>CAVLJG010000004.1:98591892-99191892 GCA_963669975.1 Acanthoscelides obtectus | reverse complement strand
TAGTCACAAGCTTCCGAATAGCTCCGTCAGTAGGCCGACCAAATTGCCCATAAATTGGAAGCAGTGCTCGATGCACTCTCTTAACCGAGCATGAATTTTGATAGTAAAATTCAATAATTTGCAAGCGTTGTTCGTTCGTAAGTCGATTCATGGTTAAATTATCGATCAAACTGAACAAGTTTGACAATGACACAAGACACGATTCACGCGTCATCTGTCAAAAACAGTGTTGCCAAAAAGATACTAGCAAAAAAATCACCCATTAGATAGTTTTCCATACCTTTTTCCAGGTCAAACTGATCTTCGCAGCAGTACAGAAGAAACTGACTTTACATCTCGTCGAGCTGCGTCAAACCACTTTTAACGTTGTGCGGTAGCTTTTGGAACAGTCACAAGAAGTTTTTGAGGTGTTGTACTTGACGTACTTGTACATTTTGGCACAAAACACCACTTTCTGTTCGACATTTAACACCGTCAAAGTTCACAGAATTTAACAATAATCTATCGTATCAGCTCTAACTACTCCAAACCGATTACTGGGGCGTTGTTGTGAGAATGGTAAATGCAGCGGGCCAGCTAGCGAGGTGTCTGGCTACTGACGTCACGCGGTCTAGTCTCGCGCACAGGTTCGTTTTCCAGCCTCGTGCCGATCTCTGATTTTGAAATGCTTTTAGTCGTCGTAAATATCAATATTTTTTGCTCAATTTTTTTTATCCTTCCGATTGTAGGAACGACTAACGATACGGCCCCTAAACTTGGCTGGTGCTGATACTAAGACTGTTGAACTATCAAACTTCTCATTTGACTAAGCAAAACAGGTTACACACAATTACAGGAAATATCCCAACAACGAAAATAAATCAATAATTTAACAATGCTAGGACAAAATGAGCTGCTATCTATTTATTACAGTCTAGCATATTCACATTTATCATACAATATAATGATTTGGTGCAGGTCAAGATAGTGAAAGGATATTTTTATCGCAGAAAATAATTTTGGGGCTAGTTCTTGACAAAAGACAACGATACAGCCGTAGAGAGATTTTTATGCATAATAAAACTGTAACGTGCATATACACAGGGTGTTCAGTTTATTGTTGCATAACTTTAAGATTCGATAGAACTTTTAAAATTAATGCATAAAGTCTATATAAACATGGGTCGAAAAATGCGTGGCTTCCGAAATACAGGGTGTTTAAATTTACTTTCTAAAATAGTTTTTTTTTAAATATTTCGAACAATATTTGATGTATAAAAGTGAAAATTGATATACAAGGGTGTTTTGGTACGACAAAACGAACCATGGGCATAGTTTTACTGTAGCCGCTAGAGGGCGCTCTCTACTGTACCTGTAGTGTATTAACATAAAAAAGCTCTCTTGTGAATTTTCGTTATAGTTAGCCGTTTTTGAGATATTTCGATTTTTAAGGTTCGATGCATTTTTAATTATTTATGATAAAATAACGTTAAAATGTCAGTATCTCGATAATTTTTAGATGTACTCTGTGCCTGCAAATATTTTTGAAATTGAAAGCAGAATAAGGTTAAACGTCAATTAGTTGACAGTTTTGTTGTCTGTTGAAACCTGAAACGTTTTTTTGCAATTGTGAATGCACGAAATTTAGTTTCTTTTACCTGTTTTTTTTGTAAGTTTTATAAAAATGTCATTTTTATTCTCCAATCAAGAGTTTGCGGATATTCATTTTGTGTATGGCTTTGTAAATGGAAACGCAGCAGAAGCAGCCAGAGAATACGCACGAAGATTTCCAAACAGACGACATCCAACTCGCTCAGTATTTGTAAGAGTGCATCGTCAAATAATTGAAAATGGTTTTGGAAATCTCCAAAGGGATCAAAACATAAATGTTCGTCAGCGCAGATTTACCCGTATGATTCTGCGTGAGTTTGATAGAGATCCGACCACAAGTGTTAGGAGAGTTTCTGGTGCCTTGGGAATTTCAGCAAGCCATGTTCACCGTGTTCTTGAAAGAAAGAGAAATGACCATAGACGTCCTTACCATTTGCAACCTGTGCAAGGACTACAGCCAGGGGACGAAGAACAAAGAATCACATTTTGTCAGTGGAACCTTGATAGAACTGACAATAATAGGGAGTTTTTGAGTAACGTTTTATGGACCGATGAGTCATGCTTCACTAGACGTGGAGTGGTAAATTTTCAGCATGAATTTAGTGTGAACGTGTGGATTGGTATCTACCGTAATCGACTATTTGGACCCTACCTTTTGCCTGCAAGGTTAAATGCTGCGACCTTCTTGGAATTTTTAAAGGCTGGACATGCAAATATGTGGGATGATGTTATGTTAGATTTAAGAAGATTGGCCTGGTTCCAGCTTGATGGTTGTCCAGCTCATTATTCGAGAATAGTTAGAAACTGGCTGGACGAAAATTATCCAGAAAGATGGATCGGCCGTGGAGGACCAGTCGCCTGGCCTCCACGATCCCCTGACCTAAATCCATTAGATTTCTTTGTGTGGGGATTTCTAAAAGAAAAAGTGTACCAGACTCCCGTAATCACAAGAGATATGCTAATAGATAGAATCAGGAATGCATGTGATGAAATAAGGCCTTATTTGAATAATGCTATACCACGTTCGATCATTCTTAGATGTGAATTGTGTATTGAACAATTGGGTTTACATTTCGAGCAACTACTTTAGATTTTGTATGTTTGTCCTAACTATCCAATAGCATTTTAGTTGTAAATAATTAATTTAATTTGTTAAAAATAATATTGGAAAATTAAACAAATTAATATTCTGTTGTTTGTGCTTATTTGGAGTTAGGAATTATTGCTGTGTTTAAAAACACAATCTAAACGGTCATCTTAATTACTTGTAATGCCCAAATCGAAAATGTAAAAAAAATATTATTTTCCCATAAATAATTAAAAATGCATCGAACCTTAAAAATCGAAATATCCCAAAAACGGCTAACTACAACGAACATTCACAAGAGAGCTTTTTTATGTTGAAAAGTGCGAAGAATCAGTTTTTTTATTCAAAAAGCAAAAAATTGCACTAAGAAAAAATTTTCGGTCATTTTAATACACTACAGGTACAGTAGAGAGCGCCCTCTAGCGGCTACAGTATAACTATGCTCATGGTATGTTTTGTCGCACCAATTTTCACTGTTATACATCAAATACTGTTCGAAATATTTAAAAAAACTATTTTAGAAAGTAAATTTAAACACCCTGTATTTCAGAAGCCACGCATTTTTCGACCCATGTTTATATAGACTTTATGCATTAATTTTAAAAGTTCTATCGAATATTAAAGTTATGCAACAATAAACTGAATCACCCTGTATATTTTAAAGTGTGTGTTTTGTCAAACTTTACGGTAGGAACTAGTAGCTTAAACAGATGTAGCAATTATGTGACTCGGAATACCCACCTATTGTTGGTACGAAATCATTATATTAGAAAACATTTTACAATTGTGTCGTACTTTACAATAAGTTGCCTCATTATGTACGATCTCTGGCTGATTATAACATGTTTAAAAAAGAGTAAAGCTAATACTGACTGAGCGGTGTTTTTATAATTTTTTTTAAGCGAATACATGTCCGTAATGTGGTGCTTTATCTTAATTTATCTTAGTTTTGGACTTGCTAAATACACATCATGTGTCTGTCTTATGTGGGAAATAAATACTTATTTATTTATTTAACAACAGCGAAACATAAAAAGTAAAAAAAACAAATAAATGTATACAAGTGTGCCAGTACAGGCGTCCGTCGTTTTACGCGGCATATTTATACGCGGTTTCGCTTATACGCGTTTGCGCTTTTGACACCAGTGATTTATTTTACGCGGTTCACTTATACGCGGTTGCATCCCGTCACCGCGTGGTTTCAACGTGCAATCGGGCATGACCTGATTAGTAGGGAATATCCTGGGCAACTTTTAAAAATCATTGAAGAAGGTTTTAAACCTGAGCAGGTTTTTGTCGCGGACCAAACTGGCTTGTTTTGGAAAAAGATGCCAAACCGTACATTTTTATCAAAAGAGGAGAAGACCGCATAGGGCTTTAAAGCAGCAACGGATTGTCTCACACTATTGCTTTGTTCAAATGCTTCTGGAGATTGTATGATTAAGCCTTTATTAGTGAGAACTATTTTATACCAGAAGTTAAACGTTATTTGACGTCAAAAAATCTTGAATTTAAGGTGTTATTACTCATAGATAATGCCCCTGGTCACCCAGCCGCCCGTTTACAGGAAATAAATCCCAATGTTTGAGTAGAATTTCTTCCACCAGACACCACATCAATCCTACAGCCTCTTGATCAGGGAATCATTGCCATCTACAAAGCTTATTACACGTGACGCACGTTTAAAATGCTGTTAGAAAACTTGGAACGCGACCCTACAAAAACATTAAGCCAATGCTGGAAGGATTACACAATTGCAGATTGCCTACATAATATTAAAGAATCGATTGGTGAACTTAAAAAATCGACATTAAATGGCTGCTGGAAAAACTTATGTCCAGAAATTGTGAAGTCTGATGCGAAGATGCCTGATATCAGAGACGAAATCAAAGAAATTGCTGATTTAGGAAAGTCATTACCTGGAGAGGGATTCGGTGAGATGAATGAGGACGATATAAATCAGCTATTTGAATCGCATAATGTTGAACTCACTGAAAGAGAACTCATAGAACTGACGGAGAACAATTATGAAGCTCAAGAAAAAGGTGAAGATGAAGTTGTCCCGGCACCAAAGGAGTTGACGTTGAAAACGCTTAATAAATGTTTTACCATGGCACACGATCTCACCAAGCTGTTAATCAGGGAAGATCCTACAATGGAAAGAAGTTTAAAAACTAAACGAGAGGTTTTTGCAGCATTGGCACCATACAAGGAAGTTGAGAAGAATTTACGCAACGAAGCTAAACAGTCAAAAATTATGTCTTATTTTTCTAAAAATTAATATTATTGTTAAAAAATTAACGTTTAATGTTCTCATACATAATATGTACAAACATACCTATGTATATTATGTATTTAACAAAAGTTTATGTAATAAAATATTTTTGTTTCGATATACGGTTTCTCTTTACGCGGTGTTTTCAAAGAACGTTACTCCCGCGTAAAACGAGGGACGCCTGTATTTGAAAATTGGAAACAGCTCGGTAACAATCCGAGCTTTCTCGATCACAAAAAAACTATCGCAAATGGAACAAATCATTTTTAGAAAAATATCCGGATCATAAAAATATGAGTTGAGCATGTAGCTCTCCAGCTCTCCATGCCAATATACCTTAGGCTCGCTCACGGTATGGTATAAGGTATAGAGATGTTTTTGATGTATTTAATTTTATACGAAACATGTCTAACTTTTTTTTAAAATATATGAAATATGGGCGTGCCAACGTAAATGTGGATCCACGAATATTCCACGGTATTTTATATCTGATGCTTTTTTAATTTCTCATTATTTACGATAAATGAGATGTTTGTGTAATTTGGCAGATGTCTAGAATAGAAAGAAGACGGTAAAGAATGTGTTTTAGAGTAATTAGTGCTCAATTTTTTGTTGTTAAACCACTGGATAATTTTGACAAAATCATTTTCAACTATACTAAACCGACCATCACCTTTATAAAGAACTGCTGTCTCATCAGCGAAACTTACTATTTTGCCCACACAGCCAATTTAAAATATATTATTTAAATATATATTAAAAAGCAGTGTATCCAAAATAAACAAAGCTTTTCTTAGATCGACAAAAGACAACGAATTTTGTTACCAAGATCTTGGTGTATTTGATTAACAACGTCTAATATTGCATCTGATTAGACTTCGGCGTATAAATAGACTGCTCCCCAACTTATTATAAGGCTCTGTTATTCTAAGATGACATGTAGAGCTTCCCAGTGAGATGCAAAACCAAATAACAAGCCAAATCAACCGCTAGTTTGTTGGATTAGTTATGACGGCTTTTTTAATAAATAAACATCTCTATCTCTGAACCCCATTCTTCTGCATTGCACCCCCTTTTATCTTAATGTCATTGCCACTTGCCACTGAACATGACGAGCTCTCCTATTTCAGAGGCGTGACGCTTACAATTAGTTAAAAACTAAATATACAGGGTGACAGGTAAATAGGTGTAAAACATTTTAGGAGGTGATAGTACAGCTCCTTTGCTATCAAAATTAATAGATAATAATACCATACCCTATATTCAAAGGTTAAAAAGTTATGGAAGATTTAATCTTTTTTAAAAAACAACCCAGATTACAGAGTAAAATAGTTGAGATAAAAAAAAGTTGGTGATTAAACATTCTTTTTTTGGTGGTTTCAGGTTATTATTTAAATAAATAATTCTCATAAATTAAAAAACATATGAAAACACTACTGAAAACGTATTCATTTTCATTTAAAAAAATCATAATAAAGAAAATGTACAAATAACTGCAAAAACTTCCTCGTTTCATTAGGTTTCTAAAATGGTATAATAACATATCAGTAAGTAAACAATTTAATAAAACAATATTACTTTGCTAGAAAAGACCCTATTTGTTATTGTTTGTGCCCTGTGCCGTTATTCGGGTTTAAGTATTCGGAATCTGTCGTCGCTCCTCGGAAGCAAGCTCTGCGTGTGTTATGAATTGACACAGCTGACGGATCAAGGAAAGGGAACTAACGTTTAGGTTAGTTAGTAGAATATCAACCTTTAACGCGGTAGCACGTACTTTTACTTTTTTGATCAGTTTTAATAATGGCGAGTTACCGTAACGAAGAATACGTTGATATTCTGTTTTGTTATGGTTTAAGTGATGGAAATTCCGTGGAAGCCAGGCGAGAATACGAAAACCGTTTTCCGAATCGGCGAATACCGAGTCATCTAGTATTTGCTTCTGTGTACCAACGCGTCAAGGAAAGTGGACAGGTTCATGAGAGTCGTCATGATGCTGGTAGACCTCGGTTGTTTGACGACGAAGATCGAGAGGCAATACTGGAATGCTACGGTAGAGACCCGACGACGTCTACACGAGTTATAGCAAAGCAGCTTGGTTTAACTCAGTGGAAAGTTTGGTTCGTTTTGCATTCGGCGTGACTTTGCCCTTTCCATTACACACTGGTTCAGGTATTAGAAGAAGGAGATCCCGCAAGAAGAATTGATTTTTGTCGATACATGCTTCATCGGGATCAAGAAGAAAACGACTATTTAACTAAAATATTGTGGACCGACGAGTCTAAGTTTGACAGAGAGGGGACAACAAATTATCACAACTTACATTATTGGGCCCCACGAGAGGCAAATCCCCACATGACAAAGCCAAGAGCCCATCAAAGAAGATTTTCGACAAACGTGTGGATGGGAATCATTCATACGTATCTAATTGGACCAGTTTTTTTCCTGACAACCTGAATTGCGAATCCTATGAAAACTTTTTGAGATCCGAACTCTGGGAGTATCTCGAAGACCTGCCTCTGAATATCAGGATGCAGATGATCTACCAACGCCGGTCCCGCGCATTTCCGTCTGGGTGTTAGACAGTGGCTGGACGAGAAATATCCTTGTCGCTGGATTGGCCGAGGTGGACCGACACCGTGGCCAGCGAGGAGCCCAGATTTAACACCGTGTGACTATTATTTATGGGGGCACATGAAGTCACTGGTGTACGCTGAGCCCATAGACACTCTTACACAGTTGAAAGAAAGAATTATTGCGGCTGCTGACACTATCAGAGGACAACTAACTGGCCGCATCACGCGTACCAACATGAGAAAAAGACTACGGGCTTGCATAAGAAACGGCGGGCGTCAGTTCGAACAACAATTGCAATGAATTTTACCTTCATTTCATTATTGTCTTTTACTTACCAATTGTAGTAACTTTTAGTCAGTTTTTATTATTCTGTAGTACAATTACAACTGTGTAAATAATCTAATCGTGTAACTTAACCGTAGTTTAAAATAATAACTATCCCATAGCTTACAGTTACATTATTTTCACAAAAAAACACTTTCTTATCAATCAGAGAGTTCTGAAAATAGGAGACAAGCCATTGGTAAATTTACTCCCTATTGTTGTATTACAATACATTATGTTTAGTTTCACACAGTTTTTGTGCACTTATACCAATTTAGATTCCTTATGAAACAAGGATATTATTTAAATTGTTTGTACGTTTTTTTGTATACTGATTTTTTTGTAAAACACCTTACTTACTGTAAAACGTTATTTGTTTTAGTTAAACATTTTTAAATGAAAATAAATACGTTGGCAGTCTTGACACATATATGATCTCATAGAATAAAGGAGTAATTCTTACAGTATTTGGCGTAGAAAACCGAAATATACCGGTTTCTGTTTTTAAAAGCGCAAGATGAGCCCAATTTCAAAAAATATATTTTTTATTTTTGATTTGAAACGGTGAGAATGCTATGATGTGAAGTCATACAAATTGTAAATAAAAAAAAGTCATCCGTATGACACTCGTGGATTAACGTTGTCTTCTTTAAATATTTCTAAAATGATAAGCAACGTAAAAGGTTACCGTTTTTTCGTTTTATTAAAAACAAAATCATGGATGTTGGATCCGTAAAAGCCGAAAGCACAAATTTCCGAAAATTGACAAATTGATGCTTGGTAATTTTTTCCTGGAGTCTTTATCTATTACTACATTTTTCATATAAGCTAGTAGAAATGATGTTTATATGTTTGAAAGTTTATGCTGCCGTCAGTTGCTGTTTTTTATGCCTCAAAAAAATTAAGTATAATTATTTGGTCTACTCAAAAAAGTGTCAATTAGCCTATTGGCCGCGTGATGAAACGACGCCAAAATTGACATTACCATTTACAAGTAGCATAGGCAATAATATCGACTATCTACATAATACAGCGGACCTTCGGTAATCCGACAAACATTATGCAGGGCAGTGTCGGACTATCGAATTTGTCGAATTATAGAGCACTGCCTAAGACCTCCTATAGTCCGGAATTTTTTACAAAAGAGTACCTTGTAATCCGACAAATTACATATCCAATGGTAAGACTATATATTTTATGTATATGTATGTACTTTGAAATGCAAATCATACATAGTGTATGTATATCGAATTTAGTAAATTAAATAACAATAGAGAGCTCACGTTTTCTTATAAAATTAAGCATAAATGCACATACAAATGTACCAAAATAATCAAGAATTGTTAATCAAAATCATTAATGAATTTATCATATTATGAAGCTTGGAAATATTCATCAATTTTTTTTGTTTAAGGTTGTTATAACGCGAGATCAGAGCTTTGTCCCTCAGTCTTCTCAAAAATAAAAGTTCGTTGTAGGATGTACCATTCTCTTCAGCCCATTGTAAACCTAGCTCAAAGGCGTTAATTGCGTCTTGTGATGTGACTTGTGGAGCAGTTGCAATCACGTCGTCGTTATTTTCCTGATTGCTTGTTGTATAATTAGAAACCTCTTTTATAATCTCTTCGTCAGACATTTCATGAAAAACATTTTCCTCTTTATCCATTCCACGGCACCAGATTTCCAAATCTTCCGGACTTATCTGTGTTTCAGTAGCGACTTGTTCTATAACTTCCGAAGTAACACTGATTTGTGGAACGTTGCTAGGAGTGGTGACTATATCTGGCCATAAGTTTTTCCAATAGGTTTTAATAGCTGATGACGGTAACGCATTCCACGACTGACAAAGAGCAAAAACCAAGTCTTTCATATTAAATTCTTTTAAAGTTTTTTCTATTGGTTGGTCTTTTGATACGGCTCTCAAAAGTAGGTTTTTCTTATAGTCTTGCTTGACAAACTGAATGATATTCTGGTCCATTGGTTGAATCAGTGCAGTGCAATTTGGCGGAAGAAACATCGCAGTGATGCATTTATCCTCAGTTGTTAGTTCTTCTTCAGACGGATGACCGGGAGCGTTATCAAGTAGCAACAACGCTTTTTGAGGAAAATTATGATCTTTCAACCATTTTCTAACTTCAGGTACGAAGCATTCATTAAACCACTTTTTGAACAGGTCTTTTGTCATCCATGCACTTTTTGTCCGTAATAGTGTACAGGTAAATCAATGTTATTGAATGCCTGTGGTTTATTAGATTTCCCAATGACCATCATCTTAAGCGCGTGTGTGCCCGCAGCGTTAGCACATGGTAGTATGGTTACACGCTCTTTACTTACTTTTCGTCTAGGTACGGATTTTTCGTTACAAGAAACGAAAGTTTTGTTAGGCATCACACGCCAAAAAAGCCCTGATTCGTCTGCATTGTACTCCTGTGACGGGTCAAGATTTAAATCGTTCACCTTTTGCAAAAATCTTAATTTAAAGGGCTCTATGCAGTTGGCATCGTTAGAAAGTTTCTCTCCTGTAACAGTCATTAAACGTATGCCATGACGACTTTTAAAACATTCTAGCCATCCTTTGCTGGCCACAAAATCATCTTTTTTTGTTATCTCCTGATAAAAAAACTTAGCTTTCATGGCCAACATGGGTCCTGAAATTGGTGCATGCCTATTTCTTTCCTGAAGAAACCACATGTACAAAGCTTCTTCCACTTCTGGATGTTCAGCTTCCTTGAGTGTCTGTCTCTTGCTTGGCCCGCAGTCAGTAGTTGACACGAACTTCTTGATCTTCTCGTGGTTTCTTTTAATGTCATAAATTGTAGATCGGCCTACGCCGTATTCACTTGCTAAACTACTGAACGTTTCATTGCGATTTAAGCGGTCTAAAATATCACATTTTTCTTTAATTGTCGATGTTTTGTGCTTTCGCTTCTGAGTTTGTGATGACATTACTAGGTACTATACTTAATACACAATGAATAAATAGTAAACAATGAACGCACCTTAGGCCGTACCGCTATCAGAAGTAGTCAAATTCAAACTAAGTAAAACAATGCTTACGCATCGAGCACGATAGCGGTGGTGCGAACAAGTTGTAACCTGTTCAAACCTGCGTGATCTACATTAGCGAAGATTGTCAAATACGTATGTATGTGATACATATTCAAAGATATCTCGGATTACAGGGGGCGCCGGACTAGACAGGGGCCGGATTATCGGGGGTCCACTGTAATAGTATTTTCAAGGTATTTGGCGGGCTACAGTAAAACTACAGGATTTTCTTTCATACATCTTCCTCACACATACATACCTATGGAATTGGCCTGTAGGCGCAGACGTTTGCTTGCGGAAACTGAAAGACATACGTTTTTTAGCTTTGTCTCATAGCCATGAAAGCTTTCCACATTTAGGCTTGTCACTGTCAGTATGGGCTTGTGATTTTTGTTTAATCTTGCTGACCTTTAACCATTTTAAATCATAGTAATTTTGCTGAAGATATAGCTACAGCTCCAACAATGTCTTAATTTGATTGCTATATTTTCGAAAAGTGAATAAAGACATCCGGCTCTTATCACTCATTTCATGTGTGTGTGCAAGAACATGTAGCAGTTGCGTTAAGGATGGAATGCGCATTGTGCAATTTTCTTTAGGGAAGTTATGGTAAGCTACTCACATGCTACAGTTAGTCAATTTGAGTACTCATTAGGATACCATCGTGACGTAATCGCCAAGAAACTTTTTATACACAAACGATACAATTTTGTTTTAAGTACATATAATGTATAAGGTTCTTTCCAACAAGAAATTTCTGACCGTCAGATTATCAAGTACAGACAAGGAAGCAAATTAATGATATGATGTTGCTTAGCTACGCAGTGAACTGATCCGTTCCACTGTAAATGACCTTTCGGGGCCATCGGAAATCCATTGTTGGAATGAATCGGAGTATAGTCAATCCAATTAGTATTCTGGGGAACTTGAAAACGTAGCTGACGTTTCCTTGAACGGAGTCCATGTTCAATGGTAAGCTTCTGCTAGCTTGGTGTCACTCTTGACAAGGATAAGTCTTGGCAAAAGCACACTGAGGATTAAATCAAATCGACTTTTTTTTCTGTTTCGCTTCCTTACTGTCTTTTTTCCTTCTCTTTCCGTGACTTCGTCTGGAATTTGGGCAAACAGACCAGACAAACCTAAAAACCTACAAAAGTTTAACCAAGAATTCCACGGACCGCAGTGACCAACGAATTTACACTATGCAAAAGGCGTATGCCTACGATTTGTTTGTATACCAAAATCAATATTTTTGACAGTTGTCATTAAATTTTTAAATCTAGTGTTATTTTTGAAAAGTGCGACTGTACAGATAATTGTGGTTTCAGGACATGGTACTCTTTACATAATTTTTAATGAGCGTGTGCCGACCTAGTGAAGGTAGATGTTTCCATCGGTAAGCATTATATGTTAATACAACGCTGTTACTTTGGTAGAAAATGTTAGACAAATGAGTCAAAAGTATGCAATTTTGGTGACAATGTGAACATATAGGCCTGACTCCTCTTCTAATCTATTGAAATTATTATTATTATGATTATTATTATTACATACAGAAATGAGTAGAATAGTCGTACAACGCACAGTGAGCTCATATTTTTATACTAAGTGACATATAAATCCGAACACCCAGTTTAAATGGTTTTATTTTAATAAAAGTTGGTGAATGTTTTTATCTTACTGTAAATAACAAGTGAAAAAATTTCCAGCCTTATCAGTTGGACATTCCGGTTTTTATACTGCTTTTTTTTAATTCACTAACGCTCTAAAAATGAATATTTCAGCCGCAGTAAAGAATCAACGTTGGCGGATTTTGGTTCTTGACATCCTTTACGATCGGTTACGATGCCTAGAGTACGGAGACCTGTACGATTTCGTCAACTTAGTGAGTTTGATAGGTGCCGTATAGTGGGACTTCGGGAAGCTGGACTTTCTTTTCGAGCAATTGCAGTTAGAGTGCAAAGAAGTGTAGACACTGTGGTTAAGTGTTGTCAGGCATGGCTTCGAGAAGGCCGTACGCAAAGAGCAAGGGGCACTGGACGCCGCCGTAGAACAACAGACCGTGAAGATCGCCGCCTAAGATTATTGGCCTTAAGGGACCGTTTCTCCACTACCAGGTCCATTGCAAATGAATGGTTTGCAGAACACGGAAGACCTATTGGAATGCGAAGTGTTTACCGACGAATGAGAAGTTTTGGCTTGTTTTCATACCGGCCACACTGGGTCCTCCCTTTAACTCGAGAACACCGACGTAATCGCCTTGAGTGGTGCAGACAACGGTCACTCTGGGATCAGCAATGGAACAGTATTGTCTTTAGTGACGAGTCTCGATTTTGTTTAGGCATGCACGATGGTCGTGCCAGGGTTAGAAGGCGACGTGGTGAAAGGAGGAATCCACAGTTTTTTGTTGAAAGACATGTTCATCACACTGTTGGAGTTATGGTTTGGGGTGCTATAGCTTATGGTTCCAGGTCACATTTAATCTTCATCAGAGGTAACATGAACGCGCAGCGTTATATCCACGAAGTTCTAGAACCCCATCTTTTACCCTATCTTGACACCCTGGCAGATCCAACTTTCCAACAAGATAATGCCCGACCACATGTTGCAAGAGTCACAATAGACTTCTTTCAACATAGTCACGTTGTTACCATAGCCACCAAGATCTTCCGACTTATCCCCAATTGAGCACGTGTGAGATATGATGGGTAGGAGATTTGCTCAATTTGCAACGTCCTCCTCAGACTCTAGAAGCACTTCGAGAGGAGTTGGTGATTGCCTGGAATGAGATACCACAGGAAGACATTGACACCTGATCAGAAGCATGCCTAGGCGCGTTGGAGAATGCGTAGCACATCAGGGTGCATCCACACATTATTAAAGGCCAAAGTGCTTTAAAGCAGTGCAATCATTTTGAAATTTTTATCATTTACTTATTATGCTTCATTAAGTACTTATACAAAATTTTATTAAAATAAAACCATTTAAACTGGGTATTCGGATTTATATGTCACTTAGTATATATAAAACAAGAAAACACGGAACAGAATATGGATATTGATGCTTCTATCAAATGACGAATAAAATTTGGTTATTTTTGAATCGCGCTCTAAAAAAATTTGTATGTTCCACCCCTGACTTCATTCTGAAACACCACAGGCATTAATGCAAACTAACTCACCCGACCAAAGACATGATCAAATCAAACGTACTCGGAGAACTCGTGCGCGATATAAGGGGGCGTGTGATTTTTTACGGTGTTTCCCCCTTTCTATTTCAACCCCTGCGTATTCGAAAAGTGCTCGTAAAGCTTCCCGTGAAACAGTGCTTTCAGCTTATCTTTGCAGACGTTAAAAGCCTCGCGAAAAATACCTCTGAACATATCTTGGGGAAAGTTCGCCGATCAGGTACATTGTCGCCGGAAGTTGCTGCATCCTTCCCAAATTCTATTCGCCTATCTCTGATATGCTAAGTTGATCAAACAAGAATAAGCTTAGTCGACACTGTTTGTAAGTTAATATTTGTTCTAATAGATCGGAAAAGTTAATACTATATTTTTTCAGACCTCAAAGACTACAACTTTGAAAATATATTTTATTTAGACAGGCGAAAACGCCTTGTTTGGCCCATACTAATGTACTCTGACGTCTTACCATTTGTAAAAAGCAGCATGACCTCTCAGACTTTTAAATGTATAAACATGACGTCTACTTACATGAAAAATATAGTAATTATCATCATTGTAACGTCCCAGACTGTAAAAACACATCTATAAAAATCCCAAAAAAGCAATGAATTAGAGTGCCCGGGTGATTAAATATACTAAATGACATATAAATCCGAACACCAAGTTTAAATGGTTTTATTTTAATAAAATTTTGTATAAGTACTTAATGAAGCATAATAAGTAAATGATAAAAATTTCAAAATGATTGCACTGCTTTAAAGCCCTTTGACCTTTAATAATGTGTGGATGCACCCTGATGTGCTACGCATTCTCCAACGCGCCTAGGCATGCTTCTGATCAAGTGGTCAATGTCCTCCTGTGGTATCTCATTCCAGGCAACCACCAACTCCTCTCGAAGTGCTTCTAGAGTCTGAGGAGGACGTTGCAAATTGAGCAGTCTCCTACCCATCATATCCCACACGTGCTCAATTGGGGATAAGTCGGGAGATCTTGGTGGCCATGGTGACAATGTGACATCATTATGTTGAAAGAAGTCTATTGTGACTCTTGCAACATGTGGTCGGGCATTATCTTGTTGGAAAGTTGGATCTGCCAGGGTGTCAAGATAGGGTAAAAGATGGGGTTCTAGAACTTCGTGGATATAACGCTGCGCGTTCATGTTACCTCTGATGAAGATTAAAGGTGGCCTGGAACCATAAGCTATAGCACCCCAAACCATAAATCCAACGGGGTGATGAACATGTCTTTCAACAAAAAACTGTGGATTCCTCCTTTCACCACGTCGCCTTCTAACCCTGGCACGACCATCGTGCATGCCTAAACAAAATCGAGACTCGTCACTAAAGACAATACTGTTCCATTCCTGATCCCAGAGTGACCGTTGTCTGCACCACTCAAGGCGATTACGTCGGTGTTCTCGTGTTAAAGGGAGGACCCAGTGTGGCCGGTATGAAAACAAGCCAAAAATTCGCATTCGTCGGTAAACACTTCGCATGCCACTAGGTCTTCCGTGTTCTGCAAACCATTCATTTGCAATTGACCTGGTAGTGGAGAAACGGTCCCTTAAGGCCAATAATCTTAGGCGGCGATCTTCACGGTCTGTTGTTCTACGGCGACGTCCAGTGCCCCTTGCTCTTTGCGTACGGCCTTCTCGAAGCCATGCCTGACAACACCTAACCACAGTGTCTACACTTCTTTGCACTCTAACTGCAATTGCCCGAAAAGAAAGTCCAGCTTCCCGAAGTCCCACTACACGGCCCCTATCAATCTCACTAAGTTGACGAAATTGTACAGGTCTCCGTACTCTAGGCATCGTAACCGATCGTAAAGGATGTCAAGAACCAAGATCCGCGAACGTTGATTCTTTACTGCGGCTGAAATATTCATTTTTAGAGCGTTAGTGAATTAAAAAAAAGTAGTATAAAAACCGGAATGTCCAACTGATAAGGCTGAAATTTTTTTCACTTGTTATTTACAGTAAGATAAATACATTCACCAACTTTTATTAAAATAAAACCATTTAAACTGGGTGTTCGGATTTATATGTCACTTAGTATATATGCAATACTGAGTATTGCTGGGAGCATACCTAACTAGACATACCCATTTTTAAGGTGTTTTCATTCCCTTCCCAATTCTTCTATAGAACTTTGAAGTTTGATAAAAAATGTACCCAGAATTTTTTTTCGAGATGTATGAGAATGTATAAATCCTTCTGTACAATTTCTTTTACATTACATTACATTATTTACTCATTTGGCTAGTTAGCCTGATCAAATAAGTTTTTTGACGTTTCTAGATAACATATTGTTACATATTTTTGAATTGTACATTTCGGGTTGTGTTTGGAGTTATACGAAAATGACTGGATGATCAGAATTTGAAAAACGAGTTTTGCCGGATTGCACGATTTTTGAATACTTCAGATATACTCTTGACTACGTCTTAAAATATATCAACAAAGTTTGACTGTTTTTTGAATTCCGTTTCCTATAAGGAAATTTTTGATTGCGTTTAAAATCATTGGAAACGAAAAAAATAAAATTAGCTCAAGTTTGGGGGAGTTGCAGATTTGCTGGTAATAATACTATTAGACAAGCCTTTAACAATTTTTTTCCAAAATCCAGAGATACTTTCCAAGTTACAGGAGGACCAATGATTAATTTTTTTGATGACGGGTCTATCGCAACAGGACCAACTAAAAAAAACTATAAATATTTTTCTGTCTATAGAGCAGGGCCACGGATTACTTGACGAATGCCACCAAAAATATAGCTACTATGTTATATCTGAAAATTATTATTTGAAGTTTTTTCGCGATTACAGAACTTTCCTGGCCCAATAACTTGACTAAAAAAATTAGCACCTTGTTTGAATTTTGAGAGACATATACGCCCAAAAAATAGAAATATAAAATTTCCAGTATAGCAAACATTTGTCATATACAGGGTGTAAACGTTATGATAGTCATTATTTGAGTGGGAGATGGAGGGGGTTGAGAGAAGCAAAAAATTTCATATAACATGGCGGTCAAAACGGCATGTTTTTAGAGAAAAGCGACTCCAAGTAAAATAAAATCTGACAACGCCGCAACGCCTGACGCAAATTACGACGGAACGCAGTGTAAATAAAGATGGAGTTTGTTATTTTTGGCTCTTAGGTACTATTTCATTATTTGATAATGTATACGTACTCGTAAAATGCAAACAATTAAAAAAAACGGACTTACCACTAACTGTCTCAGCGCTTTACCTGGTGTGTGAAAGTTTATTGAACGTATTAAAAGAATCCACTTATAAATAGGGAACACAATTTTTCTACATACATTGTTTTTCTTTTTAAAACCCACACTGCACTTTTTTGTATACTAAGTGACATATAAATCCGAACACCCAGTTTAAATGGTTTTATTTTGATAAAATTTTGTATAAGTACTTAATGATGCATAATAAGTAAATGATAAAAATTTCAAAATGATTGCACTGCTTTAAAGCCCTTTGACCTTTAATAATGTGTGGATGCACCTTGATGTGCTACGCATTCTCCAACGCGCCTAGGCATGCTTCTGATCAGGTGGTCAATGTCCCCCTGTGGTATCTCATTCCAGGCAAGCCAAAACTTCTCATTCGTCGGTAAACACATGCCAATAGGTCTTCCGTGTTCTGCAAACCATTCATTTGCAATGGACCTGGTAGTGGAGAAACGGTCCCTTAAGGCCAATAATCTTAGGCGGCGATCTTCACGGTCTGTTGTTCTACGGCGGCGTCCAGTGCCCCTTGCTCTTTGCGTACGGCCTTCTCGAAGCCATGCCTAACAACCTAACCTAACCTAACCACAGTGTCTACACTTCTTTGCACTCTAACTGCAATTGCCCGAAAAGAAAGTCCAGCTTCCCAAAGTCCCACTATACGGCCCCTATCAAACTCACTAAGTTGACGAAATCGTACAGGTCTCCGTACTCTAGGCATCGTAACCGATCGTAAAAGATGTCAAGAACCAAAATCCGCCAACGTTGATTCTTTACTGCGGCTGAAATATTCATTTTTAGAGCGTTAGTGAATTAAAAAAAAGCAGTATAAAAACCGGAATGTCCAACTGATAAGGCTGAAAATTTTTTCACTTGTTATTTACAGTAACTTTTATTAAAATAAAACCATTTAAACTGGGTGTTCGGATTTATATGTCACTTAGTATATTTAAAGAAAGTGTTCAAAATGTCGTCCTCCACTTTCCACACAAGCTTCATTATGACGAACCCAGTTTCTTGTTACTCTAGGTCCTCGAAGTTGTCCATTTATTATTTCAGCCGCATGAAAATCTTTTTCGCGAAGTTGTGCTTCAGTTGTTATTGGACCAGCCCCATAAACCATCTCTTTAAGTTCTCCCCAATACCGGAAATCCATCGGATTGAGGTCAGGAGATCTTGCTGGCCATTTTCGAGGATCAGGAGCATTTCGACCGATCTTGCGATTTGGATAATGTTCATTCAAATACTGATATCTGCATTGATTTCCACGATATTTAAAATTTACTGCTCTATAGTAACCTGTCCTTCACGGGTACGAATATTAGTGGGCTGAACACTCCCTGTATCTCGAAGTCTTTGGTACACTTGCACAAATGTCCTGCTGTCTGGGTGTACCCATTGGCGAAATCTGTCGTGATAAATTTGAGCTGTAAGATTTGAATTCTGACGAGCTTCACCATAAACTAAAAACATGTCGGCGAACTCTTGATTCGAGAACATTGTAAATAAACGTGACGATGTACGCGAACAATAACTAACCACTGTTACCGTTTGCGATCGATTGTCGGTTCGATAAGAGTGATGAACGACCGACGCGCTGTTGTCATGTATGTTTTAAATATTTAATTTAATGAAACTTACTTACTGACTACAAATCTTGGCTTAACTTAGAAAAACTTAATGCCATTTATTTGTTAATTATTAAATTTAAAAAAACGTTTTAGATTAGATTATAAAAATTAGTAAGATTGTGGTGATTGTGGTCGATATAAAGCACTTCAAGTTGTAAACTATAAAGCCATTTAGACAAAAATCTATTGACTTTTGGACCATGGGTCATATGAACCTTTTGACTTGTTTTGATCCCCCCTATTACCCATTTCAATAATGACTACCATAACGTTTACACCCTGTATTATCTCATGCGTTGCTTTCAAGTCGTAGTAGTTTCAACGACTAAATAATAATTAGTTAAAAAAGCATCTCGCACAATGTGACAATGTTTCAAAGAAGTAACTCTAGTAGTGTTCCATACCCATATGAATATGTACTCAAATCGTCGTGGAGGACTATAAAAATGAAATGCAAATAGAAAGAAAAATATCAAGCATAGTTATGTAGATATGATTTATGGAACTTCAACAAAAAATTTTTTTGAAGGTGCCCCCCTTCTGTTTTGATCTGGGTATGCCCTTGATCTGAAGTTCGCCAATCTAATGGTATATTCGCGCGTCCAAAAGACTATCCGGAATGAAATGAGATACTGTAGCGTCATTATGAGAATTTGTGACAGCTGTGTCTCTATTTGAAAAGGTCAGTGCCCCTTAGATGTACTTGTATATGCTCATATGAACAGCGCCATCTATAAGACACTAACCTTTTCAAAGTACATATAGGGAAACAACAGTGGCAAATTCTCATAGATGACGATACGATATCTCATTTTATGAGACAATTTTTGGAGGTGTGAACATAGCATTAGGATGAATGCCTTCAGTAAACGGTAATCAATGATTTTGTGGAATATTACCTACCTAAGCATTTCCACTATTACAAGAGACATAAGAAATTTCTTGATAAGAGATTTCAGCTGATTAAGATATGTATAATTAAGAAAGGTTTATCTTGGTGAGTGAGAATCTAGGAATAATCCTAGATATTTTTGTTTGGTGATCTATTAATTTGGAGTTTCTGATGGTCTATGGTAAAATATATACAGGGTGGCCCATCCATGTGTGGACGGAATATTACTCATAAACAAATACATTTTGGGAAAATCTATTTTAGGCATGTTATACATGACATTTGAGGGCGCGTTTCTAAAATATTGGCAATTATACAGAGTGTTTTGACGTACATATCAAGGTTGCGACTTTTTAAATGGAATGCTTCAAATTTTATGGCATATTTGGATAAACAAATTCAAAAGAAGAAAATTGATTATAACATACTATGGGGTTTTGGCAATTAGCTACTGAGATGTGAGGTGTTTTGTCCAGAAAAATCGACCACTTCGGCAACCCTTCAATCCGCCATTTTGAAATTTGGAGTGCTGAATTTTGTATAAAAAAACTTACACACCTAAGCTTTTATCTTATTTGTTACTTTTACGAATTTTCATTTTTGCTCATACAGGGTGGTCAAAAACACAAATTGTAGTTTGTCTCAAAAATTTCAAATGCATCACCCTGCATATTTGTGCAAGATTAGATTCAATTTTTTATAAGTTTTTTTTGATACTAGACACATAAGGGTTTTTACGGCTGTTTTTTCGGTTCTTAGCACGTCTTTTATGTAGCGGCTTAATTCCCTAAAATATCGCAAAATTAGCTTTGTGAGCATTATAATAAAAACGTGTTTGAAAATGAATTTTTCTAAAGAAGAAATGGTAAATATGGTGTTCATTCACCATTTTCTTTTTTCAAAATTCAGCACTCCAACTTTCAAAATGGTTGACTGAGGGGTTGCCGAAGTGGGGGGTTTTTCTAGATAAAACACCTTATATCTCAGTAGCTAATTACCAAAACCTCATAGTATGTTATATCGATTTTCTTCTTTTTAATTGGTTTATCCAAATTGCAATAAAATTTGCTGCAATCCATTCGAAAAATCACAACTTTGATATGTAGGTCGAAATTGGGACACCCTGTATAATGGCCAACAGATTTTCCCAAAATGTATTTGTTTATGAATAATATTCCGTCCACACATGGATTTTCCACCCTGAATATGTATAATTTTGATTGAATCCTTTTACAATTATGTTTTTCAGATGACACCAATCATCACATTTATACAATATTGCAGTATCATCTGCAAAACTGCTATTTTTCCAACAGAATCGATTTAAAATGTTTCGTTTAAATATAACACAATTCATTTTATATTCTGTTTTCTTGAATTTTATCTATTTTATTTATATAATTTAAACACAGCGATATTTTAATCTGTGTCTACCACGTTTTTTCAATGTTTGTTTTCTGTTAAATGTTTGTCTATTTTATATTTCAATGTTTCTTTAATTTTGACTGTATATGTTAGGATTAAACACCGATTTCGGCCACTGGTCGAAAAAATCGCTTTCTGGCCGTTTAGTATAGATCTAAATGCGTTCTGGCTATCGTCATATTTCCAGAACGCGTCGAGCATACAAACAAAACGTCCAAAGGCCAATTTAATATAAAAAATATATTTGATTGCTTATATAACAAGTTTCAAAATAAAAAATAAATGAATAACTTCAGTTTTAGCAGAAACAGAAAACATTTACTATATAATAACTTGTGCTTTAGGGGTATCAGCATACCTACATCTACTTATCTTTACACGAACCTATCCATGGCACTAGTAGACGTTCTTGCACGGCTTAACGAACAGGTTAACCGACTACGCGATGATCATTTACTGCCAGTAGTAGACAGTAGGGTGGTTTAGATTCGATACAAGCTTAGACTCGTAGAAAATCGGGTGTTGGACGTTTTGTTTGTATGCTCGACGCGTTCTGGCAATATGACGATAGCCAGAACGCATTTTGATCTATACTAAACGGCCAGAAAGCGATTTTTCGGACATTGGCAATATACTGGTGGTCAGAACGCGTTCTGGTCGTTTTTTGCGACCATTGGCCGAAATCGGTGTTTGAACCTAACATATACACTAATATGTGTTATCCACTTTATTTTCTGTATATTTTGTACTCTATTGTTTCCAATGACGTATTTTATATCATCTGATGATGATCTAACAGAACTAATAAAGAAATGAAATGAAAAGTGGACCCAAGACGGTACCCTGTGGAACACCACATTTCAGAGACATCTCCTTACTAAGTGATTCTGACATCTGAATGGATTGTTGGCGGTTGGATTGATTATTTTCGATCAATTTTCCTCCTGAAATGAATGACTCATTGATTGACATTGGCATGCGAGTACGTTAGAAATAAATGCCTGCCTAGAAGTAGGCGTCGATCTTCACCATATTTTAATATTTCAAGGCAGTGATAATTTTATCAAGAAAATCAAAAACAAATTATTTTTATAATAATCTGATTATTTTAGGTATCTACCTTTTATTGGAATTCCTCTGCTTTTCTGGAATGACATTGAGCTTTAACAACAATGTAATTTGATAACGATTGTCCCGAGCGTCGACATAAACTTGTCACGTTCCGAGGTGAAACACCGATAGTACATTTTTAGTATCGCCATTACTTTTGATTCGGCTAGAAGTATCCCTGTTTTACTACTTCGAGGTTTTAATGAATGTTCAGGACATCCTCCGTAAAATCCTTTTATTGCTTAACTCGTCCTCTTGGAACATAATCTCGTAAATTCGAGTTGATACAATGGAAAAGAATGGTGTTTACTTAACCTGGATAGAGCAGTTTGATGATTACCGTTACTAGACCAGATAGTTGTTGACAGGTTCAATCATCGCTTTACTACGTTTCCCAATTCATCGGTTTTATCCATGAGTGTTTTAGGTTTACTGTGAAATTTGTAGTCTTATGTTAACTTAATTAGAACAGAAAATAATGTGTATTTTGAGAAGCTATTAAGGAATATTAGGACTACTGAAGCTTAATCAGGAGATTTTTTAAAAACCGTCCAACCATTGTCTAACAGGAGGTTCGTAGAATTACCATTTTGACTTCTGCAACCATTTTTCTAAAAATCATCAGGATTCTCTGAGATGTCAAAAAACGAGGTTTGAGCAATTTTTATTTTCGGTTTTTTGAATATAGCTCCACCAAGACTTCAGATTAGGTAGAAGAATCCAGTCACGGATTTGTTTTTCTCCTAATTCTCAGAGTCTGTAGTGAGGGCCAAACTGCAGTTGACATAAAAATTCCTATTTTTAGTGTTATTTCTTAAAGATACAGATAATTGTGATGTTAGACAATTTCACACGTGGTACTTCTTGCAAAGAGCGGCATAAACCTAAGAAAGGAACAAATTGAGTGCTAAATGTTGTAACGCATTTTTTCACAAAATTTGATACCGAATTATGAAGAAAATTGTATCGTGACAGACGGCCTTAAGAGATTGTCATCTGCGTTACTACAGAATGGAGTTTTGTGACGGGAAGGTTGTTATCAGAGATTATATTATTATTGTTGAAGCAAAAATAACCTTGAAGTTGTTGCACGTTGAAAAATATGCGAATAATTCAAGCTTGTGTGTTCCTTCATGGTCTGAGCCCGTTAGCAAAGCAGTAGAAGAGTTAAATCGTCGATCATATGTCGGTGCGGAAAAGCCCTCCTCTGAGCATCGAGTATGGACAATGTAGCTGAAACGGCAGCACCCTAAAATGTGAGTAGTACTCAAGGCTGGGATTTATCAGGGCCAGGGAGGTTTTTTTTATATTGAAGCAGCCGCGCAGGTAGAAGCCTAAATGCCGAAACACCGCGGCTGCTATGATGATCCCAAAGAAATTTTGTTAATACGATTTTTGAACTGCCTAAAGTTAGTAGAACTGGAAAAAGCTTTCTCTTGTAGATTGTTCCACAATCTCGACACCCTCGGGCAGGCACATCGCGCCGCGGCATCATGGAAGAGAGCTCTGAGGAGCAAAGCCCGTTGGTGAAGCGATAGAAAAGAGCTAGATCGCCGACAGGCCGCCGGTGCGTGAGAGTCCCGAGACTGTCTGTTAGAGAAGAGTCATCGATCAGTCGGACCGCCCTACTCTGGACAGCATCGACCATGGATAATATAGTCGGGGCGGCTGCACCCCAAACGTGTGAGCAATACTCGAGGCTATGCCTTATCTGGGCCTTGTATAGAGTGAGAAGGTCATGCGGAGAAAAGTACTTCTTAGCCCTAAACAAATAGCCTAGCTTTTTCCCAGCAGCTGCAGCTATTGACGAGATGTGTTCGTGCCAGATCAGGTCCTCGGTGATCTGGACTCCGACCAGCCGAAATGAATGGCCCTTTGGCAGAACTAGGCCGTCCACCGAAACTGGATGAGCGCTACGACGATTTTTGTTTGTCAAAGTACAGTACTGTGGAAGGATTGAACTGTACAAAATTATTGCGTGCCCAAGCAGTGATAGCCTCCAGATCTCTTGTCAGAGAGGAAGTCGTCACTAGTCTTCTTTTTTCCAGCTCAGCGGCAGAGATCGGCTTGTCACTCTGAAAAAATGTAGAGTGCTGTCATCAGTGAAGCTGTGGATTGGGTTGATCGTGCAGGAAAGGAGGTCGTTGATATGTAAGAGAAATAGTGTTGGAGCCAAGACCGATCTCTGGGGAACACCCGCTTTGACATTTTGGATTGAAGACGAGAACCCATCAATTACGACGGATATCTTGCGGCCAGAGATAAAGTCAGCCACCCATCTGCAAAGCTTTTTGGGAGGCCGTAGGATGGAAGTTTGCTTAAGAGGGCAGCGTGCCACAGCTGATCGAACACTTTCGTGATGAGACAAAAGAAGAGTGAGATGCCACAGACCGACAAATTGATCTTGAACAACTGGAGCAGCTTGCCTCATAAGACTATTTACTGCCTCGCGTTTATAAGGCTCCAGAAATCAGAAGTATAATATTTGAAGTACCTATATTTCCGATCATGGCATGCCCACCATTTTGTGCAATTATCAAGTGGCTTCACGATGTAATGCTTAACTTTCGTTTTAAATATTTTTAATCTGTTTTTAATTTGTTCTTGTCATACAGCTGTCTGTAGTTTGTATGATTTTGACTATTGTACCATGTATCCAGCTTTCACCATGTTATTGGGTGTTTCCCTCATCCTTAACGTAAATAACATTTAGCAACATCCTCACATACGACTGTCCTGATGATGATGGCAAAGACCATTGAAAGCTAGAGAGATTAAAAAAGTATAAAGAGTACCCAACAAAAGGCGGAAGCTTTAATTTTTCACCTAACTGGTCTAGACGACAATGACCTCGTCTCAAGTTATATGTATATATAGGTGAAAAATTAAAGCTTCCGCCTTTTGTTGGGTACTTCGATAAAATTTAAGCAAAGAGGACTCTTTATACTTTTTTAATTCTCTCTAGCTTTCAATGGACTTTGCCATCATCATCAGGAGCTGCAATTACAATGATAACAGTAGCAACAAAAGTGTAAAATGAATTTAAATTGACTCAACTTACAGTAGTATGTGAGGATGTTGCTAATTGTTGTTTACGTATAGGATGAGGGAAACGTCCAGTAACATGGTGAGAGCTGGATAGACGTTTCCCTCATCCTATACGTAAACAACAATTAGCAACATCCTCACATACTACTGTAAGTTGAGTCAATTTAAATTCATTTTACACTTTTGTTGCTACTGTTATCATTGTAATTGCAGCTCCTGATGATGATGGCAAAGTCCATTGAAGGCTAGAGAGAATTAAAAAAGTATAAAGAGTCCTCTTTGCTTAAATGTTGTCGAAGTACTCAACAAAAGGCGGAAGCTTTAATTTTTCACCTAACTGGTCTAGACGACAATGACCACGTCTCAAAAAAAAAAAATATATATATATGTGTATATATATGTGTGTGTATAGGTGTGTATGTATATGTGTGTATATATATATATATATATATACTAAGTGACATATAAATCCGAACACCCAGTTTAAATGGTTTTATTTTAATAAAAATTGGTGAGTGTATTTATCTTACTGTAAATAACAAGTGAAAAAATTTTCAGCCTTATCAGTTGGACATTCCGGTTTTTATACTGCTTTTTTTAATTCACTAACGCTCTAAAAATGAATATTTCAGCCGCAGTAAAGAATCAACGTTGGCGGATTTTGGTTCTTGACATCCTTTACGATCGGTTACGATGCCTAGAGTACGGAGACCTGTACGATTTCGTCAACTTAGTGAGATTGATAGGGGCCGTATAATGGGACTTCGGGAAGCTGGACTTTCTTTTTGGGCAATTGCACTTAGAGTGCAAAAAAGTGTAGACACTGTGGTTAGGTGTTGTCAGGCATGGCTTCGAGAAGGCCGTACGCAAAGAGCAAGGGGCACTGGACGCCGCCGTAGAACAACAGACCGTGAAGATCGTCGCCTAAGATTATTGGACTTAAGGGACCGTTTCTCCACTACCAGGTCCATTGCAAATGAATGGTTTGCAGAACACGGAAGACCTATTGGCTTGCGAAGTGTTTACCGACGAATGAGAAGTTTTGGCTTGTTTTCATACCGGCCACACTGGGCCCTCCCTTTAACTCGAGAACACCGAGTGCCTTGAGTGGTGCAGACAACGGTCACACTGGGATCAGGAATGGAACAGTATTGTCTTTAGTGACGAGTCTCGATTTTGTTTAGGCATGCACGATGGTCGTGCCAGGGTTAGAAGGCGACGTGGTGAAAGGAGGAATCCACAGTTTTTTGTTGAAAGACATGTTCATCACACTGTTGGAGTTATGGTTTGGGGTGCTATAGCTTATGGTTCCAGGTCACCTTTAATCTTCATCAGAGGTAACATGAACGCGCAGCGTTATATGCACGAAGTTCTAGAACCCCATCTTTTACCCTATCTTGACAACCTGGCAGATCCAACTTTCCAACAAGATAATGCCCGACCACATGTTGCAAGAGTCACAATAGACTTCTTTCAACATAATGTTACATTGTTACCATGGCCACCAAGATCTCCCGACTTATCCCCAATTGAGCACGTATGGGATATGATGGGTAGGAGATTGCTCAATTTGCAACGTCCTCCTCAGACTCTAGAAGCACTTCGAGAGGAGTTGGTGGTTGCCTGGAATGAGATACCACAGGAGGACATTGACCACCTGATCAGAAGCATGCCTAGGCGCGTTGGAGAATGCGTAGCACATCAGGGTGCATCCACACATTATTAAAGGTCAAAGGGCTTTAAAGCAGTGCAATCATTTTGAAATTTTTATCATTTACTTATTATGCCTCATTAAGTACTTATACAAAATTTTATTAAAATAAAGCCATTTAAACTGGGTGTTCGGGTTTATATGTCACTTAGTATATGTGTGTGTATACAGGGTGACTTCGAAGTTGAGTCATTTATTTTAACAGTGAGTAGATCTGATCAAAAGAAATGTTTTTTTCCTTTACCATTTTTCTGGTAAAATTAAAGTAACAAAGTTATAGCCCTTTGGAAGTTTGAGTACCGCCCTGTTCAATAATACTCGTAATATCATGTGCTCGTGTTTGACAACAACGGATATAATCCGCCTCGGTTCATCGCATCGGAAACAAAAAAGCGAAAGAATTTGGAACGATGTTTTACAATTATTTTCTTCAGTTCAGTTATACATACAGTCAGTGTCAGTCGGTAAGGCGTGTGAATAGTGTCTGTTGCGTGGCTCAAACGAAATAAAAAATGGCACATGTTTATGCGGATCGGTTTCCCAATCGAGTGCAACCAACCCCTCGTGTCTTTGTTAATGTAGTACAACGGGCTCGTGAATCAAGTGACTTAAGACCTCACAGGGGACCTCACGATCAAATACAGGTCCGCACTGAAATACTTGTCGGGAGGATACTTTATAAAACAAGGTAAACATTTTTTTTTATTTTTTTTTATTTTTACACACATATTTTGGTTTATCTTCCTTCTACAATCATTATCTGAAAATTAATGACTCAACTTCAAAGTCACCCTGTATATGAATGTGTAATGGGTAGAGGGCTGGACTTGTATCATTTTTAAATGCCTTCAGTCTTTTTTTCTCATTCAAATGTATTTTGCTACTATTTTTACCTAACTGTATGTTGCAAATAAACATTATTATTATTATTTTTATTAAAGATATCTGTGGGTCCGAAGCATAAATCTGGTACGGAACCTTCGATGGTGATAGTTGGGGCATCATGATAATGAGAAACGTACATTTTAGGTTTGTTCATTCAGTGGCTGATGACTTGACGGTGACTGTGTCTGGTATCTGGCCGTGTGAATTCCGTCTATACAGCGTAGCAGAATGAATAGATTTTGCGTGGCGGGACCTTGGACACGATGACTGACAGGTTGGCGACAGCGGTACGAACAGGGCTCCTGTCCACCCTGGGGCTCCTATAAATCGCTCTCCGAGTCCCCTTGAGACCGCACGTACAGCAGACCCGCATCCCCTGAAGAGATTTTTCTTTGATTACTACATTACTACAAACAGCAGAACAAAAATATCCCGGAACGTCAACAGCAAACTGCTGATTCTGTTACGTTTTTTATTCACAATGTCCAATAAACAATGGCATTTGACCGTGTCGTATATCAAACAGGCGATACGGATCTCCATGATTCATCATAACAAGCCAGCGGCCGACACTCCGACAGACAGACGTGGCACCGTTGGTTCTGATGATAGTGTAAATAACGGCCAAAATGGAAAAAAGTTGTTGATGTAGCTGGACGTGTTGGTGTCGGCTTTGTTTTATTTTCATTGGAGGCGTGATGCAGATAGTGCTGGATATAGTGTGACACCGTTTTGATCCTGGCGACACATTGCCACAAACATTACCATCCGGCTGCAGCTGAAACAGCAAAAAGTTTTGAGTTAGATGACTCGCCTAGGCCCAGCTCCAGCTTACTACTTTGGGTTCAGCTTCCTCGTTGTTTAGGTACAGGTCCTGACAACCCCGACCTGGGACATTCATCTTCATCTCTTCTTTTTGTTTCTTTGCCTATCTCCGAATGTTGTCAATCAGTAGCGCAATATTTCTTTAGTCAAGGTTCTGCAGCCTCATATCTGAGCAATTTCTGTTAGCGACATCTCCGGTAATAAATTAATAATTTATTTATTTCCTACAGGTGAAACCCAATTACAAATGCCGAAAAAAAATAACAATTAAAGAGACATGGCACTTGGACTTAAATCTATAGTATCACACATTCTAAATAAGACTGGATGATCTATAGCAGGTAATAATCGATGCACAACTGTGACTGTAAATATCACACGATTCAGTAACACTGTTCATGACGCACCACATGAGATTAATTGGCGATTTTGTCATAACATTTGTACGGCCAGCTTGACAATAGAATGCCGTTTGTTGTCGACTCCCTAGCCTTGGAACGCGGAAACATATTTTTTCAAGTAAATTTTGACAGTCAATTTTATTGTGAATGATGCCATACAAAAACGACAAAGCAAATATGTTTCGTCTTGTTGACAGTGAATCCAAATTGACAAACTCTAATAGGGCACTATGGTCACAACCTCTTTCTGGATAAGAACCTGTGCATTTAAGGTGAAAATACTTTAAAGCTTTACGTTGCATGGCCTCAAGGATCACGACAGAATTTTGGTATATAGGAGACCAGATCAGAGTCGCATCCTCCAACTTGCTCCTGACAAAAGTAAAAAATAAAGTCATTAATGTATCAACATTGGAGAAACCCTTCCAGTTTCTGATACAGAAACCAAGTAGTCGAGTGGCAGCCGACGAGATATTGAGTATATGCTCAGTAAACGTTAGCTTGCTATCAAAAGTGACTCCAAGGTCTCTATAAGAGGTGCATCTGTCTATAACCTGACCATTGATGTTATAATTATCATAAATTAAATAGTTAACCTTTCTTGTATAATGATCAGTTTATTCTACAGTCGTTTCTCAGGTGCAGGTACAAAAACAAAATAATACACTGTCAATATGGATCCGACTTGGGAACAATTTTATTTAGCATCTATATGTATGATATAGATAAATGTTATTTAGTGACGAGAGAGTCTGAGGAGGGAGTTGCAAATTGAGCAATCTCCTACCCATCATATCCCACACGTGCTCAATTGGGGAGAAGTCGGGAGATCTTGGTGGCCATGGTAATAATGTGACATCATTATGTTGAAAGAAGTCTATTGTGACTCTTGCAACATGTGGTCGGGCATTATCTTGTTGGAAAATTGGATCTGCCAGGGTGTCAATATAGGGTAAAAGATGGGGTTTTAGAACTTCGTGGATATAACGCTGCGCGTTCATGTTATCTCTGATGAAGCTTAAAGGTGACCTGGAACCATAAGCTATAGCACCCCAAACCATAACTCCAACAGTGTGATGAACATGTCTTTCAACAAAAAACTGTGGATTCCTCCTTTCACCACGTCGCCTTCTAACCCTGGCACGACCATCGTGCATGCCTAAACAAAATCGAGACTCGTCACTAAAGACAATACTGTTCCATTCCTGATCCCAGAGTGACCGTTGTCTGCACCACTCAAGGCGATTACGTCGGTGTTCTCGAGTTAAAGGGAGGAACCAGTGTGGCCGGTATGAAAACAAGCCAAAACTTCTCATTCGTCGGTAAACACTTCGCATGCCAATAGGTCTTCCGTGTTCTGCAAACCATTCATTTACAATGGACCTGGTAGTGGAGAAACGGTCCCTTAAGGCCAATAATCTTAGGCGGCGATCTTCACGGTCTGTTGTTCTACGGCGGCGTCCAGTGCCCCTTGCTCTTTGCGTACGGCCTTCTCGAAGCCATGCCTGACAACACCTAACCACAGTGTCTACACTTCTTTGCACTCTAACTGCAATTGCCCGAAAAGAAAGTCCAGCTTCCCGAAGTCCCACTATACGGCCCCTATCAAACTCACTAAGTTGAGGAAATCGTACAGGTCTCCATACTCTAGGCATCGTAACCGATCGTAAAGGATGTCAAGAACCAAAATCCGCCAACGTTGATTCTTTACTGCGGCTGAAATATTCATTTTTAGAGCGTTAGTGAATTAAAAAAAGCAGTATAAAAACCGGAATGTCCAACTGATAAGGCTGAAAATTTGTTCACTTGTTATTTACAGTAAGATAAATACATTCACCAACTTTTATTAAAACAAAACCATTTAAACTACATCTACTTTCATTGTCAAGATGGATAGTGATTATTATTATTGTTATTAGGATACATCTAAGACATCTGCTTTATTTATAGTATGTCCAATGGCTAGATAGATGCAAGAGCCCCCTAACAGCTGAACGGTACGAGTATATCATCTTTCTATTATTGGCATTTGAAATGACTTGAATAATCCGAGTATTTTTTTGGTTTGTAACATCAGAATTGGAATCGACACAAAGGACATCGCCGGGGCAAAGACCCTTAGCATCTAGCTTGAAAGTGCTATACATGGTTCAGCCTGCCGGAGCATCAAAATTGATAAAATTTCTGGAAATTGTATTAACTCCCGGATTCCAACGGTTTGTATCATTTCTGTTTCATTTGTGTATTTCAACTACTCAAATCCTTACTTGACATACAAGGTCTGTAACTTAAGTGATGAGACTTATTTTTTTAATTTTTTTCATTCCAATATAATAGTAAAACCCTCAAAATAACTTCCTTCTGAAGCCACTCAGTTCTGGAGACGGTTCTTCCACTCCTCATAGTAATGCTATGGAACCAATTTTTGTATGCCGGTATTGTAGAACTCCCTGGATTTGGAGTCAAAAAATTTTTCAGACAGCATTTATTACACCATCTCAAGTTGTGAACTGTCGGTGCCTCATACAGTTGTCAAGAGACAAAAAAAGGTGATAATGACTGGGCGAAACGTCGGGAGAATAAGGCGGGTGCGGTAACGTTTCCCAGCCGAGTTCAGAAATTTTGTTTCGGGTCACTTTTGCGGTATGAAGCTTGGCGTTATCCTGCAAGAATATCACTTTCTTCCGATTGATCAAAGAAGGCTGCTTCTGGATGAGTGCTGCTTGTACTCGTTGAAGCTGCTCACAATACAAGTTAGCAGTGAGGGTTTGACCCCTTTCCAAAAACTCATAATGGACAATTCCAGTTGCCGCCCATCCACCAAACACACAACAAAACCTTGTTTGGGTGCAAGGAATCCTTGGGCATGTGTGGCACCGAATCAGTAGGCGACAACCAATGACACGAACGCTTAGATTTCGAATACAAGATCCATTTTTTGTCACAGGCTAATAACCGATTGAGAAATGGTTCATTAGCGGTGCGTGAACTGTTTGCTGAACAAATGGTAAGACGACTTAATTTGTTATCATTTGTCAGATCATGTGGCACCCATTTGCTTAACTTCCACGACTTTCCTAGCTGATGAAGATGCAAACGAATAGTTTCAGGACTCACTCTGAACATTTCTGCAAGTTCTTGGCACGTTATCCTGGAATTTGCGTCCACAACCAGTCGAAGATCCTCGCTGTTCATGATTTTTGGTCTCCCTGAGCGCGGTTCATCGCTCAAACTGAGATCGCCCGAAGAACATTTTTTGAACTTCTGTGCTGTTCGATGACTAACGGTATCATCTCCGAATGCGGTACATATTTTTCACGCCGCCGCTGCAGCTTTTGTACCAAGTTTGTACTCATACAGTAAACAACTTCGAATTACTGTTTTATTCGTCGCCATTTTCAATCATTAAATCTATGCAACAATTTTCAGCAACTTTTTATGTGTGAGAGAAAAGGAGGATTCATATTAAAGGGACCATAGGTAACAAACAATCGCTACCGATCAACAACATCCATGGCAATGTGCGATATACAGCAACCCCACGAACTTATTTGGTTACCTGATATATTAGTTGCGATGCACAGTAGATTACAACCCTAGGTCCAAATTTTTTTTCCTTCTGCCTTGATTTGAAAATAACTGGACCTGGTAACTCTACTTTCCAACCACTTGACATAGTAAAGCAGATGCCTTCGATGCATCCAAGTAAACAGATTATCGTGAAAATGTATCACCTCATTTTAGTCAGCGGTGTCGGTAATATCACTATAGTTAATAAATATCTATTACCTCTCTATAGTGTATATGTTTTCTACTTGCTACGTTTTCTTCTACCGAGTTATCTGAAGCGTTGTGGGCCACTATGTAGGGATATGCATGAGCTTAACAAATATAATGTGGAGATAAACACCACAATGGTAGGACTGTTGTTTCAATACAATATAGCCAGCAATTCTCGACTTTACGGTTGGATACTCACTTTTAGATGACAAGCTTTCTGTTAGTATTCGGTGCAGCTTAAATCATAAAATGTATTTGTTTATAATATTTGTAAAATATACGCTACGACATGTTATCGATCTGCTCTAATACCAAATTTGTTTACGTTGGGCGGACAAGACACAAACACCATTGGACACGTATTAATTTTATGCTTGCCGAAGCATATCGTAATATCAATTCCACACATTATTCTCTTAGGTCCACAGGCTGACTCAAATCAGCAGTACTTTCTCGGAAATAGCTGCATAAGTACATTGAAAACTAAGTCTTTGCCATAATATACTAGGATCGATTCAGGCAAAATATGTTTTTGCTGACAGCGCTGTTTCGTGCTCATGAGCAACTCGTCAGCGCGGTTTAGTATTCCTGGAGATGGATGAGCGGAAAGCGAACAACTGGATATGGTTTCTAGAAAAGATCAAAACACTGTGCGTAGGTAGGTGAAAAATCTGACGATCTCCACAAAGTTGACCTAGCTCCGCACAGTACAGCACACGCTCGATAATGTAAACTAATTAATCCAAGTGTGGTTCACATTATCGAAATGCTTACATTAGCGAACGTGATTTATATAATATTTAATTTATTAAAAGAAACGTTTAACACATACTATTTATAACAAAATAAACAAATATTCTAACAGCGATAAGTATTTTTTTTTAATTAGAAGAAAAATAATTAACAATTTTTGTCTGCGTAAATTTGCGCTTAGCATTGTCTTCCAATGCCTGCGCCCGTAATTTACGAAGAACTAAAATATCCGTGTATGAAACTTATTTTCTTTCAGCCCAATCTAAAGCTTGGTTAAAAACTTGTATAGCTTGCGCGTCAGTCACTACACTTCTGACTTCAATGGGATCGTTCTCATCATCCTCACTGTCCATATCCTCCTCCTTATCAGCATCATTCGTCTGTTTACCTTCGTTCCATAAATTAATATCAGCAGGAGTACAAACAATGTTGGGATTCACTGTTTTCAATAAATCAACAACATCCAATGACACACTAATAACATTATCATTATTGGATCGCAAACGTTCTCTAATTACGCTTAAGGGGACATCGTCTTCTTCATCTTCATTATTGGTACTAAAGAGATTGTTCCAACATTTTTGAATAGTTTGCTGGTTAAGTTCATTCCAGGCCATAAGTAAATCTAAAACAGCTTCTCGTAATGTTATTTTTTTTTAAAGCCTCAGATAAGTTTTCAGGATTCTTTGATAAGACAGACGAAAGTAGAAACTTCCTATAGTATAGTTTGGTGAGTCTTATTATATTCTGGTCCATCGGTTGAATTAACGGTGTTACGTTGGGCGGCATGGCATGTACATGACGAAAATTGACCGATCCCTGCTCCTCAGTTGTTGCTCGGGAGGATGACTTGGTGCATTATCCAATAGTAACAACGCTTTTATTGGAAGCTTCTGTTGTTTTAGGAAACATTTTACCTACAAAATGAAAACACATCTTCAAATTATGAATAGAGCATTTGTGATAATTGATTGTCATACCTGAGGGACAAAGCACCTGTGGAACCATTTCAGGAATATACTGCTAGTCATCCAAGTGGTTTTTGAACAGTCATAATCAACAGCTAGCTCGGTAATTTTTCATCAATCAATTTTTCTTTGAATGGTTGCACTAATTGTGGTTGTGCTGATAATTTTTCACCAGAATTCCATATCTTGTTTTGAATCGTTGTAGCCAGCCATCACTAGCTACGAAATTTTCAGTTTCTTTCAGTTCTTCATTTAACAGTCTCGCTCTCTGTTTAAGTACTTCGCCACTAACTGGGACATGATTTTCCCGTTGTTTTAAAAACCACTTATACAGGAAATTTTCCATTTTAGGTGCCTTCGCATTTTTTAAAGTTTTTCTTTTTCCCGGACCTCCAAATGTATTGCACGTTCTTTGTAAAATTTGAGTTTTCATACGCTTAATTTTACAGATTGTTGCTTTCGATACTCCATATTTTTTTGCTAACTGTGTCACTCTCACACCTAGTGCAACTTCGTCTATGATTTTCACTTTCTCACTCAACTTTAAACACTTTCGTTTATAGGATGTGGATGCCATAGTCGTAAAATATATTAACGCGTGCAATGTATTCACTTAAATTCAAAAATGAAATACATACGTACGTATAAACGTATCCTAAACGATCATACGACTGACCGAGTTTGTCGTATTTTATCGCATAGGTGAATCCCCTACACTCTACATCATAAATCGGGGACTCCCCGACGCCCGACATAAATCATCGAGGCTTTAGCATTTTACCGTCGCGCTGTTTCCGTGCGCCGAGAGTTGTTTACGTTATCGAGCGTACACATTGTTTACGTTATCGCGCGTTCCGTTTGATCCTGTAGAACGAAGTTTGTGTTTACATTAACGCAAGTTTTCATTATCCCCTGTTTACGTTATCGAGCGTATGCTGTGTTTTGATGTGACCTATACCACACTGATGAGTTACTAGTGAGCGCGAAACAGCGTGTTCTGCGTGTTTATAGAGACGGAAAGCAAATATGTCCATTTCAATCGTGTCTTTTTGTTCCTGAAAGTTCTGAAATCTATTTCACGAACTCATTTGTAACCAAAAAGCCATACAAATTCAAATCTTTTGCCACTTGCGCATGAAGCTACACGTGCATACTAGAAGAAAAAAGAAGTGAAGAAGATGACGCATCGTTGCTAAGTCGGTATAAGATTCGCAAAAGCAACGTCCGTTTTCGAAATCGACCAAAATCTTTGTTAAACCCATTCATTCGATCCAGAACTCTAATCTACCGCTACAAGTGTGCTGATCTAAGAAGCAGCAGTGGAAGGAGGGGATTTCCTCCAGGGAAGGCGACAAGAACACCCAGCCATGTTTCAATCCTACATTGTCTTACGCCTCGGGTGTCAATTGTTTCATCGATAATGCGTGATATTTCAGTCAAGCCATGTCACCAAAGAACTACCCTTAATTGACGAACCTCTATGTGTCAACAGCGATACAAACCTCCTGGGTGTCACATACAATAGCTATCAAAAGTTTGATAAGCATATCGAGAGCATGGCTTCAAAACCTATGCATTACGAGTACTCACTCATCATCTACCCTTGCAAGCTGTGCAGACTGCCTACCTCGAGTTTGCATATTCTATTATGTCTTATCGAATAACAATTTGGGGTAATAGTCCCGCAGCGAATAAAATTTTTATCATACAAAAGCGGATGATAAGAACCATGTTCAAAATAAAACCTAGAGAGTCATGCAGAAGTATATTTAAAGCCAACAGCTTATTAACATTGCCGGGAAATTTTATCTATAATACCCTACTTTTTATCTTCAACCATAAAGAAAAGTTTGGAAAAAGGGTTTCCAACCACATTTACAATACTCGCAAAAGTAAGAAATACATCTACATATCACATAAGCTAAAACGTCCACAGTGCTCAGCACTGAAACTTTACAATGCTTTACTTCAACATCTTCAATCCATTTCAGCACTCCCTATATAAAAAAAAAATATTCATATGCGAAATGGAACCATATAGTGTTGAAGAGTTCGGTGCTCTCGTGAAACCGTAAGTCTATCAATATATAATAAGTGACATATAAATCCGAACACCCAGTTTAAATGGTTTTATTTTAATAAAAGTTGGTGAATGTAGTTATCTTACTGTAAATAACAAGTGAAAAAATTTTCAGCCTTATCATTGCGACATTCCGGTTTTTATACTGCTTTCTTTTAATTCACTAACGCTCAAAAAATGAATATTTCAGCCGCAGTAAAGAATCAACGTTGGCGGATTTTGGTTCTTGACATCCTTTACGATCAGTTACGATGCCTAGAGTACGGAGACGGAGAACTTAGTGAGTTTGATAGGGGCCGTATAGTGGGACTTCGGGAAGCTGAACTTTCTTTTCGGGCAATTGCAGTTAGAGTGCAAAGAAGTGTAGACACTGTGGTTAGGTGTTGTCAAGCATGGCTTCGAGAAGGCCGTACGCAAAGAGCAAGGGGCCCTGGACGCCGCCGTAGAACAACAGACCGTGAAGATCGCCGCCTAAGATTTTATTGGCCTTAAGGGACCGTTTCTCCACTACCAGGTCCATTGCAAATGAATGGTTTGCAGAACACGGAAGACCTATTGGCATGCGAAGTGTTTACCGACGAATGACAAGTTTTGGCTTGTTTTCATACCGGCCACACTGGGTCCTCCCTTTAACCCGAGAACACCGACGTAATCGCCTTGAGTTGTGCAGACAACGGTCACTCTGGGATCAGGAATGTTACAGTATTGTCTTTAGTGACGAGTCTCGATTTTGTTTAGGCATGCACGATGGTCGTGCCAGGGTTAGAAGGCGACGTGGTGAAAGGAGGAATCCACAGTTTTTTGTTGAAAGACATGTTCATCACACTGTTGGAGTTATGGTTTGGGGTCCTATAGTTTATGGTTCCAGGTCACCTTTAATCTTCATCAGAGGTAACATGAACGCGCAGCGTTATATCCACGAAGTTCTAGAACCCCATCTTTTACCCTATCTTGACACCCTGGCAGATCCAACTTTCCAACAAGAAAATGCCCGACCACATGTTGCAAGAGTCACAATAGACTTCTTTCAATATAATGATGTCACTTTGTTACCATGGCCACCAAGATCTCCCGACTTATCCCCAATTGAGCACGTGTGGGATATGATGGATAGGAGATTGCTCAATTTTCAACGTCCTCCTCAGACTCTAGAAGCACTTCGAGAGGAGTTGGTGGTTGCCTGGAATGAGATACCACAGGAGGACATTGACCACCTGATCAGAAGCATGCCTAGGCGCGTTGGAGAATGCGTAGCACATCTGGGTGCATCCACACATTATTAAAGGTCAAAGGGCTTTAAAGCAGTGCAATCATTTTGAAATTTTTATCATTTACTTATTATGCTTCATTAAGTACTTATACAAAATTTTATTAAAATAAAACCATTTAAACTGGGTGTTCGGATTTATATGTCACTTATATGTTGTTTATTTATGTATTTTTTTACTTAAACAAAAACTATATGTTATTTACATTGCACCGCAATGACATGTTATCCTTGTTGTAAATTGTCTGCTGTTTTTTATAACTGAGAAACCAAACAATTTCTATTTTATTTGAACGCGTTTACAGTTCCGCGGCTCTCCACGACTCCAAAACCATCTTTGCAAGAGCACTATTTATGTACAATTTATACGCGGTCTGTAAATTAAGTAACGAGACGGTTTTTCTATTTTTTCATTAAAACATAATTGGGTATTTCTCAATAAATTTAGAAAGTTCATTTTGCATTTCTTGAAAAAAATTAATGAAAATATATCATTTTTTTTTGCAGAAATATAAAGTTTTACTTTAGTGAGGTTCATTGAAAATGAAGGTCCTCCATATTTTTGTGTATAACATGTAGAAAAATGACTTTTAAAAAACTATGAAATGAGGGAATGATTGATAGGATGGGGGAATGATTTTTACAACAATTTGATGCTGAATTTCAATAAAAAACATAAGTTAATTCATTAATAGATGTATTGAAATTTGTTTTATGCTTTAGAGAGCTTAATAGTCCTTTTCTGGGCACATTCTCGCATTTTCATCATTCTCTAAGAAATTAACAACATCACCTTTAATTTTCAGCATTTTGGTAACTAACTTTGGTACAGTTCTTTTTGTGCGTATCGTTTTTGACAAGATGTTCGATCTATATAGCAATTTGTATTTTTGTACTAAATGCAGATTCAACATTTTGTAATATTTTTCTTTTCTCCATGTTTACTTCCAAGATCTTCATAGTTATGCTTGAGGTCCGTTGACAGTCCTTCTCCGAAAATGAGTCTTTTTCTTACAACGTCAGGAAGTTGTATATTCTTTAAAAGCCAAGACACTTTAGTTGCTGGAGAGTTTGGATCAGTATTTTCAGTTTTCAATCTTAAAGAACTCTTCTTAAATTTTTCGCTAAGCTTGACTGCGTTCCTTACTTTATTTCCCAAACTTTTAATCTTCGCGATTTTCGTCTATTGAGAGCAGACAAATTCTCTGCTGTGTGCTGTAAAGATGGTGTAGGACTTGGTGGGGGTGTTTCTTCAACTCTGTGAATTTGTTTGTAATGTACTTATCCCTATAAACTCTACTATTCTTCTTTAATTGTTTTAGTTTTTGGCTAGCTTCTCTTACACTAATAGAACTTAATGACTTAACTTGACCTTTACTCTTCTTCTTTGAATACATTAATCTTTCTTTTTACGCAAAGCTTCTAAGACTCATCATTACTTTTCATTTGTTCTCGCCTCTTTCTGTCGTACCCCTTTTTTTAATTTCTTTTCTTCTTCACTTAACTTCTTCATTTTCCCCATTCTTGATATATGGATACCTGTTAAAATTGAAAACACATGCTATACAACCTGGAGTTAAACGATAACACCCAAACCACAATTTTATATATGTGAAAATAATTTCCTCATATAATTGCCATTCCCTCACTTTCTAATATAGTGAGGGAATGACCGTGAGGGAATGACGGATTTGAATAAACGATACCGTAACCAACAGTACATCACCTCAAATTGATTTTGCATTTTGTGAATGCATTTTAGTCTCCAAAACAAGAAAAAATCTCCAAAATAGTATAATGACTTACCTTTTAATATAAACAGTGAGGTAATAACACAGAGAAATGTAATGTTCTAATTATTGAAATCCAATACTTTTGTGCAGCAACTCTTTTCACTATTACGAAATTCCGCTATTTAGATATTATTAGCAGTATTGCCAGGTTTTACAAACATAACAGCTGCGATCAAAAATATCAAATCATGTGACCACAAATCGAATATTTATAATGTGTGAGGGAATGATTTCATTTCAAGAGACATTTAAATAGTTTTTTTTTATACATATTTATTTTTTTAGCAATGAAAGCTTGACTATACGTATACAATCCAATCTTATTACCAAATATTTTAGTAATATTCAATTTATAAGAATATGAACAGATTTGATTGTACAGTGGACCCCCGATAATCCGGCCTCTGTCTAATCCGGCGCCCCCTGTAATCCGACATGTCTTTGAATATTACATACATACGTATTTGACAATCTTCGCTAATGTAGATCACGCAGGTTTGAACAGGTTACAACTTGTACGCGTCACCGCTATCGTGCTCGACGCGTAAGCATTGTTTTACTTAGATTGAAATTGACTACTTGTGATAGCGGTACGGCCTAGCGTGCGTTCATTGTTTACTATTTATTCATTGTGTATTAAGTATAGTACCTAATAATGCCATCACAAACTCAGAAGCGAAAGCACAAAACATTGACAATTAAAGAAAAATGTGATATTTTAGACCGCTTAAATCGCAATGAAACTTTCAGTAGTTTAGCAAGTGAATACGGCGTAGGCCGACCTACAATTCATGATATTAAAAGAAACCACGAGATCAAGAAGATCGTGTCAACTACTGACTGCGGGCCAGGCAAGAGACAGACACTCAAGAAAGCTGAACATCCAGAAGTGGAAGAAGCTTTGTACATGTGCTTTCTTCAGGAAAGCAATAGGCATGCACCAATTTCAGGACCCAAGTTGGCCTTGAAAGCTAAATTTTTTTCTAAGGAAATAACAAAAAAAGATGATTTTGTGGCCAGCAAAGGATGGCTAGAATGTTTTAAAAGTCGTCATGGCATACGTTTAATGACTATTACATTTAAGTTAAGATTTTTGCAAAAGGTGAACGATTTAAACCTTGACCCGTCACAGCTGTACAATGCAGACGAATCATGGCTTTTTTGGCGTGAAATGCCTAACAAAACTTTCGTTTCTTGTAACGAAAAATCCGTACCTGGACGAAAAGTAAGTAAAGAGCGTGTAACCATACTACCATGTGGTAACGCTGCGGGCACACACGCGCTTAAGATGATGGTAGGTAATTGGGAAATCTAATAAACCACGGGCATTCAAAAACATTGATTTACCTGTACACTATTACGGACAAAAAAGTGCATGGATGATAAAAGACCTTTGCAAAAAGTGGTTTGATGAATGCTTCGTACCTGAAGTTAGAAAATGGTTAAGAAATCATAATTTTCCTCAAAAAGCGTTGTTGCTTCTTGATAACGCTCCCGGTCATCCGTCTGAAGAAGAACTAACAACTGAGGATAAATGCATCACTGCGATGTTTCTTCCACCAAATTACAGTGCACTGATTCAACCAATGGACCAGAATATCACATTCAGTTTGTCAAGCAAGACTATAAGAAAAACCTACTTCTGAGAGCCGTATCAAAAGACCAACCAATAGAAAAAAAAAGAACTTAATATGAAAGACTTGGTTTTTGCTCTTTGTCAGTCGTGGAATGCGTTACCGTCATCAACTATTAAATCGTCTTGGAAAAAGTTATGGCCACATATAGTCACCGCTCCTAGCAACGTTCCAAAAATCAGTGTGACTTCGGAAGTTATAGAACAAGTCGCATACAGAAACACAGATAAGTCCGGAAGATTTGGAAATCTGGTGCTGTGGAATAGATAAAGAGGAAAACATCTTTTTCATGAAATGTCTGACGAAAAGATTATAAAATAGGTTTCTAATTATACATCAAATAATCAGGAAAATAACGACGACGTGATTGCAACTGCTCCACAAGTCACAGCACAAGACGCAATTAACGCCTTTGAGCTAGGTTTACAATGGGCTGAAGAGAATGGTACATCCTACAACGAACTTTTACTTTTGAGAAGACTGAGGGACAAAGCTCTGATCTCGCGTTATAACTACCTTAAACAAAAAAAAAATGATGAATATTTCTAAGCTTCATAATTTGATAAATTCATTAATGATTTTGATTAATAATTCTTGATTATTTTGGTACATATGTATGTGCATTTATGCTTAATTTATAATAAAACGTAAGCTCTCTATTATTTAATTTACTAAATTCGACATACATAAACTATGTATGATTTGTACTTCAAAGTACATACATATACATAACATATATAATCTTACCATTGGATATGTAATTTGTCGGATTACAAGGCACTCTTATGTAAAAAATTCCGGACTATAGGGGGTCTTAGGCAGTGCTCTATAATCTGACAAATTCGATAGTCCGACACTGCCCTGCATAATGTTTGTCGGATTACCGGAGGTCCACTATATATATTTTTTATTATTTTTTTCTGACCCAGAGACTAAAAAATTAATCGTATTTTTTTGTGTCAATATATTATCTAAATTTTTGCATTTAATATATTTGTTTAGATACTTACTGATATAATAAAAATGTTAAATTAATGATAAATCCATGCAACTTAGCATCAATGGCTCAGGACATGAACTTCCAAATTTGCTGAGAAATACCCAATTACAATTTTACAAAAAAGTCACTAGGACTCAAGTCAGGCGAAAAAGGAGGCTGAGGAGCCACAGGAATGTTTTTATTAGCCATAAACTCGTTTATTGAGATTGCTGAGTGGCAAGGAGCAATACCCAGTTTTTATTGATGTTTGGTGTCACATGAATGGGGTGTGAGTCAAGTTTAACTGTTCCCCGACTGTCAACTGTTGATCTGAACGCATAAGATCCCGGATTCTGTCGATATTTTCTTCGGCCCTCCTTTTCGTGGTTCATCTTCAATCGACTGACTCCCTTCTGAAAATGCCTTAAAACACTATCTCCGCTAAGGCTGCTGAAGTTTAGCAAGAGTTCCCATTGCGCTGTGCCAAAGTCTGACGTAAAACGCTCATTTTTAGAACACAATGGAAAAAAATGATTCACAAAAAAAATCGCTACGGACAACGAAATGACTCGGGCGAGTTCAAACTTGTACTGAAGGCAGTGTTGCCGAAAAACACGAAATTGGTAGATAGTGTCATTGCATACATAAGTTTTTTATGAATATAAAAGCAAACTAAACTTAAAAAAACTCGTTAGCTAATTTTGTAATTTTTTTACAAAAATAGAATATAACGGCTATTGACTATTGTCCACATAACAGGCACAAACCAAAAAAAGGAAATAATTTTTATGTAAAGATATGGTTCAAAATCCGTTGCAATATATTTAATTTCACCATCAGGATAAAATCGATTGAAAGGACTAACTAATGACTTCACAACTCAAAAGTGAACTTAAGAAATACTTATTCCAAAAAATAGAAGTAGACTAAAATTAAAACATAATTTTCGTGAAAAATGATTTTGCGTCAAACTCTTCTATAGAAGTAACAAAACATTTCGATCATCTTCGGGGTTCTACCAATATTATTTGGAAATACTCGAAATCATCCGGATATATTACACAATATTGACATTGTAACAGGCTACTTACTGTTTTTTTTTTTCATTAAATTAAAAGCAGATAATATCCGCTCAAAATTAGCATAGAACAACGTATAATTCATTCATTTTTTCGTTAGAAAAGCTGTAATATGATGACGTTTTCGGTATTTCGACAATTTTTTTTTATACTCCAACTACCACGAAGGCCTAAGCACCCATTGGGCACCGTGGGACTATAGGGGGATACATGGGAAAGGGGGAACGCCACACGGAGTCTGGCGAGGGAACACGTGTGCATGCAACATGCACACATTCTAGCTCCGCCTACGAGAACCGCCGGGTGGTACCTCCGCGTTCGACAGACAGAGACCGTCTACCACCTACGGACAATCACAACATCCATAGCCAAGAGAAAAATTTCTCCTGGGACGGGACTCAAACCCGCACAGCGCACGGCGACTGATCAGAAGACCGAAGAGTCTACTACTGCGGCCACCGCTGCTGCCTGAATACGGTTTTATTTCAGTAGAAATTTCGAGAAGTCGCTAGGTTCGGCAACACTGATTGAAGGTGGATTACATGTTCATCTGCCTCTCCTCCATGCTCGGCGCCTCCTGTGTTGCCAGATGGAATGCTACGTTGCCAGTCTGATTACTTAATTTACCTACATCGTATATGCATAGAAAGCCATTGTTGGTCTGCTCTGTGAATATTTGGTAATTAGGCTTCTCGATGGGTCGACTGTTTATCTATCTGTGCATATTTCATTGTATCGGATGAGGATGACTTTAGCAAGCCATTGGATGTCGTTAGATTTTTCGCTTACTTCCGCACCATGTTTTGCTCTTTGCCCAAAAATAAGGTGATCTTGAGATGATCAATATATTCTTGTGAGCTGCCACTGCGAAGATAGTTTTCTGAGTAATTAACCTACATAATATTTATTGCTAGTAAATCTCCGAACTGTAGGCAGTAACCTATTATTAAATAAAAAGACTACCGCTCTCCGAAAATGGATTGAGTCCGCTGGGTTTAATGAAAACTAAACAGAAATTTAGGTGGTCTAAGGCACACATTTACGTGGGTAGCTTGATTACTATCACAATTACATAAATATGCAATTATGAAGCAATATAAAACAACTTATTTGTTTCTAACCTTGTTATACAAGACTTTATTTTGCATATTTTGCAAGTTTTAGGTAATTCCTGTTTATATTTATAGCTCGTTCATCTATTTTCTCTTTGTAATTAAAGTGCTTTAAATAAAGCCTAATGATAGTCAAAACTAACTTAGTTTTGAAGATCATTCTTCCAGTTCATTTGATTGGTTGCCTTCCTGTGTGTTAGGTTACTTAGGGACTGCTTAAGTATTATGTCAGTAAATCTTTTACAATTATTAAACCCCTGCCACTTGTCAGCAAAAGTAAGCAAATCTCTTACCAGGTAAGCATAGAAACTGGAAAAATACTCATATATATTTTATTCACTGAATCAAAGCAGTTACGTCACAACGTCAAATAATGACAGTGACGCACAAGGTTGCCACGTTAATTAAAACTACTAAACTACTAAAAGACAATAATGGAGCTCTATGATCTCGTTCGGTCTCAAATATTTCGTCAAACAAATGACAAATTCTATTGTTTGTCGACCCAGAGGTTTCGACATTTTAGCAAAATGCTTAAAAGGACACCTCAAAGTTTCGTAAAAAACTTTTCATAAAATACCAATGCAAATATTGAGGCAAAAAGAACGGAAACAAACAAACAACAGCCGTTGGCGTAATGAGAAGTTTTGCGACAATGTTCCAACACAGAAAAATGTTACCAACATAACTGTATCCGGGAAATTCAAACTATACGTACCAATTTAGGATATATTTTATTTGCATTAAGGTTGGTATTCAAACTTACTAAATATGACGTAACGGCTGTGTTTCTGTGAACAAACTATATTAGCGTATTAATGCGGTCTCTCGCAAACCAGACGACATAAGCACATCATACTCAGTTCGTCATTTACATAAAAATATGTATCTCTCCTTAGTGAATGAGCATCCCATTTTAAAACTTATAGTGTCTTTTAAACACAGTAGAGGTTATATTTTGGAGTTAAAAGATCAGGATAAAAATGATAGAAGTTGCCCAAATTATGGCTTGGAGCGTTTACTTCCATGTTTTTTTAAATTTCAATATTTGAGAAATTTGTAAAAAAAATAAACTAAAATTTTATGTTAAAATATATTTTAAAATGATTATTAGATCTGAGAAATACCCACATCCAGTAGCCTATGCAATATCTTGCAAACCAGTCGACCCAAACAAGCGCCTAACGTCATACCCAGGTTTTTTTAATAAAAATTACAGAAAATTTCTTATTTGACACGCTGTGTTTCTTCTCCCACTATAAAACTTTTCAATTAAAAAAAAATCTCCGAAAAACAAAACTTTTCGAAGCCCGTATCTTGCGACGAGAAAAGTTTTCTCTTTCAAATCTACTAGATGTTAAAACATGCCCAATATCAACAAATTTTAAAACTTCACTTTTTTGCTATTCGCTTCACGTGAACATAGACATACATGACAATCAAAATCGACTAAATTTTGTAGAAAATTCGAAAAAGCAGAGATATAGGTTTTGCTGATGTAAATACCATCTTTAATCCACAATGTCATCAAAAATAAGCAACGCGATGAACCCCAGTATCCCCATTAGTACTTAAGTAATACTTAAATGGTTCCTTATGGAAATTGTCGTTTCGCCTGCCTATCTCCTAATTCCAATGCTAGTTTACATTGTAGGTAGACGCTTTCCATTCGGAAAGATTGTTTAAGAGCACAAACATTTTTTGAAAGATTTTCGTGTCTCAGATAGCTTAAAAACAGAGTATAGAGCCTAAAGGACATTTGGGGGGAGTTACAAATTAGAAAGCATCTGTGATGAGTATGCGATAATTATGGTACCATTTGAGCTTTATTAACGTTTACTTATAGGGTCACCCTCGTATAGCGCTTTAAGTAATTCCTTTTCGGGCTGACCGGATTCATGAAATCCGCCCCACTTCAAATAAATTACGCCTCCAAATTTAGATTGATTACCCAGAGTATAATTTATTCCTATTTATCTTAAAACATATTACCAACTACCTGATCAAGTTAAAGTACCGGATATTACAGTATGTCCGATTTTTAATGGGTAAAAATTACTAATACATGAAAGTTGACTCTGAGAGTTTGTTCACTTGTCATTTCTCAGATGAGTTTAAAAAGTGGCTTCAAGTAGATTGGCTCTATACTTTCTTGGCCTTCGTTGGAGGTTTCAGAGAGAAGGGAAGGGTCAAGTCATTCCAAAATACGTAATCTAATCGTGACTTGGTAGATTCACTTAGGTGCGATGAAATCTCTACATATCAAACTGTATAAACATATTTCTGTGTCCATGGCAGATGTAGGGAAAACATGTCTCGAATAGGTGCATAATATTTTACCGGGATCAGCAGCTTCTTAATAAGGTCTTTCACCGACTCCAAACATCTAACAATTTACAACCATTTACCGCATAAAGCTGGCAACCTACAATATTCAACATCTCCAAGTAATGTCTGAAAATGAGCAGGAATTTCTGAAAGGTTATGTTCCAGCGATTTTTATTTTTTGTCCGTAGTTTCGAACTCCATTTCGCAAGTATTTTGTTGTTTAAAGATATCTGCATCACGGAAATTCGTGTTTCTCATTTCTGTCGGTTTGTTATTTCGTGTCTAATGTATATCGATGCGTAATAAGTACTGAGTCAGTCTACTTGGCAAAATATTCAGAGAACTAACATAAATTAAAGGTTAGGCGAAATCGGTGGGTATATTTAAGGATCATAAAATTCAGAAAGATATATGTATCGATATAAGAACAATTGTCATCATTTACCAAAGCGTCGCAGAATGCCCAAATATTCCTAAAATATGTAAATACTCCCCTGTAGCAACATCGAGTTCAAGTTAGTTACCTATTTATTGCGCATACGCAACGCCGATTGAAAGATATTTAGAATACAGCACATTATTACATTGGACCTTAATCATTTAATTTTCCCATTGTTACTGGGATCAGAAGCTGCTTAATGATAGAACGTCTTTGACTCATGTTTCAGACATAACATTTACAACCCTTCAACCCCTACAAAACCAAATCCCCAATTTCCAACTCGCACAAAAAAATGTCGAAACTGATCAGGGGCCTCTGAAATATCAAAAAACTAAGTTTGAGAGATTGTGGCCTTTTTCTCCGCCGCCACTGGACTAATTTCCAAAAATTACAGAGCTTTTTCGTCCTTGACATAGTAATTAAATTGTGTAAAAATTTTATCAAAATCTGTGTGGTACTTCTCAAGTTATAGGCGGTTATAGGATGAGCGGACAGACTGACAGATGGAAATGAGTGACGGTTTTTCATGATGTACATGTCATATAACATCCAAAAGACATAACGAGCCGAATTCATAAAACAACGGATATCCTTGTACTTGCAAATTTTGAAGGAAATCCTCCAGATGGTATTTATAATAATTTGAAGTAAATGCTTTTGCTTTTTGAGTATAAGCATATCCTTCAATGCAGTTACATAAGTAAAAGGATATTCATAATCTTCACCTTATAGGAAGCATATCCTTCAAAAATTCTGAGTGTGGTCAGTAGCAGACTCAACTTCGTAACGGAAGTGTTTGCTCACTGCGCTCGGTATTTAGTTCACTTCCTTCTTCTTGAACACTACCAACCTGAATGGCACCTCTAATTTTCCCAGTTGTAGGATTACAGTCACCTTCCATAGCTTTCAGCAACTTTCTTTCCCAATCTAACAATTTAATTGCTTCATTACCAGTTTTTTTAGATCTGTTTTTTCCTTAATCTTGATTTAATGTTGTTGATTTTTTTTACCGAATGTTGATTCGTATTTTTTCAACATCTTCTTCAAGGCATCGTCCTTTCTCATTTTTATTTTTGGAACTTGTGACTTTTGCGAAACAATGGCAATTTCATCTACGGTGAACTGCAGGTCGTTACCATTATTTTCTATAGTTTCCTCATCACTTGAGGATGACTTGCTTATTAATTTGATAAAAAACTGTATCCAGTAAAAATACGGAACGGTCTGTGTAAGCTCTGGAGTAGAACCGTCAGAACGAATTCTCACGTCAACTACAAGCTGGAACAAGTCAGGACACGTCGCTCAAGATACAAATACCAGTCAACCTTTTACTTCTTCTTGGAGGATATCCTCGCGAGTATAAGGTAATCAATGTAAATATGAAAACAAGGATATGCTTATACTCCTACCTTTTTCTCCGAAGCAAGACCTTATACTACCTTATGCTTCCGAAGATATGCTTCTTTTTTATGAATACGGCTCAATATCTCATTTACGAAATTTTTCGCAATTACGAAAGTATTTTAAAAACTAGCCCTTAAGGCACTGTCACTCATAAAAATGCTTGTCTTGTCTTTATAATTTATTAATTATCATTAAGTGCACACGAAATTCCTCCAGAGAATGAATCCTGAACATTGAACAACGTCAATTAGCTCAATTCAAGGCCGGATCAAAGAAGTCTGGGGAAAAACTTGTTGGTTGCTTGTCGAATACGAGACTTGTCAGGTACTAAACTTCCTTGATAAAAGTCCTTGAATTTACTCTCCGAACAAACCTGTCGTAATGCCTCAGTGACCTAAATAACAAGAAACTGGTTCACCTTACACAACTACGCAAAGGAGCAATTACGCATATCCAAAGCGGTATCCTTTGACTTTGGCAAATCAAATACGTTCGTCGCCGATGTGAAGCACCCCAATGCAGCAGCACCCCTCTGCACGTGAGCTCCCTTACCCTCTGCTCTATCCCTTCTTCCCCTCCCTATCGACGCTTGCCAGACGGGTTGAAATAAAAAAGTAAGTGAACTGCATTGCATAGTCAGCCGAGTTATCGGGGAGAAAGGATTTTTGTGTATCCTCTGGGATGAACAATCACATTATATCACAGGAGAATTAGGGTGAATTTACCTGTTGTTGTGGACAAAAGCAGACGGATTACTTTTTGTACAGTTACTAGTACTAGAAGAATTACGTAAACACTGAAAAAACGCGGTCAATTAAACAGTTTTTCTGGAAAATCTTCTTCATTCCAAATAAGATTTTTAATTGTTCTAATTAACTAAATTATTTGGATTAACTAAACTGAATTTTCTGGAAGTAGTTTAGTTGGAAATAGTAAACTAGACACCTCTTTTATTAAGTCATTTAATTAGCTTAGATAATTTAGTTCATGTAGAACTATTTAAAACAATTGAACATTTTAATGAAAGCACTTAAACTGTCTACTTGAATTGCGGCCGCAGCAGGACTCGACCTGTGATTCGTTAATGATCTGGATGGACTATGTGATAACGCATTCCCGGTGACGCGCTCTGAGCTCCTCAGTTTAATTCTTGATTTTCGCGAGGAGCTTCAGGTTTTAATGTTGCCAATGTTGATGTAGCAGCTGTGAAGTGGATCATTTGTGGTGATCAAGTGGAATACATAATCATAGTTAGAATATCGCTTGATCCCAATGAAACACTCTATACAGGGTTATCCAAATTAAGTGTCCACCATTAGTAACTTTGTTATTAGTGAAAATACAAAGTTGTTTGAATTAGCAAACTAGTAGCATTTTTAACGCTGGTAAAAATGAGAAATAAAAAAAACAATTGAGAGTCGTTATTTTGATTTTTTTCAGTAAAATAACATTTTTTTAAATGGAAACCCCTGTATATTATATTTTTTTCTGTTAAAGCATCAAATTTTAAACAAAAAAGCTTACAATAACTTTTCTCCTAGGTTACAAATTGTTGAAGTTATGGCCTCCAATCTGAAACAATTAAATTGTATCGACAAACTTTATTTTCAACATCAACTTATAATCTTACAAAATACAATAACAATTTTTTTTAAAGAAGATGCTCGAAAACACCACCTTGTTCTTCAATACATTTTTGGGCACGTTTTTCAACTGCTCGAACTGTCTTAAGTATGGTCCTACCATCTATCTGGGTTATCTTTTCCCTAACTGCAGTCTTTAACGCGTCAAGGTTATCGTACCTTCGCTTGTAAATTTGGTTCTTTAAGTAACCCCACAAGAAGTAATCAAGTGGGTTTAGATCTGGTGATCTGGGAGGCCACTGTATTGGGCCATTTGTTCCTATCCACTGATCATTAAAAGTAGTACTTAGAAAATGGTAAGTACCTCTGGAGTTGTGGGCAGGTGCGCCATCTTGCTGAAAATGCAGATGATGTCTACTTATAAGATCCAATTCGTCTAAGAAATTAGTCAGAATTTCTGACATAAATTCCACATATCTTTCACCAGTTAGGGTTCCCTCATAAAAGAACGGGCCAACAATTTTTGAACCAATTATACCGCACCAAACGTTGAAACTGAAACGGACTTGTGGGCCTCTTGGATGTACTAACAAAAGATTTTCTCTTGACCAATAATGGTGGTTTTTTCTATTAAACATTCCAGAATTTGAAAAATTTAATTCATCTGTCCATAAAAGGTAACGAAAGTTATTTACATTTTGGCGACAGAAGCTAAGATACCAATGGCAAAAAACAAGTCTTCTCTCTGGATCCCCTGCCAAAAGCGTTTGAACTGGTCGGTACTTATACGGAATAAATTTGTATTTTTTTAAAATCCTTTGAACAGTACCATAACTGAAATTAGAGTCCTTGAGAATATCTGCTATTGAATTCTCACGATAAGCTTCAAAATATCCAATAACTGCAATTTCCGTGGCCTCGCTTATTATGAATTCTTTTTTTGCCCTTGTTTTAGCAAAAACATTTTCGTTGCCCCTAAATTTTCGATAAAGTCTCAGAAAATATCGTTCATACGGTTGAATGCGAGCGGGATATAATTCACTGTAGTATTCTCTTGCTCTCAAGGAGGATTTTCTGCACACTAAATAGCATTCTAACATATCACACTTTTCTTCATGGGAGAACATTTTTCTTTAAATTAATGACACAATAAAGCTTATAAACAAGTATTTACACTAATGTTTGACATTATTTGATTTTATCATTGTTTTCCAAAGCCTTCTAGTTGCGAGTATGTCCAGTTTAACAATTTGTCGCTTATCTTAATGCTGTCAAATCGCGAACGCCATGTTGTTTTCATAGCCGTCTTAATATTATAATACTGCAAATAATTAAAAATATTTATCGTTATTTTGACTTTATTTTTGACTTTAGCGGAAAAGTCATTATGAACTTTTTTGTTTAAAATTTGATGCTTTAACAGAAAAAAATATAATATACAGGGGTTTCCATTTAAAAAATGTTATTTTACTGAAAAAAATCAAAATAACGACTCTCAATTGTTTTTTTTATTTCTCATTTTTACCAGCGTTAAAAATGCTACTAGTTTGCTAATTCAAACAACTTTGTATTTTCACTAATAACAAAGTTACTAATGGTGGACACTTAATTTGGATAACCCTGTATAGGAGAGTCACTGTTGTCGTGACGGAATGCGAAAAACTTTTATTTATTAGGCATTATTTAGGTCAATGATAGATGCATTTATACCACGAAACTGAAAAAATGCCTATTTACCCTGAACTAAGTCGCATTATAGCGTGACAACAGGTTTTAAATGAATGAATACTGTCGCCCAGGGATCAATAAAGTTGATATATTTTTTGCTGCTAGCGAGTCTCACGATATCTACTGGAAGCTGCTCTAATTGATTGAATTGTTTTCGACGTTTGCAGATTGGATTCGAAAACACTTTACCGATTATTAGGTAGTATTACGAATTGATGAAGTGAAATGGCTACAATAATAGTGATTGAAAACACAGTTTCTATCAGTTCTCAGCAGACTAAAACTTTGAGAAAGTGTCAGGCTTGTTTCAACACTATCTGTTATCTAATCATCTCGGCAAGCGACCAAAAAGTCTGGTTTAGGTTCGACAAACGATGTGGATCTGGGTCTGTGCCCTGGTTTCTCGAAGTGCGAGGTTCACTCACATTTAAGGAATAACACTGGTCTTTGGTCGGAGCGGTCTTGCTTCAGAGCCATCTTCTTGGAATCTGACCGGAAAAGCATCTTGTGGTTTGAACTGACTCGCTGCGTTTCAACCCGTATGTCAGTGGTCGCCAAGCAGTGGATCGCGAGCTACCGATAGTTCGCAAAGGCAATTCTGGTGACTCATAACATGTTTTATTCGTATAAAGGTGTAAAAATCATAGAAGCTTCCGTAAATTTTGTATATTTTCATAATGAACACAAGCAGCGGAAAGACTGCGGTGAGCGATCTGTTCGAGAACGATCTCGATTACTTTGAACGGAATAAATATGCAAGGCGCGGCGACAGTGCGCTCAGTTTAAAACTGAACATCACAAAGTCCAGCGGTTGGGTGAGAGTTGGCCTGCTATTAAAAACATTATGAGCAGTAGTAAGAAGATGAAGACATATAAGTTCCATTCGGAATGGGAACAATATGTCTTTACAGAAGTTAAAGGTAAAAATGTATGTTTGTTATGCAATACATCTGTTTCCGTTTGCTAAAAAAGGGAATATCGAGAGACACTATAAAACCGTACATTCGAGTTTTGAAAACTAATTCCCATTACGTTCTGCAACCAGAATGGAAAAACTGAAACAACTAAAATATCAGTTAATTGGACAACAGACAATGTTTTTAAAAACAATCGACAAAAGTGAGGCTGCAAATGAAGCATTATACCGGGTGTCCCAGATAATTAGATTAAAGAAGAAACCTTATGCAAACGGGAAAACGATAAAAGAGGTGCTTTTAGAAGCTTCAGATACATTATTTAAATCTATGCAACTCTCTGCTAATACAGTGATGAGACGAGTAGAAGTACTGAGCAATGACATAGTTTTATAGTTAAGAAATGACTTCGATAACTGTGCTTACTTTTTACTGCAGCTGGATGATTCCACAGATGGCCGTGTTCGTCAGGATGGTTTTTAATGATTTTATGATTAAAGAAGATCTCTTCAAGTTTATTCCACTATAAGAACAGACTACTGGGCAGGACCTGTTTTCGTCTTTTAAAAATATAATTTTTTCTGAGAAAATTCTAATATCGAAAATACTAGGCTTGACAACCGATGGCGGTGCAGCTATGGTGGGTCGTGATAAGGGTCTCGTTGGGTTATGTCGTAAAGATGAAAGTTTTCCGCAATTTCTCTGTTACTACTGCATCCATCAGCATATTATACAGGGTGGCGCATCGAAAACGAAACAGACGCATTTACTGGCAGCTCAGTTTTTTTTGGAAAAACGCTCAGACTCGTCGATTTTGTTTTTTCCAGGGGGACACAAGTTTGGCAAAAAATCACGTTAACACGTGCAGCCCCATGGGCACCAACCCTAAAATCTTAAATGGAAAGGGGGGTCGAGTGATACCTTATTTTAAAGGTTTTTCAATTCCTTTTATAATGATGTAAAATAAATGAGCTTCAGTGCAGTACTTTTGAAGATTTATTGATTTAAAGGTTAAAGTAGACTTTAATAGGTAGGTACATCAGATTAGATTGTACTACTTTCAGAAGAAATTTGACTAAAAGAATTTACTTAATAAGTAAATGCATTTCTTCACTACGCCCATGGTTTGTTAATCATGTTGTTGTTGAAAATAGCTATTGGAGCGTTTTTTTGTGGCAAAAAAGTTATTTCTTGAAGAAAGATAAGGAAATATCTCGTACTTATTTTAAATAGGAATTTAGTACATAAGTTTGCAATTGATTTGACCAAACTATGTTGCTAAAATAACTTGTAACACTTTATTATATAAATCAACCATGGAATATTCCACAGCAGAAAGAGTTGAAATTATCGAAATATTTTTCGGAAATAATCAGTGCTCTAATAGAACGGCATGAGAACAGTAACGTGCATCGAAAATATGTTCTAGAACTTGTAGCTAAATTTCGGGAAACTGGGTCAGTCGCCAATAAAAAACGCAACATTGAAAATCCCATAAGGAACGAAGCAATAGAAGTGGGGGTTTTAGGGCAAGTTTATGTAGATCCTACGTTAAGTACCCGCAAATTGGAGACTGTGTGTGGTGTTAGTCGACGTAGTGTACAACGAATTCTAAAGGCCCATAGTTTTCATCCATATAAAATTCACCTGGTACAAGAACTTAATGAAGACGATTTTGATCGACGATTACAATTTTGTGAAGATATGAGTGAACGAATTATAAACGATGAACATTTTCTATTCAACACTTGCTTTTCCGACGAATGTTCCTTTTTCTTACCTGCAAATTTGACCGGTGCATTAACAGCCATAATTGAAAATCAGAATGATCGGCAGTACATTGCGAATAGGTTGATGTTCCAACAGGATGGTGCCCCACCACATTACGCATTACGTGTTCGACAAGAGGTGCCATTGAATGGCCCTCAAGATCGCCAGATTTATCACCTTTGGATTTCTTTATGTGGGGTCATTTAAAAAGCAAAATCTATGCTACTCAGCCAACATCATTAGAAGACCTGCGACAAAGAATTGTGAATGAGTGCCTTCAAATTACTCCTCAAATATTGCAAAATGTGCGGCAACGTTTTGAGCAACATCTTTATTATTGCATGGAGAGTCATGGTGGCCATTTATAACATTTACTTGCCTAAGGGTCATTTCATTCTTCATTTTTGTATTACTTTGCTGCCAAATGTATTGATCTCCACTAATGATGATGTATTAGTTTTATTTAAGCTTTAAATCAATAAATCTTCAAAACTACTGAACTGAAGTACATTAATTTTATATCATTATAAAGGGAATTGAAAGACCTTTAAAATAAGGTATCTCTCGATCCCCCTTTCCATTTAAGATTTTGGGGGTGGTGTCTCCCCCGCTTAGGGGGCTGCACGTGCTAATGTGATTTTTTGCCAAACTTGTGTCCCCCTCGAAAACAAAATCGACGGGTCTGAGCGTTTTTCAAACAAAAAACTGAGCTGCCAGTAAATGCGTCTGTTTCGTTTTCGATGCGCCACCCTATGACTTTGAAGTTGAGTCATTAATTTTCATATAATGATTGTAGAAGGAAGATAAACCAAAATATGTGTGTAAAAATAAAAAAAAATCAAAGAAAAAATGTTACCTTGTTTTATAAAGTATCCTCCCGACAAGTATTTCAGTGCGGACCTGTATTTGATCGTGCGGTCTCCGTGATGCCGCGTAAATAAGAATCATGTCCACAAGTTCAGCATTTTCGTAAACATGTGCCATTTTTGATTTCGTTTGAGCCACGCAACAGACACCACTATTCACTCACGCGTTACCGACTGACACTGACTGTATACGACTGAATAAAATGATTGTAAAAACATCCTTCCAAATTCTTTCGCTTTTTTGTTTCCGATGCGATGAACCGATAAGGCGGATTATATCCGTTGTTGCCAAACACGAGCACATAATATTATTATTGAGACAGGGCGGTACTCAAACTTCCAAAGAGCTATAACTTTGTTACTTTAATTTTACCAGAAAAATGGTAAAGGAAAAAAACATTTCCCTTGATCAGATCTACTCACTGTTAAAATAAATGACTCAACTTCGAAGTCACCCTGTATATTCCTAAGATATTCATCATTGAAAGAACATTATTTACTACTTCTTTTCAAAGTTTCCTTTTTACAGTCAGTATATATAAAGGGTGTCTCAACAAGAGCGCCGGATTTGAATTTTTTTTGTACAAATGGTATGATGTTTACTTGATGACAGCTGTCATGGGGCTACTGCCCGAGCAACGTTTAATTATTGTGAAAACTCACTACCGAAATGGAGAAAATTATGTGGAAACGGTTCGCAAATTACTTACAATTTTCGGTCGCAATAATGCGCCAAATGAGTCGACAGCTCGCCATTTAATTTGAGAAAAAATTTACGTTGCTGAATGTAAAGACCACGGCTGGTCGCCGTCCTGGTCGGTCCCCCGAAAATTTAGTCGCAGTGCGGAAAAGTGTGGCCGAGAATCCATGCACTTCCGTTCGGCATCGTGGTCAAGAATTGAACCTCACCAGACCCACTCTGCAACGAATTTTGACAAAAGATCTGTGCTTGCATGCGCGGTGCCGTGTATTCATTAATTGGACCCTGGGGCATCACCACTGGGATAGCAAATTCTTACCACCTTTAAATGACCGCAAGTCTAAGGAAGAACGTCTACCAAATGAAAATAAAGAACGTGGTTGAGTCAAAGATCGACCAAGTGACTACAAGCCCTGACATTGAAATGTTTAAATAGTTTTGCGAGAGCTGGAAAAATGTGGATCTGAGAAAATACAGATTTATACTAAAAAGCCTGAATATTTCAGAGATTGACAAGCCGCTAGAAATTTGTCGAATATAAGAATTAGGTTTTGAAATCCACACATGATTTCCCTATTAACTTTCAAATTCAAAGGTAGACCGAGAGTCGACGGGTTATCCTTCCCCGATCGCAATGATATTTAGTTATTGAGTTGTTACAGTCATATGAGCTATAATTCTTGAGCTATGTGTGTCCTCGTCCTCGGAGATGCCTCTGCCTCCAAGGTAGCTTGACTGTCGGAGCATAATTAGTCACAAAGAGAAAAGCAGAAATGCCTGGATTACCAAAGGATTAATAACATCGGCAATAGAAAAAGAAAGACTATATAATGTAATGAAACTAACGCCAACTACAGAGAATACCGACTGCTAGAACCAATATAAAAATAAATTTATAGAGCTTGTAAGGCAAACCAAACGAAAACATTACCTAAATAAATTGAATAATAACTTAAATGATCCTAAGCGGCTTTGGACAACTATTGATGAGATTACTGGGAAAACAAAAGTTAAAGAGTGTGTCACTGAGTTAAATACAACATCGGGAACAGTATTAAAAAATACTCAACAGATATGCGATGAATTTGTACAATTCTTTACTGACATAGGCGAAAATTTAGCAAGTAATATACAAGCAAATGTACAAAATACTCAGCCTCCAAAAAGAACTTTGAACTCATTTATTTTGGATAAAGTCGAGCAATGTGAAGTATACACCACTGTTATGTCCTTAAAAAATCGGAAAATTCCTGGGTTCGATGGTATTAAAGGCGATCATTTGAAAATTATAGCCGAGGACATAACAGAACCACTCACTTACCTAATCAACAAATGCTTTGAATCTGGCATATATCCCTCAATTTTAAAAAAAGGTAATATAATACCGATACATAAATCAGGAACAAAAACTGATGTTAACAACTATAGACCAATATCAATAATATCCAGTGTAGCAAAGGTTTTTGAAAAAGTTTTATCTACTAGAATGATTCGATACCTGACAAAATTCAAAATTTTAAGGGAAAATCAATATGGATTTACAGAAGGGAAGGCTACATCGGACGCAATAACTAAAATTGTAAATCAAATACATCAAAATATTGATAACAGAATCCCTTCAATCTGCATTTTTGTTGATTTAAAGAAAGCTTTCGACACAGTTAATCACAAATTATTATTAGAAGCATTGGAGAGAATTGGTTTCAGAGGAAACGCGTACTCACTGATCGAAAGTTATTTGTCAAATCGTCCACAATCTGTGCAGATATCAGGATCATTTAGTAAAGAAATGTATATTAAGTGTGGTGTCCCACAAGGAACTGTCTTAGGTCCGCTGTTATTCAATATATATTTAAATGATATTTTCCAAATTAATTGTGTTGGCAAAATAACTAGTTTTGCAGATGATACTGCAATATTATATGAAGGCACTGACTGGTCTGATCTAAAAAATATAATTGAAAATGATTTTATCAAAATTATTCGGTGGTTTAACAGTAGAAAATTAAGCATTAACTACTCTAAAACACATTTTTTACCATTTGGATCTTATGCTATACATCTGCCAAATTACACAAATTTCTCCTTCAATATTAATGATCAAAAAATGCAAATTAATAGAGTGCCCAACATAAAATACCTTGGAGTGGTCTTAGATCCTCACTTACGATGGGACATACATGTCAATTATATTTTGAAGAAAGTTAGATTTGTATCCTACAAAATTAAATACCTTGGGAATATATTGACAGAAAAATATCTTCGAACATTATACCATGCACTGATTGAGCCTCATCTCACATATGGTATATTAGCATGGGGAGCTGCATGTTCCTCACATATCTATAATTTAGATGTTTTTCAAAAAAGTATTCTAAAAATGATATTTAAAAAACCGAAACTTTATCCCACTGAAAAATTATACGCAGATGTTCGAATGTATGATATAAGACAGCTTTATTTCTTACACAGTATCACTCACTACCATAAATTTGTAAACACCGACCAAAAAATTAAACATAATCATTATACCAGGTACAACATTCGTGGCACAGTAGTTCCTCAACCGCATAAATCTATAATGCAGCGATCATATCTCTATTTAGCGCCTAAATTTTATGAAATTATACCTAAAGACTTAAAAGATTTACGTTTCGGAAATTGTTTCAAAAGAAATTTAAAAAAGTGGCTACATTCTAGATCTAGGACTGAAATTCATACACTCATATATACGAACATCAACTAAATACATAATCTACTGTAGCTAATTTTTGTCATTTGCATTCTACAGTTTCAACTTAAATTTATTGGTCCATGTACAGGCGATGCCTTCTATTGGGCCTGTTTTGATTTTATATTTATTTACTCATATTGTTTGTTATCTTTGTACATTGAGTGAATAAATATTATTATCATTATATGAACATGCTCCGCTCGGTGCACTGGCGAACCTCCTCTGACTATGCCATTAACCACCATTAAGATGACAAATGCATACGGGAATATACTAGGTCGGCTGCCTTCAGACAGAACCCGTTAATCAATGCTACATAATCCTCTATCATCGATACCAACCGTTCGGTTGTCGGTTCTTTCTGAAGCTCCAAGCACCGCCAGACCGCCACCACCAAAGCACGTCCAACGTGCTGCGCACTGTGCCACTGCGCATCCTGTCCCTCGCATCGAGCGGGCTTTGAAATGCGAAGGGCTGCGCACATCGACGCGATTCTTCAGTGTTTCCAACGAAACAACAACGACTATTACAAATACGGACGCGGTTTTTACGTTTTTGGCCGATCGGCGGCCGTGACCGAGAGACAACGCGGGTGTAAAGGTGATTGACAATTGTGGGTTTAGTGGATAACTATAATCGGAGGAAGTTGTGGTGTTGCCAACAAGGTGAGTGTCCATCAACGACCATGTTTTGCGCGGAGGGGTTAGGGGTGGTTTTTGACGTATTGCTGCTGGACGTAAACAACATATGAGGTGATGATAAAGAAAGCAACACACGTAATTATGCAGTTTCAGGTAGCAGCATCTTTAAACGGAATTAAAAATAACTACCAACTCATCCATTACGATAATCTTTGCACTACTGCTTTACATCCTGACGTTCAATTTCTCTAGTATCTGTTTGTGTTTTAAATATAGCTATTTAAAAGTTCCGTAACAGGTTTTGGTGACCATCACCTTTATCCTTCTTTTGAAGGAAGGAGTTTTGTTAGGAAGTTTGACGATGTTTTGACAGTATGTGCAAGGGCGCCCACAGGGATTCTTCTCAAGGGGATTATCGTCAATAGATACCTCTTTGTGAAAGTGTACCGGATACCTACCCCCGAATTTTTTTGAAGAGAGGGAGGTAGTGAACTCTCTCAGGGGGGATCCAAAATTGTACTCGGTATCATAATGCAATTTTTAAGGTCCCACCAGATTCTCAGGCGGCCTCCCTGTCACCCTCCTCCGTCACGCATTGCAACTATAATGTAAAAAAATATATCAAGCAACAAAAGAGTCTTTCAGCAATATATTCCACAAGATATGATCAAGTTAGTATATTTTTTTGTAATTCTCTAGCTTAGCTACAACAGCTGTTTTTGATGAAAATATGATTTCAGACGCTACTTTTTGGGTATAGATGAAAAGGCGACTGAAAATAAGTGCAAATATAAAAGTTATGAAATATTTTATTATACACCTATTATATTTTTTAATCCAATATTTTAATAGGTTGTGTGATTTCATTACTTCATAGGTTTTCCTGTTGATGGATATTTTTAATAATTACATTTGTATACTCATTTACATCTCTTGTCTAGCCTATTCGGACGGGGAAACAGAAAAGGCTGGTGTAGCTAAGCTAGATAGTTACCTTTTTTTAATCATGAAACTTCTGATCGGATCCTAATAATTTGGCTGCCCCTGGGAAATTGCCTCATTGCATGCTTCATAAAGTTTTGGGGCTCATACATTCGCACACGATACCCTGTCTCGGAGCTGTTTTTGCTAATCGAAGAATTTCAGAACCACATTTGTATGTTTGTACTGGCTCTAGTGGGGAAAATTCCTGCAGGCGCTCATGGTTGGATTGTCAAGTAGTATGTGATACCAAGATCAAAAGGACCACTACATTTGTAATGGGTGCCTGATAAAAAATCACACTCGCCAACCATCCTTGCGGAATCATAATTTAATCTGAAAAAAGAACTATGTAAAGCCCGTGTAGTTCTTCAAAATTGTATTTGAGAGAAGGAACTGTTGTTATTAAGTCGAATGACCAGCATTTTTGTGCTGAGGGGTAAGTTTTGACATATTGCTAGATGTAAAAAACTGATATTTACGTACTGTGCATGATGGATATAAAGGAGTCTATAAGGGGACAACATTCATGTATGATAGAGTGGCCAGCAACATACGTCAATATTTTTAGTATTGCCACACATATTTAATATTTCCAATCAAGGGCGTGCCCAACTCATTACGGAAGAGGGCACCTTCAAATTTTTTTTTTGTGGAAGGTCCACAAATTATGTGCTACATGCTTGATATCTTTCTTTCTATTTGCACTTCATTTATATAGAGTCTTCCAAGACGATTTGACAATTCAAACGGATATAGAAAACTACTAGGATTGATTTTTGAATCATTTAAGTAAACATTTTTTAAGTAATAATTTAGTTGCTTGCAAAAATAGTTTATAAAATATGTAGAAGGATTGTACCTAGTTCTAGAATGAATTGAAAAAAAAATTGTCATATTTCCACCAGTGCGATCTCCGAAACGGTAAACAGATACGGGTCGGTTGAATGGTGGCAAAGTTGTGTACTTATATTTTTTATAAAATTCATTTGAAAATTTTGACGCTTTCTGTATCTGAGATACACCGAAAAAGGAACCAATTTTCTCAAAATCGTTTCAACATTTTTCTGAATTTATCTATAGGATCTGAAAATAACACATAATGTACATTGACATTGCCACTTTTTTTATCTCTACAAGTTGGCGTAAATAGATTATTAATATGATTTTTCGTCTCTTGTCGCCGTTCTCTCAACTTTGATTTTTCTTAAGTATGCCTTTTTTGCATAGGCGAATAGCTTTTAATTGTGATTTCAAATATTATAGCCTCACAGATTTTTATAAAAAAGTGTTTCCTGAGTAAGCCTTGAAATTATCATAAAGTCATTTATTTCATAGAATATCAAAAATGATAACATATAACGCACTGAAACTGCCTAACAACTTCATATAGTTGGTTTAAGCTCAGCGAATGCAAAACAACGTACTATAACTCAATCATATTATTTAAGGGTAAGAATAAAGACAAATTATAAAACATGGAGATGTGGATGTTTGAAATTTAAAAAAAACTATGACACCGTATAGAAGAGAAAAAGTGGTAACGTTATTGTGTAATTGGTTTGAAATGTGTAGCAATGGGGATGTTTTGTTTTGGAATAAAGTCAGGAAGAAAATAGACACGACTTGGAGTAAATTCGGAATTTCCAAACTGTCCAAGTTCTATTTTTTTTTATTTACCTAAGCAAATTCCCAAAGTACTTTGCGTGGTTAAGGCGAATGTCACAAGATAAGTGTTTAAGCCGTCAATATATTTATCATGAGATGGTGTTATATATATTGACCGTGTCGCCTGGACATCATTAATTATTGATGCATACTGTTACGCAGAAATCCACTGATGGTACCGACCGCAGTAAATATTGATCACGTGACATTCGTTTTACCTTTTCGGAGATACCAAAGACGAGACTTGAATTCGAAACACACGTAACATATATAATGCTTTTACCAAAATTAAGTTAATATCTAACAGATTTCAACTAATCCTAGTAAATTCTCATCTAATAGATATTGATTCAGCGTGTGAAGAACCCTGAATGATTAATTTAGTTTTCGTGATAAATGTTCTTTCCATTTAATTTTTCCCGAGATAGGGAAAAAGATGTGCAACTGCCCCTTGCCTCCTTGGGTACGCCCTCGTTTCCAACCTAGTTTCATATATAGCTGCCGCATTATCGGGATCCTACGTAACCATTAGTTTTGGGTCAGTCTGACCCTCTTATAAAACAATACATATTTTTTAAATATGAATGTTGGAAAATGTTGAAATGAAACACACTATTTAAATTAAATGACACAACTTTAATCATTTTCTGAACTATTTGGACATACAATAATTGAGCAAGTCTTGCAAATTGGTATTGTTTGTATACAGATTCTTTTCGAAGATGACAGGGTCTCATAGACCCATAAGAAGAAACCAAGGGCTAAAATAATGTAAGCTGTATCGGCCCGTAAAATTTCGTTAGTCATACTTGCCTGAGTTTGTGGTCTTTCTGAGAAAATTCTAAAATCTGTATGTATCTGTCGGCGTCAAACGCTGAAATCCGTCATTCCCTGAACTGCCTAGTCAGTCGCCGTATTGTCGGCAAACACCGCAACAGTTTGATTATTACAACTTTTGACTAAGCATTTCAGTTATTCACTATACCAGTTCTGTGTTCAGTTACTTGAGTATACTCACCATTCTGTGTTTGTAAAAATGTCGTAGCATTCTGAATTGTTTTACAAGAAACTAAGTGACAGTGTGAATAAGAAAAAAAACATGGAATACAAGTGAGATATAAAGGAGGTAAAATAATTTTTATAATCATGTGAACCTACCCTAAATTATAACGTACATAGGCTTACTCAACAGCAGCATCCAGTTGCTGGATTTCGTATATACATATAGTAAATACTTGATTGAAGAAACAATAATATAAAAATAAAAACAACGGTTTAATCTATTCTTCCTTCCTTTTAGATTAGTTCATGCTTGATTATTTTTCTTTTAATATTACTGATAAAGTAGTACCTTGTTATATTATGTACTTCATTGAAGCAACACTGTATTGATTACAGCGTTTGACTAAAATAGGCGAATGCAGTAACGAAGTTAATGTGGTTGTTACGGTGTTTGACTGAGATTGTTCAGTCGGCAATACGGGGACTGACTAGGCATTTCAGGGAATGACGGATTTCAGCGTTTGACGCCGACACATTGCGGACAATATTTCTAATATATAGCTAATATATATATATATATATATATATAATAGTAATAATTTAGGCAGCAGCGGTGGCCGTAGTAGTAGACTCTTCGGTCTCCTGATCAGTCGCCGTGCGCTGTGCGGGTTCGAGTCCCGTCCCAGGAGACATTTTTCTCTTGGCTATGGATGTTGTGATTGTCCGTAGGTGGTAGATGGTCTCTGACTGTCGAACGAGGAGGTACCACCCGGCGGTTCTCGTAGGCGGAGCCAGAATGTGTGCATGTTTCACGCACACGTGTTCCCTCGCCAGAGTCCGTGTGGCGTCCCCCCTTTCCCATGTATCCTCCTATAGCCCCACGGTACCCAATGGGTGCTTAGGCCTTAGGCCTTCGTGGTAGTTGGAATATAAAAAAAATAATAATAATAAATGTGTTTATTAGCAACATAGCATTAGAGCGAAGTTTAGCCAGTTGGCTACTCTTACACCTAACCCTATTGAGTGCTTAAATATCTGTATACAATTCAAAGTCACATACGTGCAACCTAAAAATAAATACATCGATCTGGCTTTCAACTATGTGAGCTAATAATAAAGGGGAAAAAATACAATCAATTGATAAATCCGCGCTATATTGGTTTACCAAAAAGGAAACGGTCAAGAACCAATACTGAACGGATGACAACACAAAAAATAATAACAACTAATTATGATACATCTAGCAGCTGATTTTTAACCAGCTTTCTGAATGTTACTACACTTTTGCTTCTCCAGGCAGGGTCGGTTGAGTTGTATAACCTCCCAGCATTGAAAGTGAAATATTTTTTAAATAATGCGGTGTAGTGCAAAGGCATTGCCAGATTATTATTATGCCTCAGATCTCTAAGATTAATGATTCCTCTAGTTACCAATTTACTATGGAGGTAGATGGGCTTCTTAGTACACAATATGTTATGCACAAATACCTTAAGACTATATTCAAATTGTTGATCCATTTTCAGCCATTTCAACTCCTTGATCTTAGAGGAGACATGACTATATTTTCGATGACCTACAGCAGTTGTTTTGCATTCTTTGGATCCTACACCGATTCATCGAGTCAAGACAAGGATAGTATAAGGTTAAAGAGTAGTTGAGGCTCGACATTATCAAACTTTCAACTAGCTTCTTACGCGTTTTAAAGTTCAAAATAAATCTATTAGCACATAGGAGTCTTAATTTGATGTAGGTGGATAGATGACACACATGTTTGTCAAATCTTAAACTAGAGTTGAAGATGATACCAAGATTTTTTGCTTGTTCCACTATAGGAATGAGCTCGTTGTTGATGCTCAATGCAATTCTGTCCCTTACTCTGTTATGCAATGTTTAGGATAAAAAAGTATGCAAGTACTCTTATCCGGATTAATCTTCAGCATGTGTCTTTTACAAAAATCAGTGATGTTGGCAAGACCACAATTTATCTTATATGACACTTCATCCAGATCAGACAAGTCAAAATGAAAAGAAAGCTGCGTATCATCCGCGTAAGTTTGTATAGCACAATGCTCAATACATAATGTAAATCAAAAGTTTATATCAAATACAGTAATGGACCTACGACAGAGCCCTGAGGGTACCTGAAGAAACGGCAACATAAGATGAGACACCCCTAACTGTCTTCACCTTTTGTTTACGATTAGTTAAGTAATTTTCAAAAAATTTATGCGGAATGTCAGAAAGTCCAATATACTTTAACTTGCTCAACAAAATTTTATGGTTAACAGTGTCGAACGCTTTAGAGAAGTCGACCGTAACTAAAACTGTATTAATATGTTTATCCATATTATTTAAGATATTGTCTGTCAAATGGAGAAGTGAAGAAGTTGTACTGCGTCCAGCACGAAATCCAGTCTGATGGACAGGAAGTAAATTGTTCATCTCTAAATATTCAATTAGTTGGAGATAAACAGCTTTTTCTAATATCTTTGAAAAGAAACACAGTATGCTGATGGGTCGTAAATGATCAAGAGTTATGGGATTTTTTACTTTGGCTAGAGGAAGAATTATTGCTTCTTTCCAGACATTAGGAAAGCTCCCAGTTATAGCTAGGCGATATGCTGTAATATATCATAAGGGCTCTATAGTTCCCGGAATTGGTCAAATATTGCAACAAAAACATATGAAGGACTTGTTTTGTATAACCCGAAGATTCTTACTAATCAGTTGCCGTCTTTCAGGATAGTCATACCCTATTCTTGTTTGGCTGGGTCGGAAACCTAAAGGAACTTGATAACCAAAATGGTGTTCCTTATCTAGGTACCTGCACGTCATAAATACAGTGACAAAACTCCATTGCACTGCGGGTTGACGATACCTTACAATGGTCGGTCACAGTTGAGGTAGACGAAATAATCCATAGAGGAATGGGAGGTATATTACACGAAATGCTGTGGGAAGTAATACAAGAACTTACTAGTTCTGACCCCTGCATGAAAAACCCCCTAATCCTAGTGCTTCAAAGTTCCGTGCTCACGCCCTCAAGAGCGATCCATGAGCTTGCTAAATCGGATACATTCCTTTTCCTGTTTCACTCATCGTTTTACCTGATAAGGGTGATCTGTGCAGCATAACCATTAGGCATTATTATTATAGTATATTTATACATCAAGTGGGCTCTTCAGCTTCATCACCGGTGGCTAGGCCCAAAAATAATTTATTCCCGACATTCATAACCGCCGGGCGTTCCGTATTTGTGGCTCTTGTATGTTTAGCATCGTTAGGAGCATGTGGTTTCTGCAGCATCGGTTTTTTATCGTCTTCTTTGGTTATTTCACCATGTGTTGAGGTTATAAAAACAGCTGACTTGCTAAAAAGATACGTCGGAGACACCACTTTGTGATGATGGCACTCAGGATGGCAGTTCATACGAGTACTGTACATTGTCAGTATCTATCTAAAATATTCAAAACTACACTGATAATTTTTATACGAATAGGAAGGGAGCATAGTTACGGTATTTTTTTGTGGTAATATTGGTAACGTAAAATTGGTAAAACTGTCCAGTCAAATCAACTTGCAAAGAAGCATTATCAGATCAGATTTTGTACCTTCCCTTGTGTTAAACTCCGAACACTTGAGGGTGAGCTTTTGGAACATTTTCCAGTGATTTTAAAATGTTTCTGCCAAAAATACACATAGCTTCTGAGCTGTTCTAAAGGCCTTAGTTATATCGCCTAGATAATATAGGCCGCAATTACACACACCTTACTGACAGTGGTAACGTATGTTCTAAAAGTTTTGGCACAAAATTCAGATCAATTGTCTCTTAGTTCTTCGTAAATTCACGGTCTTAATTGTTCTTCATCGTGGGCTTCCCAGCCTCCATGATAACCTTCTTAGACGATAAAGTCCAAAACATGATATAGTCCTTAGTATGATCTTCGTGGACAAACTGAAGCAATTTGGAAAGGCAAAAAATGTGGAACTGTAAGAGAATTAAAACGTGACCCATACAACTAGTAATACTTGTTCGACATCATTTTTTAATAATCATCATGGCCATGCGAGTAACCTTCATAAGGGTCTGTACGACCTTGACAAATTCATTTTGCATGACTGCTGTTATATTTAATAAAAGAAATGGAAGAAGCTTCTGCATGTAACTAAAATAAACTGGACACCATGCACCGTTTCAAATCTTAATTGCCGGCATGGGAAATATAGAATTACAACTCTCACCGAAATCGTTAAAGCAGAATGAGCAGTGCTGTTTTTGTTTAATTAAAAACCCACCATTTACGCTTTTTTACCTTGCCGTAAATCAACTTTCTTGGCGGGAAGTAAGGGCGTGTAAGAAATTTGCTGTTACACTGACGCTGTAAAGGTTGAAATGTTGTTTTAAGAAACATAGTGCTTTATCCATAAAATTTCAAAGTGAAGCCGACAACCACGTAAAAGAACCTGACAGATGAAAGGAGATGAAGAGAAAGTTTGACTCGGCGACAGTAAGTGTTGAAGATGAGAAGTGTTTTTTACAAAGGGAATGTCAAAACAGTAATAAAATACCTTGGAAATATATTTGCTGATTATTATTAACAAAAAAATGGCGTCGTCGTCGTCAGCTCATAAAAGATTATGTTCAACACAAGTTAGACCCTCTGAGAAGAAAGTTAGTTACGAACATGTAAGAAATTTAACGGATCAAGCCAGTCAGACAGTCCTATATAATTAGTTTATGGACATTATTTCCCTGCTCTACCGGTAGCACCGTCCATATGGCAACCTTGCTTATTTCCGATAACCGAGCGCACCAGTGTTGCAGGTCTGGTGAAATTTCATTGATTTTGAATGTAAAAGCCAACAACTACTAAGTTTCCGAACCGGTAGCGCGTTTCGCGACTTCCCGTATTGTATCATTACATATCAATCTAGTTCGAGCAACATTAGGGTCTGCGATATCTTTCCGGTGATTTTTCTAAACTGTTGTCGGATTCACCACAGTATCTTCATTGTTTGGGTTTTCGACATTTCGTTTAATCGTGAACAGCTGATAACACAGCTGCAGCAACTTTGATGTATCAAATAAAATATCACTACACAGCAATGAGATGTATAAAATAAATTGATTTAGTAGGTACTGTAAACAGTAAGTATACTCTTTTTTTAATCAGAAATCTTTATGGGGACATGCTTATTATTTTTGAAAAAATGTAACATTTAACTAGATCGGATGATTAAAAAACTGTTACAAGGGTTATTGTTATGTTCTAGTTATATATTAGATGCTTATTAATTTACTTACACTGCGATATAGACGTATTATGTATTATAATCATCACATTGGAAAATAAAAATTTGTTTTGGTAATAATTATTATTTGGGTGTTAAAAAACAACAGGAAACATGTATTTAAGTTGCATCTTAACATGGGTAGGTGCTAGTTAAATATTTTACTGCATTCGCAGCAGTAGCAGGAAATTTATGTAAATTGTATTTTATTAAACAATTTTATTATTAAGTTGCATACCAACATTATAAATGCATTTTTTTGTTTACAACTAGTAATACAGCTTGAAAAATTAATTTATAGAATTTTTTGTGTTTTTTCATTCCAATTTCTGGTGAATTTTATTTTTTTGGCCTGGCAACACTGGCGCGCACTCCGCATTAGGCGCAACAGCTCCGTATAGCGGCAGTGATGCCAGGGCATTTATCAAGACTGGCACGCCTGTCGGTGATTCTAGAGAGCAGAAGCGTGGTCGCGTATCCAAAGCATTTCTCTATCATTCTGAGTTTCAAGGGGACAAATGTAGTGGGATTCTCCACATCCCAACAACTCCCTCAAATGCTCAAGATCCTCTAAAACGTCAAAAATAAGTTTGATCGATTTAACTATTTTTTTTATTTTTTCTCCGCCTCTACTGGGCCTATTTTCAAAAAAGCATTTTCGTCCTTGACATAGTATTAACCTTGTGTGAAAATTTAATCCAAATCACAGTACTATTTTCCAAGTTATAGACGGGTCAAGGACTAAAGGACAGACAGCCCGCTTATCAATTTGACTTTTTGAAGCATGAAAATTGGTACACCTTCTCCCCAATGAATGTGGTATAAATGGTCGTCTAGAGAGTGTTCTGTTTTTAAATATTTTTTGTTCACGTTTAAATATCTCAATATTTTTTGAAATGACAATAGTCAAATAGGGGTATAACTATAGTTTTTTTATGTAAAAAATGTTAATAAACACCGAAAGTAAGGGGAGCCGGCTGTTTGGAGGAGGACATTTTTTTGAAAAACCTTTGATTTTATTACTCGGCAAAATTTTGTGACTTTATCTACTTTATCTACTTTTTGATTATTATATTTTATCACCTATGTAAAGGTGGTTCTCATCTGGGGATAATCGCTTAGCACTGACATGCTTTGGGTCCCCAATCTTGCCGTAGTTCTATGTGCTTCTAGGGACGACTTCGTAGTGTAGTATATTCCTAAAATCATAAGGTGCACTACTTGAAAATAAGAAAAAAATCTCTCAAAAGAGTCAGCTTTGCCATGTGTCCAAGTTTCAAAAATGCTTTAATGTAAGAATTGACAACAAATGTACTGCAATTTGTCAACCATGCGATGTTTACCCTCACCGGTAAATCAAAAAATTTGTTAAAAAAAACCATAAGTATTCATATTTAGTTGCACAAGAACGCTAAATGTCATCTCGTGAAGACTCCATACGACTTCAGTTATTAATTCATCAACAATTATCAGCACTATTTTTTCAGAAAATTATTAAATACGCATGGTTTGCATCGAAACTTTCTGACCAGAGATTTTTTTTCCAAAATATAAATGAAGTATGTTTTTCCTTTGATAAGTTGGTTATCTTTGCTCAAGCGTTTCGCTTATTTGCTGTAGCTGAAGCCAGTTAAATTTATGCTTCATCTGATTTATGACCAATTATCATCCATTGACATGTAATATTAAATGCGGTAATTTATACAAAAGATAACTGATTTATTTCTCAACGTCCACTGCATTTTATTGTTTAAATATACTAAGTGACATATAAATCCGAACACCCAGTTTAAATGGTTTTATTTTAATAAAATTTTGTATAAGTACTTAATGAACCATAATAAGTAAATGATAAAAATTTCAAAATGATTGCACTGCTTTAAAGCCCTTTGACCTTTAATAATGTGTGGATGCACCCTGATGTGCTACGCATTCTCCAACGCGCCTAGGCATGCTTCTGATCAGGTGGTCAATGTCCTCCTGTGGTATCTCATTCCAGGCAACCACCAACTCCTCTCGAAGTGCTTCTAGAGTCTGAGGAGGACGTTGCAAATTGAGCAATCTCCTACCCATCATATCCCACACGTGCTCAATTGGGGATAAGTCGGGAGATCTTGGTGGCCATGGTAACAATGTGACATCATTATGTTGAAAGAAGTCTATTGTGACTCTTGCAACATGTGGTCGGGCATTATCTTGTTGGAAAGTTGGATCTGCCAGGGTGTCAAGATAGGGTAAAAGATGGGGTTCTAGAACTTCGTGGATATAACGCTGCGCGTTCATGTTACCTCTGATGAAGATTAAAGGTGACCTGGAACCATAAGCTATAGCACCCCAAACCATAACTCCAACAGTGTGATGAACATGTCTTTCAACAAAAAACTGTGGATTCCTCCTTTCACCACGTCGCCTTCTAACCCTGGCACGACCATCGTGCATGCCTAAACAAAATCGAGACTCGTCACTAAAGACAATAATACTGTTCCCTTCCTGATCCCAGAGTGACCGTTGTCTGCACCACTCAAGGCGATTACGTCGGTGTTCTCGAGTTAAAGGGAGGACCCAGTGTGGCCGGTATGAAAACAAGCAAAAACTTCTCATTCGTCGGTAAACACTTCGCATGCCAATAGGTCTTCCGTGTTCTGCAAACCATTCATTTGCAATGGACCTGGTAGTGGAGAAACGGTCCCTTAAGGCCAATAATCTTAGGCGGCGATCTTCACGGTCTGTTGTTCTACGGCGGCGTCCAGTGCCCCTTGCTCTTTGCGTACGGCCTTCTCGAAGCCATGCCTGACAACACCTAACCACAGTGTCTACACTTCTTTGCACTCTAACTGCAATTGCCCGAAAAGAAAGTCCAGCTTCCCGAAGTCCCACTATACGGCCCCTATCAAACTCACTAAGTTGACGAAATCGTATAGGTCTCCGTACTCTAGGCATCGTAACTGATCGTAAAGGATGTCAAGAACCAAAATCCGCCAACGTTGATTCTTTACTGCGGCTGAAATATTCATTTTTAGAGCGGTAGTGATTTAAAAAAAAGCCGTATAAAAACCGGAATGTCCAACTGATAAGGCTGAAAATTTTTTCACTTGTTATTTACAGTAAGATAAATACATTCACCAACTTTTATTAAAGTAAAACCATTTAAACTGGATGTTCGGATTTATATGTCACTTAGTATAAAATCAATTATGTTGACAAATAAATACTTTTGTAAAATTAGCTTGCAAAAACCTTATAATCTGCTTATTTTGAAACAACAGTTTTAGTAATTTAGCATTTTTGAAACCGTGACAGATGGTGAGACTGATACTTTCATGAGAAATTTAACCCTTATTTTCGAGCTGTGCACCTTAGGACCTTAGGCATATACAACACTGGCAAGACATAGAGCTGCGGCTAAATCGACTATCATGGGCTATTAGAACATGTTAGGTTGACCGGATATCAGTGAAAAATTTTTGGGCGTAAAGCGATTTTGAAAAATGACAGGTGTTTGATCGAATTCTGATCGAAGTGCGGATGGGGGTGTTCCGGACCCCCCTGGGGGAAACGGCTTGGTGGGATGCTAGAACATGTTAAATAAACACGATTCGCACTAAAAAATAATTTTGGGCGTAAGCTAATTTTTTTGAAATATAATTTTTTTAGCGCGAACGCCATGTAAACCCACCCTAAAAAAGTATGTTCCGGACCCCGCTCGAGCAAACGACTATCATGGGCTATTAGAACACATTAAGTTGACCAGATATCCGTAAAAAAAATATTGGGCGTAAAGTGATTTTCAATAATTACGGGTTTCCGATCTGATTCAACATAGTAATATTACATGAAAACCGCATCGATTTACGAACATTTAAAGCCAAAAAACGTGGTTGTATGTCGCAATGACAAATTTTGTACACTGCTGCCTTTATAACGTTTTCGATCGCGCTCGATCGATCGGTTCTTCAGCCACATCAACTTATGTCAACTTGAAGGGTGTAAGGTCTCCTTGTGAGTATCAAAACAAAAGTATTGTTTCTCGATAACAAATACGTTAATAATCCTCAGCATGGGATATACCCTTGAACATTCCAGATATCATTAGGAATTCCCAAGGCTCAGGTACATGCAAAAAGCAACAGGTAAAAATATTACAAAAGTATTATTGGTGATCCTAAATAAAAGGGCATGAAAATTGCAGGTAGTGATGGTCAAAGCTATTGTTGGGATTATCGATATAACACCTGGATACCTGGATATCTCCTTGTATTATTTGAAGAACCTTTTATGTAAAAAATTCATGTCGATTATTTGTCCCCAAGCTTATTGCTATTGTGCTCTGCTAGTTTTTCTGTATTTCGGATCCATAGAAGAAAGTCTTTTTACCTTCGTTTCGAAAAGATGTTTGTTGACGTACCGAATAATGATTTTTTCCCACTACGAGCCAGAGAAATTGCCATTCTTCCAAGGAGAAGATAGATACATTTCTCCCCGTAGGCAAATAAGATGATGGAAAAAACCCTAGGCAAGTAATAAATGTGTGCATTTATGTAGAGCAGAGGTTCTCAAACTTATCTCGTTTTCTGCCCACTTTGAGGATTAATTATTTTCTAGCCCCCTCGAAATTTCATGAAGAGTCCCGCAGGGTTCCGATTTAGGTCCATTGTTATTTAATATATCCATTAATGATCTTGAGAGTTTAGTGCCCAGTTAAATTCTTTTATTTGCGAATGATGTTGAGATTTTTAGAATTATTGGGAACAAACATGATGCTGAGTTGCTGCAAAGAGACTTCGATCATATTTCTCATTGGCGTGGTGTGAACGTCTTACTTTTAATTGATGAGAAATGTTTGAAAATTACATTTAGTTGGCCTCCATCTCCTATTACTTATTCTTATAGCATGAATTGGGAGTTATTTTGTCTCAAAATTATCATATGACTTACATATTGAACCAAAAAATCAACGGTGCATATAAGATGTTAGACTTTATAAATCGGCATTGTAATGCTCTCTAACTTTTTTTTTAAAATTTTGTATTATTGGTTCGTTCATACTGGAGTATTGCTGCTCCATCTGATCTGGTTTCAACTTCAAGCAATTAGAGCGTGTGCAGACAAGTTTTTCTGAGAATCTGTGGATATAAAATTGGTTTCATTAAGGGGGAGTATAGTTATACTGATACTCTTTTCTACGTGAATATGTCTTCTCTTGAGCGAAGCAGGTTGGAATTTGACCTACCTTTCTTGAGCAAAACTTTCCATGACCACATTGATTGTTATCACGTAATGTGAGAAATATGAGAAACTGACGTATTGATATGTCGTTTGTCCCCTTAACTCGTCTTCTTTGCTTCTTATCCAGCTTTCAAGTATATATTCAGAGACCTAACGTTCCTGTGATAATTGAAGAGATGGGGACAAAAATTATCCGTTACGTCGCGCCCAAATCAATCCAACGCCTCCCAATTTTCCTTAGGGTCCATACCCCCCTTCCCCCACCGGCCAGTTTGAGAAACATCGATGTAGGGCTTTTTTGACTTGTTACGCACAGAAATGCCACTTTATTCATTTTCGAATATCACAAAAAAATATTTGTTCACTACAAGTAAATACAGTGTCTGTTTTATAAATTATACTACTGTTACTGATTACATTTATTTTTATCCCTTAATTAAACAGTCACATGCTACCTCATAAGTTGGAGTATTTGAAAATGATTGGGAAACAAATAATGTGTCGACGTACATGGCACCTTCGATCATTTATCATGTAGTAGCAGCGTCCCTCTCATACGTACCATCTTAAGATGTAGACATTACGTGTGCTTTATTCATACACTGTTGCCGGATGTTCAGACAATTCTCAGATATGCTATATTTTAAAGTCATTTCAAATTAAATATGGTGTTATATCATAGTGCTCGGTCTATAATAGCATGCTTCTCCACCAAAGGACGTAGTGTACTCGTTTACCACAGCGAGAAGATAGCAAATTGTTCAATTTTCGTTTTCGACCTTCTTTACACTTCCCACGTGTAAGGAAAAATTCATTGTGACAGTGAACATTTACGAATGTCAGGTAACACAAATTTTTTTGATGGTTCATGATGTTAAGCAACACTAAAATGCGCTACTAGTTGTCGTTGGTCTGTCGTTTCAGCGTTTATACAATCCTCAATCCGTCAATTTTGATGAATGTTGAGGTACGACATACCTTGGTGTTGTAAAATTATTAGGAATGCCATTTTTACAAATTTGTGTATGAAAAACCCAATCACGATCAAAAAAATCCTTCCAGGATGTATTCGAACTTCATTTCGATAGATATGACTGGAATAACATCAGTTTATTGATGCTTCTAAAGCTTCTGATTACTAATGCTTGAAGCACTTGTGCGTTTAGTATTTCTTTAATTTCAGCAGCTATTGTGACATACACTTAATAATTTATACGAGGGATGTCTTTTAAGTTCTGCATATAGAAACATAGTAGGCCGCGCGGATCGAACGTCAGTACTGAATCTTAACCTCACTCTTTGGTAAACTTAAATTCAAAGTTTCGCAACAATACGTGCAGTGTTCTCTCTACAGTGAATTTTTAAGTGTCACCAAGTCATTAGAAAAATTGAACTCAACCGAGAACATTTTCGCGCCATAATTTATTACAACTTCCAGAGACAATTATCGCAACAAGAATGCCTTGCTGAGTTACTGTCTGTTTTCGGCAACGAAGCGCCACATCAGTCGACAATTTCCCGTTGGTATGGAGAATTCAAACGTGGACGGACGATTCTTAGCGACGATCCCAGGGTGGGGAATATAGACATGTGACATATCGCGAGATTGAGGCGTCCTTGAAGATCTCAAAGACCTCAATTCAAAAAATTTTGCATGAAGAATTAGGAGCAAGAAAATTAGTTTCTCGTTGTATACCCCACCTGTTGACTGAAGAGCAGAAAGCAGCCAGGGTTAATTGGTGTCAGAAAACGCTTGACTGTTTCAATTCCAGAAACTCAAAAAATGTGTAACAGCATTGTTAGTAGTAATGAATCGTGGATTTACTGTTATGAACCAGAAAATAAACGACAGTCGGCTGTTTGGGTGTTCCAAGGTGAAGAAAATCCAACAAAAGTCATCCGTTCTCGAAGTGTTTCGAAAAAGATGGTCGCGACATTTGTGTCAAAAGCGGGTCATATTGCAACAATTCCTCTTAATGAGCAAAGAACTGTTACTCCGGATTGGTATACCATTTGTTTGCCAAAAGTGAACGCCGAGCTTCGAAAAATCAACCCTGAAAGAAGAATCATCCTCCACCAAGACAATGCAAGCTCGCACACAGCTCAAAAAACAAGGCAGTATTTAGCGGCAGAAAACGTGGAATTATTGGACCATCCTCCATATAGTCCCGACCTAAGACTTAACGATTTCTTAACTTTCCCGAAAATTAAAAACAAACAGCGTGGTCAAAGGTTCCAGTCACCAGAAGAAGCAGTTGACGCATTCAAAAATGCCGTTTTGGATCTGCCAGCAAACGATTGGAATAAGTGCTTCGAAAATTGGTTCGAGCGCATGCACATGTGTATTAATCTTCGTGGAGAATACTTCGAAAAACAATAGTCATTTAAAACTACCTACCGTGTTGTTTTATTTCCATATGCAAAACTTAAAAGACATCCCTCGCATATGTTAGGAATTGCTATCGTGTTAATGAAATTCGGGGATGAGTTGAAAGCTCATTCATATAATGTCTTAATCAAAATAAGTTTCTTTTACTCCGTTTTTATTATTTAAATTGTTAATTAATGTATATGTAAAGTTAGTGTTTGAAAAATCTTTTTCGTAGAGCCCTTTATTTAGACCCCAAAATTAATTAAACACAAGAGATTTATATAAAATGGGCCATTAGAAGAATACTTTTCTACATTCTTGGGATGTTCAGTAAAAATAATCCTCTATCAAGTTGGCCGGTTGGATCTTTTACTATCACATAAAATTTTTCTTAAGAAACTTCTCTGGCAAGGTGTACATCCGGCTACAATGCCGTTCACATATTTTTGCAGCAAATCGAAATGCAGTGAATGCCCTGCAACATTTAATACTATTAAGAAATTCAATCACGCCAAAGGAAGCAAGGAAGGCGGGTCTGCAATAATATCCCTGTAGGCTACGCTCCAGGTTGTAAAATCCGCTGTACGTATTTATGATCAGTCGTGATCGCAATGTTGCATTTCCAGATTGTAGAAGCCAAGCAGTAAGCATTTTGCTACTGGGCAAAGGTTTATGAGCGTTTGGAAATATTAAAGTTTTATAAAGACGAGGCACATTGCAGTTCTAAAGGGATTCTTATGGGAGTCTAGTTCACTCTAGTTTCTGATGAGTTGTAACGCAACCTTGTGACAGGATAAATACAGCCTATTTGACGAGTATCAATTACGTTTTGTCATCTACTGATCAGCAAGTGACATCTTTGCGTTAGTTTGTAACGTCGACAATAATAAACCGGGCGTGAAGCTGGCAATTCGGAGCTGTTGTTCACATAACTAGTTACTTTTAGTCACTGCGAATTTTGACAATAAAATATATATACAGGGTTACTTTGAAGTTGAGTCATTAATTTTCAGATAGTGATTGTAGAAGGAAGATAAACCAAAATATGTGTGTAAAAATAAAAAAAAAATTAAAAAAAAAATTTTACCTTGTTTTATAAAGTATCCTCCCGACAAGTATTTCAGTGCGGACCTGTATTTGATCGTGAGGTCTTGGAGCACCGGCATGCCCTCCCCTGTGAGGTCTTAAGTCACCTGATTCACGAGCCCTTTGTACTACATTAACAAAGGCACGAGGGGTTGGTTGCACTCGATTGGGAAACCGATTTTGTAGACCCCCCCCCCGTAAATAAGAATCCACAAGTCCACAAGTTCAGCATTTTCGTAAACATGTGCCATTTTTTATTTCGTTCGAGCCACGCAACAAATACCACAATTCACTCACGCGTTACCGACTGAATACAACTAAAAACATCGTGATAAGCGTTTCAAATTCTTTCGCTTTTTTGTTTCCGATGCGATGAACCGATGCGGATTATATGCGTTGTTGCCAAACACGAGCACATAATATTATTATTGAGACAGGGCGGTACTCAAACTTCTAAAGGGCTATAACTTTGTTACTTTAATTTTACCAGAAAAATGTTAAAGAAAAAAAACATTTCTTTTGATCAGATCTACTCACTGTTAAAATAAATGACTCAACTTCGAAGTATATATATATTATAGAAAAATGTTTATAAGGAAAATTATTATAGTGAGATTTATTGATTACGCGGCAAGTCAATAGAACAGACTGCGTTGTCCTTTTCAGTAGCTATAATTTTATCTGTGGCTAATTGCCCGTCATCAGTGCAACGTAATTCAAATACAGGTCAAGTATACTAAGTGACATATAAATCCGAACACCCGGTTTAAATGGTTTTATTTTAATAAAAGTTGGTGAATGTATTTATCTTACTGTAAATAACAAGTGAAAAAATTTTCAGCCTTATCAGTTGGACATTCCGGTTTTTATACTGTTTTTTTTAATTCACTAACGCTCTAAAAATGAATATTTCAGCCGCAGTAAAGAATCAACGTTGGCGGATTTTGGTTCTTGACATCCTTTACGATCGGTTACGATGCCTAGAGTACGGAGACCTGTACGATTTCGTCAACTTAGTGAGTTTGATAGGGGCCGTATAGTGGGACTTCGGGAAGCTGGACTTTCTTTTCGGGCAATTGCAGTTAGAGTGCAAAGAAGTGTAGACACTGTGGTTAGGTGTTGTCAGGCATGGCTTCGAGAAGGCCGTACGTAAAGAGCAAGGGGCACTGGACGCCGCCGTAGAACAACAGACCGTGAAGATCGCCGCCTAAGATTATTGGCCTTAAGGGACCGTTTCTCCACTACCAGGTCCATTGCAAATGAATGGTTTGCAGAACACGGAAGACCTATTGGCATGAGAAGTGTTTACCGACAATTGAGAAGTTTTGGCTTGTTTTCATACCGGCCACACTGGGTCCTCCCTTTAACTCGAGAACACCGACGTAATCGCCTTGAGTGGTGCAGACAACGGTCACTCTGGGATCAGGAATGGAACAGTATTGTCTTTAGTGACGAGTCTCGATTTTGTTTAGGCATGCACGATGGTCGTGCCAGGGTTAGAAGGCGACGTGGTGAAAGGAGGAATCCACAGTTTTTTGTTGAAAGACATGTTCATCACACTGTTGGAGTTATGGTGTTTGGGGTGCTATAGCTTATGGTTCCAGGTCACCTCTAATCTTTATCAGAGGTAACATTAACGCGCAGCGTTATATCCACGAAGTTCTAGAACCCCATCTTTTACCCTATCTTGACACCCTGGCAGATCCAACTTTCCAACAAGATAATGCCCGCCCACATGTTGCAAGAGTCACAATAGACTTCTTTCAACATAATGATGTCACATTGTTACCATGGCCACCAAGATCTCCGGACTTATCCCCAATTGAGCACGTGTGCGATATGATGGGTAGGAGATTGCTCAATTTGCAACGTCCTCCTCAGACTCTAGAAGCACTTCGAGAGGAGTTGGTGGTTGCCTAGAATGAGATACCACAGGAGGACATTGACCACCTGATCAGAACCATGCCTAGGCGCGTTGGAGAATGCGTAGCACATCAGGGTGCAACCACACATTATTAAAGGTCAAAGGGCTTTAAAGCAGTGCAATCATTTTGAAATTTTTATCATTTACTTATTATGCTTCATTAAGTACTTATACAAAATTTTATTAAAATAAAACCATTTAAACTGGGTGTTCGGATTTATATGTCACTTAGGATATGTGCAGAAACTCTTAAAATAATAATTAATAATGAAGCTTGTTTAAAACATCACTGATGTAAAAAAATATCTTTCCACATTACATGAACCTGCATTATTTATTTGGCCATCCCATACCATTTGATAGTAAAGAAATTATAATTTGATATTATTTAATATCTTATTCTCTTTGTAAAAACTATAAAATATATTTCTCATTTTCCTTCCACAAGCGCTGTTAGCTTCCACGCGGCGTTTTTGTTTCTTCTGGATTTTTTGCAGTGTTTTCAACAGTTGGCCTATCCCTGTATTCACGAACACTGCATTATACCAGTTGAGTACATTTCATGACTTCCTGCAATGGTTGTATATTCCCCTTACATTTTTCTAATGCCTCACTTGTTGGAAATATCCGAGTACTGTTTAGACCTAATTCATGGAATCGAACCTCTATCAATTGTGTCATATACTTCCAGATATTTTGAATTAATTGTATGGCTGTTTCATTTCCCTTTAAAATCATAAGGCATTTCAAGTTCTCAAAAGTATCTTGCTTATAGCGTTTTTTTATACTCTAATGAACTTTTCTAAATAAAATACATCATAGCAAGTACAAAGTGAAAGCGTAGTGTACAAATAAAAAACACAACGAATTACGGCTCCGCCTACCTGGCGTTGACGGATCCGTCAGAATTGTGTGTCACTTGTCGATATGGGTAATTTTGAAATATTACTAGACAGTCAGCTGTTATTCTACCATTATGGATACACGAGAAAATGAGTATATTATGACCTGTTTGCTTTCCACCTCTGTGACCATGGCCAATCGTATTCAAAGTGGTTTCATGCTTATTATTAATCATCAGTAGCTACGGAATGACTAGTATTGGAGACAAGAAAGCATAAAAAAGAAAAATCACATGTATTTACGTAATTATTTAGCTAGAACATAACACATGCCCGTTTCTGCTCCTATCATATTACATCCAATCTAACCCAGAAATGATACATTGCCATGCAAGACGACATACACGTAAGAGTAAATATGTAATTTGAGGAAGTTAGTTCTTTTGCGGTATATTAAATGTGTAATCGATAATTAATACTTTCATGGGCAACTAGATCACATACATTTACAAGGGAACTATATCGAACATTTACTATCGTGTAACGATAACACAAAAATTAGAAGGATATATTTGGATGTTTATGTCGGAGACATACCTAAAACCGACATTAATTTTTCAATGCTTCTATTTAACTTGTTCTGTTTGTTAGTATGTATGTTATTTATGTGTGACAAATCTTGGAACTGAATTTTGAACCAATTGAGCTGACATTTTGAACACACTTTTGGTTCGCGTAACATTACAAAGTAAGTCAGCTGCAGCCATTTTGAATCCAATATGGCGGATGCCACAAAATGGCGATTCATCATTTTCAAGGTAACCCCATGACATGGATATCAAATGAAAGGGCTTTGTGAGAGAAACACATTGAGCAAAGTGACGTCATTCTAAATTTAATATGGCGATCGCCTCAATTACGATAGTCACCTCTATGATATAGGTATGGGAAAAACACAACAAATAATGTCTTCCTAAGTGCCCTATGACAATCGCCGCAAAATATCGACTTATCATTTTAGGATTTTAATGTATAGAAATTTTATAATACAAATATACTAAGTGACATATAAATCCGAACACCAGTTTAAATGGTTTTATTTTAATGAAATTTTGTATAAGTACTTAATGAAGCATAATAAGTAAATGATAAAAATTTCAAAATGATTGCACTGCTTTAAAGCCCTTTGACCTTTAATAATGTGCGGATGCACCCTGATGTGCTACGCATTCTCCAACGCGCCTAGGCATGCTTCTGATCAGGTGGTCAATGTCCTCCTGTGGTATCTCATTCCAGGCAACCACCAACTCCTCTCGAAGTGCTACTAGAGTCTGAGGAGGACGTTGCAAATTGAGCAATCTCCTACCCATCATATCCCACACGTGCTCAATTGGGGATAAGTCGGGAGATCTTGGTGGCCATGGTAACAATGTGATATCATTATATTGAAAGAAGTCTATTGTGACTCTTGCAACATGTGGTTGGGCATTATCTTGTTGGAAAGTTGGATCTGCCAGGGTGTCAAGATAGGGTAAAAGATGGGGTTCTAGAACTTCGTGGATATAACGCTGCGCGTTCATGTTACCACTGATGAAGATTAAAGGTGACCTGGAACCATAAGCTATAGCACCCCAAACCATAACTCCAACAGTGTGATGAACATGCCTTTCAACAAAAAACTGTGGATTCCTCCTTTCACCACGTCGCCTTCTAACCCTGGCACGACCATCGTGCATGCCTAAACAAAATCGAGACTCGTCACTAAAGACAATACTGTTCCATTCCTGATCCCAGAGTGACCGTTGTCTGCAACACTCAAGGCGATTACGTCGGTGTTCTCGAGTTAAAGGGAGGGCCGAGTGTGGCCGGTATGAAAACAAGCCAAAACTTCTCATTCGTCGGTAAACACTTCGCATGGCAATAGGTCTTCCGTGTTCTGCAAACCATTCATTTGCAGTGGACTTGGTAGTGGAGAAACGGTCCCTTAAGGCCAATAATCTTAGGCGGCGATCATCACGGTCTGTTGTTCTACGGCGGCGTCCAGTGCCCCTTGCTCTTTGCGTACGGCCTTCTCGAAGCCATGCCTGACAACACCTAACCACAGTGTCTACACTTATTTGCACTCTAACTGCAATAGCCCGAAAAGAAAGTCCAGCTTCCCGAAGTCCCACTATACGGCCCCTATCAAACTCAGTAAGTTGACGAAATCGTACAGGTCTCCGTACACTAGGCATCGTAACCGATCGTAAACGATGTCAAGAACCAAAATCCGCCAACGTTGATTCTTTACTGCGGCTGAAAGATTTACAGTAAGATAAATACATTCGCAAACTTTTATTAAAATAAAACCATTTAAACTGGGTGTTCGGATTTATATGTCACTTAGTATAAAACAAGTTTTATGGATCCCTCCAATGGAATATATGTATGAAAATTGTATAGAAATGACCAAAATAGTTATTTGACATCATAAATACTAAAAAGTAAAAAATAAATAAAGTGAAAAACTTCATTTCTAAAAACAAGCTTTTATTTAGTTATTAATGATGGGAAATAAATGTCTTAAAATAATGTTTCCTATTGTTTTTATATAAAAGCGTGCTACGTTTTGCCATCAGGATGAAAAAGGGTTTAATAACACGATTTCATATAAAACCTTGATATGACGAACTTCATTATCGCTCAAGTATTTACAATCGGAAAAATACTCGTATTTCAAAATTTTTAGTTCACTTTATTATGAGGTAAATAAAATCTTGTTTTTCAAAGTTATTCTATTTATTAATTTTTTCCGATAGTATTATTTAAATACCTTTGAAATTGGATATGCATGAGAAAGATTTATACTACCGCTCAAAACGCACTTCAAGTGGGTCTACCGACTGTCGAAAATATATTTCTCGCATATCGGCTGGTGCACAATCACACACAACATCCCTAGCAGCAAATAAATTGGACTGTACTGACAGATTAAATGCAACAAAATGATGGATGTATCATGTTTCTTGTCCAACATTTCAAAGATCAAATCAGAATGACTTACCAATTTTGCAATAACGTGCCAATGCTTTTCAAAAGCTTCTTACGGATTAACGAAGTATTTCAAAAACTAGTCTGTTGAACATGTTCAAGTTTTAAGTGCAAATGTGCAGAGAAATCAGACAGACTGACAAACAGACCGACAGACAGACCGATAGACAGACGGTACAAGTACTTTCGACGCCTACTGACGGAGGAAGTATTCTAATCGCGAAAAAATTTCGATAATATTATGTTTTTGGATGTTATGTGACATGTTCACAGTCTGTAACCTGGGAAGTACTGCTCAGTTACTACTGTGCCAAGGACGAAAATACTTTGTGGTTCTTGAAAGTCGGTCCTGTGGCGGCGTAGAAAAATGCCAAAAACGAAAATATAAAAAAGAAAGAAAACATTTAGGCCCGTATCGTCAGTCGTCCCTACAATTGTAGGGCGCGTTTATGGCCTCCTTGATTGTCATACGCCTTTCTCTCCTTCAAAAATTTCTAGATTACACTTGTCCCGTGTCAGCGTCAGCGCTCTCCTATTGTGAAGATGTTTTCTTTTTAAATTGTAGGAAATTTCAGGCTGATAAAACATGATATAACTCAAAAGCAAGCACAATTTGATGCAAATAGATGTTTGTGACATAACCTCAAAATAGAGTTCTGACACGGAGAAGTAGAAAACTAATGACAATCAAGGAGGCCATAAAGGCACCCTACAATTGTAGGGACGACTAACGATACGGGCCTTAAAGGTAAAGGTAAAAAATTGAGGAGTGGGCGTTTGTACAGTGGGGGGGGGGGGGTGTATCCCCCTACATTGACCCGTAGAACGATACAGAAGGGTTTTGCTGCGTCTGCCTTGTTGTGCGTTTAGGTATTTCGGAGTTGCAACGTTGCCAGATGGACGGCACTAGGGCAGTGAAATAATGTCTGTGGCCTAATTGTAATGACAATATTTTGACGAACCTGAACCATTCAATTTCCTTGTTACACATGTTCGTAGCTAAATGTTTCCCCAGAGGGTCTAACTTTAAAGTGCTACTTTCGTCTGTCCAGAAGACAGCTAACCATGGACAGCTATTTCGAGGTTTTTTGGCAACTCATCAGCATGGTTTAGCCTTCGATTGGGTTTAACAATTTTTTTAAATCTTGATCACATACAAAAACTTCTCATGCGCGGTTTATAAGCTTGGGTATTTTTCAATGTTGAAAGCGTCACGTGTTTAGTAATTGCCCCTAACACGTAAAACTTTTACCGTAAGCCGCCATATGCCGCTGAAATGGTTATTATAAGTTCGTTCCACCGTTTACTGACATTTTATGTGCTTCCGACTATAGCGCACCGCACTTATTTATATTACAAAGTGCAACAACATTGCTTACACGGTTTTATGGGCTGTTACCCTCCACGACGGATATCGATTACATCTAAACCAGTTTGCGGCTAACGACAATTTAAATTTTACTCTAAACATGCCTGGATATTTAAAAAGGCGTGTATATGGGGCCGTTTTATTTCCCACATCTACTGGCTAGGAGGTATTGCAATCGCGAAGAATTTCGAAAATGAGATATTGTGTTTTATGGATGTTGATATTTTTTTAATGTTTGGAGTATAATTTGATACCGCCATTCGAATACAATTATCCAAATGTTCATCTGTAAGTCGTTCAAAGTAAACCAGATCGTTCTCGAACAGATCGCTCACCGCGGTGTTGTGCTGTTTGTGTTCATTATGAGAACTTATATGTTTCGGAAGCTTCTATGATTTTTACACCTTTTTAAGATATGTTGTGAGCCACCAGAATTGCCTTTGCGAGCTACCGGTAGCTCGCGATCGACGGGTTGGTCTCCACTGCATTACATGATCGTTCCTTAAAGAGCTTAAAATGTTGTTTCAGATATAATTAAAGTGTTGTACATTGTATTATTTGAAAAAGACAATATGAGATAGAATGTCCAGTTGACATTTCTAGTGTGGATAAGGGTTGAAGTTTAGTTATATAGTAATTGGGCCTCAGATTATTGTATTAATTATTCAGTGATAAGTCACGTCACGCGGCGTAATGCTGGAGCACTGGCTACTACTATTCTTCTATTCGTCATTGTCTGTCAGAGCGGTCCGTAGGACCTTTGCTCTTGGTTGAAGTCTTGTAAGTCAGTAGGTCTGTCAGGTCTGGTTGCCCAGATACCAAACAAAGTCAGGAAGAAAGAAGGGAAGGAGAAAGGAAGGAAGGAAGGAAGAAGGGAGAGCAAAGAAAAAAGAAGTGCGTCAATTTGAGGGGTGCCTTGGCATTGCTAATTAGTATTCGGCAATTTTAAATTGATCCTAAAATTAATTTTGGGATTGGTTATTGAAGAAAAATTATAATTTTGGTTGGACCTAAAGTCGCACGATTTAATTTTGTTCACAGTGCGAGTCGGGGCCTTGTGTGCTTGCGAACTTGCTCGACTGTGTAGTCTACTGACACGCGCAACAAAGGGTTGTTATGCGATTCCGCTTGACTATAACGTAGCTGAGCTTGTTGTTTGATGTAGTCCTTTAGGTAAGGGATGTCAAGGTTTCTGTGAAGGGTCTCGTTGGAAACATACCATGGGGAGTTAGTGATTGTACGCAAGGTTCTGTTCTGCAAAACCTACAGGCTACGCAAATGCGTTTTGGAGAGAAAACACCAAGCCGCACTTGCGTAAGTTTTCGCTGGTCTAATAACCATCTTGTATAGCCGAACTTTGTTGATCAAACTTAATTTTGATGTTCTACATAGCATACCTGTAGGGTAGAGTTGCCGAAACGAGATCTGGAATTTAGTTTTTAACGCTTCAGTGTGCTTCTGCCAGGTCATTCTCTTGTCAAGAGTGACACCGAGATACTTAGCAGAGCTTTCCGATGGTACCCGAGCTGCATTCCCTGAAACCTCAGACGGGGCGCCGCTACGTTTTTTAGTACAATAGATTGCCTGCGTTTTCGAATGATTAATTTCGATCAGCCACCGATTCGCCCAATCCAATACCTCGTCCACTGCACTTTGCAACATGTCGTGAACTATATCCCCAGAGCACGACTGGGCCACCAGGGCAGTGTCATCAGCATAGAGATAGATTTCACAGTTGCTGGTGCAAGGAAATGTCATCAATAAAAAGTGAATAAAGGACCGGTCCAAGAAACGAACCCTGACGGTCGTTGTTCTTTGTCAGAGTTGTCCAGACATTTGCTCTTAGTTTAATGTCTTGGCGATCTGTTAGTCTATCAGGTCTCGTTACCCAGATACCAGACATGTTCAAGGGGGAAAGGGTAAGAAGAAAAATTGATTGAAGGAATATAACAAAGGAAATAAGTAAATTAGTAGAAGTGGAAATTATGTATTTGTTTGACTCGAATAATTTTTTTATTTTAAAGATAATTTTGATCTGTTTGATAAGAAATAATCGTATTTGATCAGAAATTTACAATTTTTTTTATTACACTGTGAGGGGCGACCTGTAGTTCCTTACTTGCTTGACTGAATTTCCCGAGGGATGTCTTTTAAGTATTGCATATAGAAACATAGTAGGCCGCGCGGATCGAACGTCAGCACTGAATCTTATCCTCACTCTTTAGTAAACTTAAATTCAAAGTTTCATAACAATACGTGCAGTGTTGTCACTACAGTGAATTTTTAAGTGTCACCAAGTCATTAGAAAAATGGAACTCAACCGAGAACATTTTCGCGGCATAATTTATTACAACTTTCGGAGACAATTATCGCAACAAGAATGCCTTGCTGAGTTACTGTCTGTTTTCGGCAACGAAGCCCCACATCAGTCGACAATTTTCCGTTGGTATAGAAAATTCAAACGAGGACGGGTGAGTCTTAGCGACGATCCCAGGGTGGGTGCACCAAAAACGGCAGTTACCCAGGTAAACGTCGATGCTGTGCGCAAACTCATCATTGAAGATAGACATGTGACATATCGCGAGATTGAGGCGTCCTTGAAGATCTCAAATACCTCAATTCAAAAAATTTTACATGAAGAATTAGGAGTAAGAAAATTAGTTTCTCGTTGGATACCACACCTGTTGACTGAAGAGCATAAAGCAGCCAGGGTTAATTGGTGTCAAAAAACGCTTGACCGTTTCAATTCCGGAAACTCAAAAAATGTATACAGCATTGCTGGTGGTGATGAATCGTGGACTTACTGTTATGAACCAAAAAATAAACGACAGTCGGCTGTTTGGGTGTTCCAAGGTGGAGAAAAGAATACAAAAGTCATCCGTTCTCGAAGTGTTTCGAAAAAGATGGTCGCGACATTTGTGTCAAAAGTGGGTCATATTGCAACAATTCCTCTTAATGAGCAAATAACTGTTACTGCGGATTGGTATACCACTACTTGTTTCCAAAAGTCATCACCGAGCTTCGAAAAATCAACCGCGAAAGAAGAATCATCCTCCACCAAGACAATGCAAGCTCGCACACAGTCCAAAAAACAAGGCAGTATTTAACGGAAGAAAACATGGAATTATTGGACCATCCTCCATATAGTCCCGATCTAAGTCCTAACGATTTCTTTACTTTCCCAAAAATTAAAAACAGACTGCGTGGTCATAGGTTCCAGTCACCAGAAGAAGCAGTTGACGCATTCAGAAATGCCGTTTTGGATCTGCCAGCAAACGAGTGGAACAAGTGCTTCGAAAATTGGTTCGAGCGCACGCAGATGTGTATTAATCTTTGTGGAGAATACTTCGGAAAACAATAAAGTCATTTAAAACTACCTACCGTGTTGTTTTATCTCCATATGCAAAACTTAAAAGTGCGTGTAGTGATAAAATTAAAACTACAATTTTACGAAATGGTGTAACATACAATACGCTGTAAAATGATATGTATATTTTATAATTTCACAAATTGACGTACTTGAGTTAAGCTCCCTCGTGAAATTTAATTTCCTATTAAAATGAGTAATATTATTTTTGTATAACTTTAAATGTATTAGAAAGTGACTTATGCCACTTCTTAATATTGAAGAGCAACCTTTTTTAAGTAATACAATTGACTTAACTAAATTTCCGTATTTTCTGAGATACGTCACTTCGAGCTTTTGGCGACGATATATCCTCACAACCTTGACAGTCACTTACTTGCTCAAGTGAATAAATAAAATTGCGGTTTTTCGCTACGTACATCGTTTCAGTAGTCACAACCATCAGTTCTAAAACTCAATTTCCGACATTGCCATCGTGGTAGCCATGGTCAATTAACCTCTCCTCTTGTCCGTAACGCCGTTAACTGCACGGAAGTCCGGCTTCGGCCTCCCTCACGGGATATTTCGGCTTTTTTTTCGTTTTTTTCTTCCCGTATCGGTCGAAGGTTGATACGGGTGCGCGACTGCGGTGGGTCTTCCTAGGGTTTCTAGTTACCGAATAGGATGGATTGTTTGCACTACGATTTTTATGCGGGCTGGGCTTCGCATTGGTGGAACGGGATAGCTTTTTACACAAAACGTGTACGTGGCTGCAAACTTTATGGAATGACTGGCGGAAAGTCCTTCCTTTGGTTTCACCGAAACTCTATTCCGGGATTTGTACAGGTACTTCTGCTAGGGCAAATTCCTATCCTAGTTTTTGTTACATCGGATGTAACAAAAATAAAGGGGCGAGGTTGTATTTTTTTCAGGTAAGTTATTTTTCAAAAAGGTCTTTACTAACTTTTGATAAGTTCAATGGCGATCTTGGATTTTACCTTAAGCCTCAACAGGAATGTTAGTTCAAGGTCAAATCTTGTTTTTTAACGGAAAGCTCCATTTTTGACACCAGTAATCGAAAAAAATGGAAAATTCTACGTCCGAATATGTACTAAAATCTGTGTCATCAAAGTGACGTCCAAGGTCAAATGAGTGTGGCTAGGGAAAACCCAAATTTCAGCAGAATTATTGATGAAAAATCAAGGTCAAATCCTGAACAAATATTTCAATATTGACCTTGGATGAGACCTTAAGTGTCACCTTCAAGGTCATAATAGTACATAAGCACGTATTAGATGCAAAATTTCCCATAGCCTGTTGAAAAGAAAGTGGATCTTAAAATGATTTTGAAGGTGAGTTTTTAAGGCCACCGATGAAATCTTTGAATAGTTACTGAGAAAAAATGTTTCACCCATGGTTCTTTTATGTAAGCTATTTTTGAAAAAGGCCTAGGTTAGGTCTTTAACAACTTTGGACAATAAGTTCAATAGTGACCTTGGATTTCATCTTAAGCCTCACCTTAAAGGATATTCCAAGGTCAACTTTTGTTTTTTTTAATGGTAAGCTGTATTTTTGATACCAGCAATTGAAAAAATGGAAAATTTTCTGTCCGAATATGTACTTATCTTACTGACATCATCGAGGCCACATCTAAAAGTCAAAGGAAGGTAAAACGAGTGAAGCTAGGCAAAAATTCAAAGTTCATTAGCATTATTGATGAAAAATGAAGGTCGTTTGAACAACGATTTCAATATTGACCTTGGATTAGACCTTGAATCTCACCTTTAAGGTCATAATAGTACATAAGAACGTATTAGAGTGTGAAGTTTATCATAGCTTGTGTCAAAGAGGGGACTTCCAGTTGAAAAGAAAGCTGACCTTGGAATGACTTTGAAGGTGAGTTTATAGGTTGAATCCAATGCCACCAATTGAATCTTTGACAAAGGTTACTGAAAAAGAATTTATTTATATACGTTACTGCCAAATTTTCAGGAGTTTTCCCTTGTCTCACGCATTTCACCTTCATTTGATCTACATAGGTGGTCTTGACCTTCGATTTTAATACACATTTGAATGTAGAATTTCCAGTTCCCCTCCGATTGACGGTGCCAAAGAAGGCTTCCCATTTAAGAAACAAAGGTTGACCTTGAAATAACCTGAATGATGAGGCACAAGGTCAAATCGACAATCACTACTGAACTTCTTGTTCAAAGACAGTACAGACCTGACCTTGACCTTTATCAAACACCTGGAATAATACTTACTTTTGTTAGGCCCGGTATTATAATCCTTACGACTTGACGTCTAATAAACAGTATTAAGATCGAGGAAGAATATGGGTTTTAGAACATTTTTGTTCATAAAAATTCTCAAACGATTGACATTAGCTGAACTCTCCTTCATGATGCTGCCGCTCTTCAAGTCTGCTGGATAAACTCGTCAGGCTTCCTGTCTATTAATATCTTTAACACGACCCTTACTTTATTTCAAGTGTATCAAGAATGTAAAATAATTTTCCAACCAAAATATTTTCCCAATCTTTTATGCTTACAGTTCAGAACTTCTCAGCAGCCCAAATAAATTTTTAAGTAAAACTAATAGATCTTTTACCTTTAAAAGTCCAAAACAGATCTTTTAAATGAAAAAATGTGAGTACCTCAGATTTTTTAAAGCTGATATACTTCTTAAATTGAAGTGAAACTTGATAAGCGTACACATCAGAGTTGGGAATTAAAAATAATAATAATAACAAAAATAATAATAATATTTATTCGTCAAAATACAAAAAAATGGGCAAACAAATATGAAAAAACCCCAGAAGGCATCGCCTGTGTGTGGATTATGTCTTAATAATTAACAATCATATGTGTATAACAATTATTGTTAATTCTAAAAAGTATTAATATAATTGGAATTTTGTAGTTTTTGTTTTCTATATAATTATGTATAGTCTGCACAGTCTTTCAATGTTCGTCTAAATATTTTTCCAAAATTAAGTATTTTTATTTCGTTTGGTACTACATTATATAATTTAGCTGCTAAGAACTTAAATGATTTTTTGAATAATGTTTTGTGTGGTCTTTGGATATTAGATGAATTCATAAATGTAACTATTTTTCATATTCCTGATAATTATTAACAGATCGTCGTCTAAGGACATTTAACAACTTGGTACTCGAGGTTGAGTAAAGTTTTGCAAGTAAAGTGCAGTAGAACAGTGAAAACACAGAGGAAGCTGTCAAAAATAGTGAATGTCTAGGTCACTTCAAAGTTTAAAAAGATCAGAACATAATCTAAAAAATATCAATTTATTTTTAAATTTTACATATTGACTTTGAACTATAGTGTAAGGCATTGTAACTGAATTTTTTATATCCACTGCTATGACCTGTAATCTCAATTAAATTTGAATTTGGTGGATTTTGCACATAAACATAAACGTACATGATGGCAAGCCGTAGATGGCTCATATGCGTCTCTTCTCTTCCAGAAAATTCAAGTGTGTACACATTTTTGTTTGATGGCAACGCCACAGGTTTACATTTATGGTGTTAAATCTCAACCCTTTTTTCCAAGAAGTTGCAAGTATATTTTTGTTATGTCTTTACATTCTGATATAATCATAACATGTGTGTCGAATGCGCCTCAAAGGCAAACATTTATCTCTTCTATATCACCACATTTCTGTAAACAATTTATGGTTTCATCAGAGACATATGGAGAATGATATAAAATATAAAACCCTGGTATAAACAGGGTGGCAGTAGTTATGATAATATTCCTGATAAAAATAATATATCGTCGCAGACACAGAACAGATCCCGAAAAGGGGACTTATCATAATGCACATTTTCCGGACTATGGTTTCACTGTGTATTGTGTTTAGTTTGGATTTCTGTCGATGATAGGCCAGTTAAATTAGCAACGAAAGACAGTAATAAATATTTTATTTTTATCGCTGAAATTATGTTATATTGTTGCGAGGGGGATATTGTTTTGCGAAATACCTTGACTTTAGGACTCCATTCTCTTGCCGAATCAAACCACATATACTCGCACGTTTAAATTCCTGTTTATTGTACGACGTTTCGACCGTTTCGACTACCACGGTGACCTTTTTGGACTACAATGACAAAAAAAAGCCACCGTGGTAGTCAATTTAGATATACCGGGTGTTTCAAATTCGACCCTTACTAAGGTTTTGCAATCTCAATGTATGACATATTATACATTTCTGGAATTAGAATTGGTAACTCTATTTATCTGTGCAAAAATCCAATATGGCGTCTATAAGAAACAATAAAGTTGATGCTGGATGACAACAGATGAAACGTTATATTGAAATTCTAATTGTCATTTTGTATAGGAGAGAAAAAGTTGCAATGTTAATGTGCAATTTTATCTGAAATTCCACTACAAATAAAGTAAAGAAATAATCAAAACGATTTTGGGAAAATTATGTTTCTTTTGGTCTCTCTCTGGAAGCACTTTGAGATTAGGAACTTTATAACCGGCATCCTGTTAGTTACAGAAATACGCAATCTTGCTCCCATTTAAGCGACTTCGTATCTCTCACCGTTTCCGAGATTCTAATGGTGAGGGTCGAATTTGAAACACCCTGTTTATGTGGTTTTACACGGCCAGACAATGGAGTCATATAAACGTGAAAACCGCAGGTTTAGTTTCAGCAGTTACATTATCTCGATTTTAAGTTTGATAAGGTTTTTCTACATTTTATGATCGTAGTAAGATATATAGGCAAAGCTAATTTTTCAGGTTATAGATAGCGCCAATAATGCCTAAAGTAGTTTTGTATTTGAAATTTTTTTGAGGCTACCTAACAACCCAGACGGGTGGCAAATCGAGATTTCTAGTGTTACTATAGGTTACTATATCACTTTTTGGTCTTATCATTGTCAAGGTTCAGGAAGTAGGTATTCTATTTATACATAGTCGTGCCATAAGTTCTGTCCCATGATAATCTCATGATAAAAATGAAACAAGATAAGATATATTTATATGAAAGATATTATTTATTCGACAACATTTTTAGAATTCATAATCAAACAGTTTTATTCAAAATGTCCCCCCTTGGCCTTCACACACTGCTTCAATCTCGCGGGCCACTCATCTATCACTGCACGCACAGCTTCCAAAGGAATAGCTGCCGCTGATCGGATCAAATCCGCTTTCAGGGACTCGATATTACGGTGGGCTTTGGAGCAGGCCAACTGCTCTAGCAGGTCCCACAACTTGTAGTCTAAAGGATTGAGGTCCGGACTCCCTGAGGGCCAATCTTCCGCAGCAATGAACTCTGGCACATTGCTTTCCAGCCAGCGCTGCGTACTCTTAGCCTTGTGAGCGGGGGCGGAATCCTGCTGGTAGACCCAGTGTTGGTTGGCAAACAATGTACCACTTAAAGGCTTGACGATAGGATCCAGTATGTCGCTCTGATAGTTTGCCGCTTTTGTTTTCACGCCCTGTTTACAGAAATGGAGCTGAGTGACCCCTTCGTAGGACACCCCCCACCAAACCATGACTGACGCAGGGTGGTGGCCTCTCTCAACTCTCGGAATGATCTCCGAAGCTTCCTGTGAACTCCTTGCATACACTTTGTCATTTTGTCGGTTGAATTTTTCTTCTATGGTGAAGATTTTCTCATCTGTGAACAAAATCTTTCGGAATCCCCCAGCTGCGTACCTCTCCAAGAGCTTCTTGGATCTTGTCGCCCTGATGTGTCGCAAGGTGGCCGTAAGTCGCTGGCCCGTACGTCTCCGGTAAGCCCCTAGCCCTAGGTCTTGTTTAATGATGCGCGACATCGTCCGGACAGGAATCTTCATTTCCCTGGATAGGATCTTCTGCTTCCGGAGTGGATTCGTTTGAATCCTGGCTTTTACGGCTTTGATGGCTGCTGGAGTCCTTACTTGACGAGGTCTTCCGCTTCTTGGCCTGTCATCAACAGAGGACGTCTCATTGTACCGCTGAATGGTCCTAGACACAAATTTACGCGATATTTGAAGGCCGCGTAAGAGTTCAAAAATCTGACTAGCACTGTGATTACACTTATGTAAAGCTATCACTGCAATACGGTTCTCTGCCTTGCCCCACTCCATCGTTATGCTTCGAGAGATCAATACAAACTGAGGTATATGTAATTACCCGAAAAGCGCTTAATCAACTGACACCACAATGTAAACAATCGGACAAGTATTAACAGGTCTACACTTGTTTGAAAACGAGGGACAGAACTTATGGCATGACTATGTATATTGTATATATATATATATATTTATAACAAAAATAGGAAAATAATGGGCAAAATCAGCAAAAAGTGGATTCGAGCAGAAAAAATTCGAGCGATACGTATTTCTGCTGGTTGGCTTCATCAGGCCCGAAATGAATGCACATATGCAACTACAAAAGTAAATACACATGCCCACACATCCGAATGCGGGTGTAACCTGAGGAAACGAAGACGGAGAGGAAGAAAAAAGACACACGAAGTCCACAACAAGGGCCTGATGAAGCCAACCAGCAGAAATACGTATTCTCTCGGGTTACCTATCCTATTTTCTGCTCGAATCCACTTTTTGCGGATTTCGCCCATTATTTTCCTATTTTTGTTATATATACCTTTCTCCGCATGATAATTTTCTCTTTATATATATATATATATATATAGTACCTAACGCTAGGAAATCCAGAGCTTATGTCACGTCACTGCATCATGATTTTTCATCTAAAATGTTACCTATATGAATACGTTTTGATAATGATAGATTAAACTTGCAATTTTGTGATTGTTAAGTAACTACTACTTATTGCGATAAAATTGTTGCACCACTGCCACCATGTAAACAAGGCAATGTAGGTATTGATCATTGCATGCTTGTTGTTTGTCCACCCACTCCCTGAAGCACGAGAACACGCCGGACGCATTTTCTTTTACTTTTTTCCAGCTATTTCTGCTAGCCGCCTACCACTTTTCTTGTTCCTGTTTTTTTCATTGCAATTACATGATAAGCTTTGACGTCACGAACGCTGAATTCAATCTATTAGAAGAGTTCCTTAATAGGAAAGTGCTGCTTTTGGTTTTTATGTTTCGTTTGGTTATTGGCTTAGTATCATTAGCAGATGTTAGCTTTGAGTGAAATGTTCGATTCCTTTACCGTTTCACAGGCTTCATCAATCTTGAAAATAGCTGTATTATTCAAAGAAAGTGTAATCACAAATTATGTTTGTTAGAAAGATATACTCTATAATAGTTTTACAACTTTTCTGCCGTTTTTAACGATTTGGATCGCGTGAACAGATTTTGCATCTACTGCCTCAGTGACTGCTCCAAGACTAAAAGGAAAATGTTGTAATAAAACTTATTTTTATCGTAACTTGGATCCATTTAATCAGTTATTATACTTGTACCGCATCTCATTATTACAAGATGCCCATTACAAATTTCAATAGTAATTGGATGCAATTTTGATACATTTATGAATGAAATGTGCAAAAGAGAATTGTGGCCAGCAACATGCCCCTAAACCATATCAAAGATAGAGTAACTTGAATAAAATAAAATTAAATTTTCAAAAACAAGCTTTTATTTAGCTGCTAATAAATCGAATTAAATATTAAAATTATTTTAAATACTTAATTTTTACTTAACAGCTTTAATTTTTTTACTTTTTAGTATTTATGATGTCATATAGCTAGTTCGGTAATTACTATATAAATTTTATATATTATCAATAGGAACTTCTTACTTCATTGGTAATATAAAATTTCGATAGATATGAATCATATAGTGATGAATCGATATTATGCGGCGCTTGCCATATGGGATTTAGTAAGTTTTAAGCGCTTTTTTTTGATACCCATATCATTGACTATGAAAATTATGAATCGCCATTCAGCGACGACCGCCATGTTGGACTTTGCTTATTTCATTTGTCTCATCAAGATCTTTTATTTGATACTCATAGTGTAGGGGATACTATGGAAATTTTGAATCGCCATTTTGCGGAGGTCACCATATTAGATTTAGGATGACGTCACGTTGCTTGCCACGTTCCTCTAATCAAGCACTATAATATGCTACCTATATCCTTGAGGTGAGGTTAATATGGTAATTATAAGCGCCATCTTTGAGTGGTCGCCATATTGGATTTAGAATGTCGTAACAGTGGTTATTGCATTTGTCTCATCAACCCCTTTCATTTGATACCCCACATCATAAGCCAGCAACAATGTAAATTGTCATTTTGTGGCAGCCGCCATATTGGATTTATAATGACGTCACTTTGCATATTGTGTTTCCCTCTTCGAGCCTTAGCATTTGATACCCATGTCATATATGATGAATTGCTATTTTGTAGCAATTGCGATATTGGATTCAAAATGGTGGCCGTTGATTCGTTTTGTACTCGTCACGCAAACCAGACATTTGTATAAAACGCCCAATTGGTTCAAAATTCAGTTCCAGGATTTGTCCCACAATAACAGATAGTTAAGTAAAAGCTCGCAACATAACAAACACCTGTTTTCACTGTTTTTGGCAGTTATGTCACAATGTCATACGAACTAATTAAACAGATTGATTGATGCTACCATGTGCGTAGCTTAACTTTTCTAAGGAAAATTGCATACTGCGCAAGCCTAACCCTAGCGCAGCTTCTACTTCCTGTCGCGCACACACACATGTATTGAGTGTTAGAGGAATGCTGTCTTCACTCACTTCCTGAACATACTCCTATTAACTGAATTCTTTTTCTAAATTGACGTGCCTAATAGGCATACCTTATTTCGCAGCAGTCACTGTGATGTAAGGGGGATAACACACTCGGAAGCTTTGCCGCACGATTATGAATGCTCCACGGTTCGCGGCGGATGCTGAATGATTTATCGATTTGCAGGAAACGGTGATTGTACACACGCTCGCACGGTGTGATTGTATTTCTGACGAGGGGAAACATCCTCCCTGAAAAGTTCCTTCTAATGATGAGTGGTGGTTTGAGGTAAAGTCTCACGCGGATGTGTCATTTGCAGACTATGTTATTCCGCGTTTTGTGGTATTATCGTAAAATTTACACTAGCCGAATAAGGATTGGTGTAGCCACTCATATTTTTAGACTCGTTTTTGTGAACGTTTATTTCTAATCCGGAAGGAAGGACATCACTAAAAAAGTTTTTCTGGAGATTCAATCTGGTATCTACCATGTGTGAGTTAACGTCTCACACAGATGAGTCACTTGCAGATTAAGTCATTTCACGTTTTACTTCAACTGGCGAGAAACTATAGTAATCGTGAGAAATTCAGAAAATGAGATGTTTTTTGGATGCGGTATGACATCACGAAAAACCATGTCACAAATTTCTGTCGGTCTGTAAGTCGGATCTGTCTGTACGCTAATTGTTGATCCCGCTAAAACTTGCAAAGTACTGCTCTGTGATCAAATTAGGACATAATATTACGACTTTGTCAAAGACAAAAAAGCGTTACAGGCAAAAAGGTTCAAACAAAATATTGCTGATAGTTTTTTTGTCGTTTCAGAAAAAAATTGTAGGTGTTAATTTATACACTTTCAAACCGGCAATTCTACGAACCCATTAGACGAACTTGACACGTCATAAATTTCTCAGTGTATTTTTGCCCTTAAAACTGAATGAGTGAAATATTAAATTTGCAATACACGTGTCCCACAGAATGCAGCCAACGACGAAGGGTTGTGACATTGAGTTAAAAATATCGTTCAACGGAAAATCGATTTTTTCTTTTTCGATATTTATCGATTTTTCAAAAATCTAGCTTAGAAGAGAAAAATCTCTTTCTGGATTCATGTGTGTTTAGGATGATGTCGTTATTTAATGAAACGTATTTGGCGGAGGGGTTTTGAGGGGAAGGGGTAGAGCTTGAGCCCCAAAGCCTCTCCCCATTGAATATGCTAGCCATTACATGTTTTTAATTCCTTCGGGTGGTACCTGCATGTGGATTTCTCATTGTGAAATATTTCACCCAGTCGCTTTTTTACCTCTACTGTTAGGAATTACATGTACGTAATATGCCGTCGGCTTTTATATAGTTGTTCTTGTTGGTGATGTGTGAATTTTGCATTTGTCGTACTAACGCCATTGCTTACAAAATTTTTGCATCCACCTGTTTTCAAAAAAGGCAATCAATCGCAGATAGAGGGTACTTGTCATTTTGAGGTATTTTACTGCATTTATGTGTGGATTTTCATGGCTAGGTATAAGTCTGGTACGGTTTTGGTTACATCAGGGGTGCCTCAAGATTCTGTTATTGGCCCATTAACAGTTTTAATTTTAATTAGTGACGTTTTCACAGACTTGCTAGTACCTGCTTCATACTGACATTTTTAATAGCGTCTGCGGCTTAGATGAGAAAAGAACAAAAAAGAATAACATGCATTTGAATGTCAACAAATGTTCTGCTACGATGTTCACACATATGGTTGAAGCGACATGTGTCACTTTTGACATCGGTAGCAGTGCTCTTCGGCGAGTTGATGACTTCAAGGATTTGGGCGTATTATTCGATCCAAAGCTTTCATTTGTTGACCACATTAGAACAATAATAGCTAAAGCATATAAACACACTTTAATAACACTAAAGGCTAAGATATGCAATTGTAATAACATTCAGAGATTCCAACGATATTTTGTAAAGTACCTATGAATGATCGAGATGACATATGTTACGTCTAAGTAGGTGCAATCCATCTAGTTTAATCTGTAACGGTTTCACCGTCCGATTGTATTTATTAAATCACTTCTCGATTTTCATTTCAGAATCGCAACTCATTAATCCCATTTCTAGCTCATCCCATCTCTAGCTTTTTTACTTGGAAACATTCCCGCTTGGAGCGCGCTTGATGCGGAGTTCCTGATCTGTGATCTTCCTCGCGCTTCCTTTTCACTTGAGCCGCCGATCTAACAAGAGCTAAGAATTTTGTTCTCTGTAGCATGAGGTCATATAGCACCATGTGCTAGAATTTTGTAAAATGTGTGTCCAAATAGGATAAAATGATTGGGGCCACCCCCTTTCCCTTTCCCTTTGCCTTTGTCTTTGACTTTTGCCTTTGCCTTTGTCTTTGACTTTGCATTGCTTGGCCTATCACTTCACCCATGCATGTGCCTTATCAGCGCCATCACCTTTAAGTTCAACTTCGCCTACATCTAGTTTTGAAGCCACTAAATGTGAGGTCACCCCTCATAACTGGGACCTCCACTTCAAGCACCTGGCCATCTTCGCTTCAGTCCAGTCAAAATGGACCAGCTTGGCGAAAGATAAGTGTATAATACTAAGTGACATATAAATCCGAACACCCAGTTTAAATGGTTTTATTTTAATAAAATTTTGTATAAGTACTTAATGAAGCATAATAAGCAAATGATAAAAATTTCAAAATGATTGCACTGCTTTAAAGCCCTTCGACCTTTAATAATGTGTGGATGCACCTTGATGTGCTACGCATTCTCCAACGCGCCTAGGCATGCTTCTGATCAGGTGGTCAATGTCCTCCTGTGGTATCTCATTCCAGGCAACCACCAACTCCTCTCGAAGTGCTTCTAGAGTCTGAGGAGGACGTTGCAAATTGAGCAATCTCCTACCCATCATATCCCACACGTGCTCAATTGGGGATAAGTCGGGAGATCTAGGTGGCCATGGTAACAATGTGACATCATTATGTTGAAAGAAGTCTATTGTGACTCTTGCAACATGTGGTCGGGCATTATCTTGTTGGAAAGTTGGATCTGCCAGGGTGTCAAGATAGGGTAAAAGATGGGGTTCTAGAACTTCGTGGATATAACGCTGCGCGTTCATGTTACCTCTGATGAAGAATAAAGGTGACCTGGAACCATAAGCTATAGCACCCCAAACCATAACTCCAACAGTGTGATGAACATGTCTTTCAACAAAAAACTGTGGATTCCTCCTTTCACCACGTCGCCTTCTAACCCTGGCACGATCATCGTGCATGCCTAAACAAAATCGAGACTCGTCACTAAAGACAATACTGTTCCATTCCTGATCCAAGAGTGACCGTTGTCTGCACCACTCAAGGCGATTACGTCGGTGTTCTCGAGTTAAAGGGAGGACCCAGTGTGGCCGGTATGAAAACAAGCCAAAACTTCTCATTCGTCGGTAAACACTTCGCATGCCAATAGGTCTTCCGTGTTCTGCAAACCATTCATTTGCAATGGACCTGGTAGTGGAGAAACGGTCCCTTAAGGCCAATAATCTTAGGCGTCGATCTTCACGGTCTGTTGTTCTACGGCGGCGTCCAGTGCCCCTTGCTCTTTGCGTACGGCCTTCTCGAAGCCGTGCCTGACAACACCTAACCACAGTGTCTACACTTCTTTGCACTCTAACTGCAATTGCCCGAAAAGAAAGTCCAGCTTCCCGAAGTCCCACTATACGGCCCCTATCAAACTCACTAAGTTGACGAAATCGTACAGGTCTCCGTACTCTAGGCATCGTAACCGATCGTAAAGGATGTCAAGAACCAAAATCCGCCAACGTTGATTCTTTACTGCGGCTGAAATATTCATTTTTAGAGCGTTAGTGAATTAAAAAAAAAACAGTATAAAAACCGGAATGTCCAACTGATAAGGCTGAAAATACATTCACCAACTTTTATTGAAATAAAACCATTTAAACTGGATGTTCGGATTTATATGTCACTTAGTATAGTTTTATAGCAGCGCCAAAGATTTAAAACTTATTTTGTTCTTTAAAATTTCAATTTCAAATGTAATGAAAATGCTTTTTTTGTTAAATAAAATCTGTTAAATTTTTGTGTTCTGTTTGTTCTTCTATCCTCTAGCCATTCCATGGTCAACATACAGCTACACGCCTGTAGATGTCTTCATGCCACCGACTGAGCTACCGGAAGCTAATGGTAACCCCCTTTCTGTGATTGTGCAGCAAAGTTGGAATCTTCATTGCATTCCATCTTTTCTGGACTTTTTGCGGAAAGGAAGGCTTACAAATCAAAAGTAGAAACGACTTAGCTGCCAAATTTCAATAAAATTTATTAAAAGGATCTACTGATTGCCATTTTCTTGTGGATATGATCTCTCTATGCGTTCCCGATTCACGTATCCGCCCTGATAGTGAAATACCATTTTATCTACCTGTTCCGCGAACAAATTTATTGTAATTTTCCCCAGAAATAATTTTAGAAGGTGTTTTTTTCAACTTTCGGATAATTTATACTTATGTCTGTTCCGTGTGACGAACCGTATATTTTTTGTATGACTTCGTGTTTTACCTGCCTGTTAATTGGAGTAATCTGTCAGGCAGTGAACGAGCTCTTAAAATAAATAAACAAAAATCGATTGAAATATGTAATTTATATAATTGATTTATTAAAAATCAATTATTATGATTAAGAAAATGGATTATTAAAAAATCGATTATAAGGAAAATATAATCGATTCATCGATTATTTTTTAACAGCCCTCCTAAACGAACGTAGATAATTGTATACTTTATCTGAAGTCACTTGAAACACTGTGAAATACCGGGTGCGTTTTATATATCTATATTTAACACGCTCTGTTGCTGCAAAAATTGCCAAATTTCGCAGCAAATATCCCCCGTATAAGATCAAAGGCAGTTTCACCGGTCCACGTGGAGTAAAGCACGCCTATGCGTGGACATAGCCAATGAGAAAGCGTGTATTTCAGAGCTCTGGACAAGTGCAGGTGGCTACTGAAAATTGAAACAGTTTAGCCAGTGCCGTGTAGCGGTGAATAAACGTGTTTTCTTTAGTCTGTCCGTGTTTTTTCATAGATTTTATTAGTTTGTGTGTTTTTGACTTTTGAATACTCAGTTTACTTGTTGATTTAATTGTTGTGTTGATTGTTCGTGTGTGTCCTAAATATGGCTCTTTGGAGACCTTGGGAAAATGCTCCAAGCCACGAGGAGATGGTTGATGAACCTGTGCAGGCAGAATTCTTTCATAAAGATTTAGAGGAACAGACCCAAAGAGTAATCCTAAATATGTATGATTGTCTGAAACACGAAAATCCAGATTCCTCGCAAAATCAAATTTTAAACAGAATTTGTATCCTGACAAAAATCAGTCGGTCTACCATTTATCGGGTTATAAAAAGGGGAGATGTAGTCAACCATTCCTTCCACAGAAAGCGCATAGGGCAAAAAATAAAAAGAATAGACGTGGGTTTTCAGGAAGATATTCGTCGTATAATATACGGATTTTATAAAGAAAATTTGGTGCCCACGTTGGAAATGATACGGGATAAGTTAAAAGATTATCCTGAAGATTTTTATAATTACAAATGCTTAGACTCACTGCACTGAAGTGTAAAACTGTGTGGTTTTCAATACAAAAAATTAGATAAAAGAATGGTGATTATGGAGTCGTCTCGAATCGTTGAATTGCGCCAAGAATTTTTGCACAAAGTTAAAATCTATAGAGAGCAGAAAATAAATCTCATTTACCTGGATGAAACGTGGTATGATACCCATGATGTTGTGCAGTACGGCTGGGTTGACGACAGCAACAAGTGCATTTTAAATGCACCATGCAACCGTGGAAAACGAATCATTATTCTCCATGCTGGCAGTGAAAATGGATTTATACCTAATGCCTTGCTGTTATCTGCCAAAAATATCAAAGAATCATGTGCCGACTATCATGAGGACATGACCTCCGACTTATTTGAAAAGTGGATAGAGCAGCAGTTAATACCAAACATTTCCCCAAATTCAGTGATTATTATGGACAATGCGCCATACCATTCCCGACAGAAAAACAAAATTCCGAATACAGGCACAAAAAAACAAGACATTATTGATTTTATGAAGGATAAGGGAATGGAAATACCACAAAAATCAACCAAAGCCATATTATTGGATCTTATTAAAAGACAAAAATTTGAAAAAGAGTATGTTGTTGACAATCTGCTTCAGCAAAATGGCCATGAAGTATTACGTCTACCTCCCTATTACTGCATTTTTAACCCAATTGAGTTGGTCTGGGCTGCTTTAAAAAAAAAGTAAGAAAACATAATCAGACCCCTCAATCAAGTGAATCGCTATTGGCCACAATAAGAGATGCAGTATCTCATATTGCTGCCACAGACCTATGGAAGCAGTGTTCTAGGCATATTATTGACAAAGAAAATGAATATTGTGTTTTGCCTCCTGTAAATCCCGTTGTAATTCCTCTACAAGATGACTCTAGCGACAGGCGAGGATGATATATAAATACCTATCATGTAAGTCTTTATATACCTTTTTATATACCTACCTGCTATGTCAAACGTTGGAATTCTGTAATTTTTCCATTTCTTAACTTTCAGTCAACATAAATTAAACTCCCAATATAAGTATTTTTTATCCCAAATCAAAAAAATAAGAAGATAGTAAAATCCATTTATTGTGATATACAAACATTATTATTATCGTTCTAAATAAATTTTACCGCACGCCTATGATACGTCATGAAATTACAAAGGACGCGCCGACCAAAGGTTTTTATGCTATTTCAAGTGACTTCAGATACCATGCCTGCATCGGAGACTGATTCATGGATGGTTGACGATTTCGCAATTTTATGTCGCTTGAAATTTTCACGGAAAAACTGCATCTGTCGATGTCTTGCGGACTTACACGTTTTATCCTAAAAAGATATTTCTACTATCCTGTTATTTTTCGATGCACGTTCTGTTCTATAAATATCGCAAAATTACTTCCCGTATTACACAATAACTGAAAAATGAGCGGTTGTTTCCTAATTCCAGCGAAAGCAAAGACAGGAAAATGTGTATTTTTTCATTTCGTGATCATTCGCCGCCGCATCGTTTTATCGCAGATCTACAGATTCGTGCGGGTGCGACTTAATTAACGGAAACATTCACTGACTCAATCAAAGTAATTAATTAACAAGATTAGATAACCACATGGGGAGACCAGAATAATGTATACAGTGGAGTTGATTGATGGCTTTTTAATTTCTGTACTCAAGAATATGTAGCCAATCTTTCGGGATCATAAGGAAGACAAAATATACAGGCTGATCTAAAAGGGGTATAGTAAACGTGAAATAGTGAGGTTTCAGTATTTTCCAGTGACTATTCAATGGTGACCTTGAATTTGACTTTGGGTGCGATCCTGAAGGTCAAATCGAGGTCAAGGCGATTTTCATAAATATCCGGAAAAGATATGACCTTGGGCGAAAATCATTTTGACTATGAGCGTCCTGGCCAGTAATCGTAAAATAACGCTGGCTTGAACACAAATTGAGTATCTTTTTGAAGAACCCAAACACAGCAGGAGCTTCATTTTTCCTCATACTATTTATTCACTGATAACCTTGAAACTACGGCTTACCATGATCTTTACTTTTAAATTAATGCTAAGACAAATTTCTTTAATGGAACTCTATGCTTTCGAACCTGTAAATATACTAAGTGACATATAAATCCGAACACCCAGTTTAAATGGTTTTATTTTAATAAAAGTTGGTGAATGTATTTATCTTACTGTAAATAATAAGTGAAAAAATTTTCAGCCTTATCAGTTGGACATTCCGGTTTTTATACTGCTTTTTTTTAATTCACTAACGCTCTAAAAATGAATATTTCAGCCGCAGTAAAGAATCAACGTTGGCGAATTTTGGTTCTTGACATCCTTTACGATCGGTTACGATGCCTAGAGTACGGAGACCTGTACGATTTCGTCAACTTAGTGAGTTTGATAGGGGCCGTATAGTGGGACTTCGGGAAGCTGGACTTTCTTTTCGGACAATTGCAGTTAGAGTGCAAAGAAGTGTAGACACTGTGGTTACAGTATATTCAGATAAGAGATAGACCGGATGTAAACAAAAGGTTCGGGTGATTTTCACGCTAACGCCGCCGTCTCGACGTAAAACGAGAGCCCTCATTGGTCAATTCGCAATTAAATGCCTATGCCGAGCGGCAGAGCAGTCGTATCAAGGCAGAGTCACATTCAGGTTCAGACGTGTTACGTATGTCGTGTGCATCATTGCAATTTGATATTTCTTTGGACGTTTTCGTTTGTTATCTTATTAAGTTGTTGAGTTTGTCGTTGTTATTGTTATACCTTGTTATTGATTGTTATTGTTATCAACTGCTTGCGCAAAATGCCCAGTAGTACAGATACTGCCGATGAAGTTGTAAACTCCTGTAGTCCACCTAGGAAACGCTCTAAAAAAAGACACCTGAGTGCAGAAATGAAAGAGGTCATTTTGAATATATATAAGATCGAGCGCGAGGAGAACGAGGCATCAACCATCAAAGAAATTGTTGTGAAGGTTTCTCACAAAGTAGGGGTGTGTCGCGCATCAGTGTTTAATATGTTAAGACAATACAAAAAAAAATCACACCTTTTCTGAGCCAATGACCAGTAAACATCGCAAAAGTATTGTTAAATCATTGGATGAAGCTGATAAGCATGCGATTAGGAGGAAAGTGCATGAATTCTTCTTTAGGAATGAAATAACTACTATAGATAAAGTACTGCAGGAGGTAAATGGAGATACAACGTTGCCAAATTTCAAACGATCAACTTTCCATGCGTTACTGAAGCATTTAAATTTCAAATGGAAAAAACGGGGTCGTAATAGTTTACTACTGGATAGTCATTGTCATTTTCATTTGTTAGAACTTTTTTAAGCCATGCTTTTATGTGTTTTCGATATTTCAATAATTTTTTAATATAATCTTAAAATATGTCGAATATTATAAACTTAAAAAAAGTTACTAAGTTTTATATTGTGTACCATTCCTAATATTTCTAATCATTTTAATTCATACTTTAAGCTTTATAAAGTTATAATTTGTTAATATTAATATTTGCGCGTATTTCAGGTTCCTGATGATTCATTTTTTAAAGGTTTATACCTTTAAATTAAATTGTGAAGCGCTGAGTAATCATACGACGTTCAATATTCTTTCTTTCAATATGACTAAATAATCCCAATTATAGCAATCTGATACTCATGTCTCAATGTTTTTTCGCTGAATGTGATGAAAACATTTGAAAAAGGTTCGCTTATTGAAATAAATCTACACCAGTTAGTACTTCGATTTCCAGGTAAAGGGAAAAGGCTCATTATCTGCCATATTGGCAGTGAGGATGGATTTGTTGTTGACGGTCTGTGGTGCTTTGAGTCTAAGAAAACTGGAGATTACCACGAGGAAATGAATGGCGAATCGTTTGAACAGTGGTTTTCAAAAATTTTACCGAACTTGGAGGAAAACGCAGTAATTGTGTTGGATAATGCGCCTTATCATTCTCGAAGAATGGAGAAGGTCCCAACAACGGCTTCAAGGAAAGTTGATGTTCAAAATTGGCTCCGCTCGAAAAATATCAACTTTGAAGAAGCAATGCTGAAAGTACAATTATTAAGAATTGTCAAGGATCACAAGGCGGAATATCAAAAATACGCCATTGACGAAATGGCAGCAAGTCAAAATAAAACTGTGCTCCGTTTACCTCCATACCATTGCGAGCTCAATCCCATTGAGCTCATATGGGCAGAGGTTAAAAATTATATAGCTAAGCATAATACAACTTTTAAATTTTGTGACCTCAAAGGACTTTTCAAAGAAGCACTAGAATTAATAACAGCGCAAAAATGGGAAAACTGTATTAAGCACGTGAAAGACAAAGTTGAAAAGAGAATGTGGGAACTGGACAATATTTTAGAGGAACAAGTCGAGCCATTCATTATTGACGTTGGTGCTTCAGGCAGTAGCGATGATGAAAGCTCATCAAGCTCATCTTTCCAATAAAAGATGTAGTTCATCAAATTCGGTAAGTTATAAGTAATTATAAAGCTACTGTATTTTTTCATTAATTATTGACATTTTTGAACCCATTTTGGCAAAACCTATTCAAGAATCTACTTTCTGACAATGTTCAACCATGCACTTTTTTTTACGTTTTGAACGTTTTAATTTGGTTACATATTTACCTAGAAATCAAAAAATATACTAATCAATATTCTAAAAGCAATTTTAAGAGATATACGATTATTTTTAATTTAGGCTAATTTAAACGCCATTTTGTGATTATATTCGACTGTATTTCACCAAACATCAGGCGGCATCCGAAGCTGGAAATCGAAGCGAAAATTTTGAAACCCTTATGTATATTTACATCATTATATATTTCTTACCCCACCCCCACATGATCCTATATCCATCACCAATCGTATACACATCGAATTGTGCTAATTTACTACAAAGTTACGCAAAGCAGCATCTACTATCTAAAATATGTACTGCGAGACTCTTAATACGTCCCTGCCGAATGTTACAGCGTTCGATGATCACGTGGTCTTGTTTATGTCCGGTCTATCTCTTATCTGAATATACTGTAGGTGTTGTCAGGCATGGCTTCGAGAAGGCCGTACGCAAAGAGCAAGGGGCACTGGACGCCGCCGTAGAACAACAGACCGTGAAGATCGCCGCCTAAGATTATTGGCCTTAAGGGACCGTTTCTCCACTACCAGGTCCATTGCAAATTAATGGTTTGCAGAACACGGAAGACCTATTGGCATGCGAAGTGTTTATCGACGAATGAGAAGTTTTGGCTTGTTTTCATACCGGCCACACTGGGTCCTCCCTTTAACTCGAGAACACCGACGTAATCGCCTTGAGTGGTGCAGACAACGCTCACTCTGGGATCAGGAATGGAACAGTATTGTCTTTAGTGACGAGTCTCGATTTTGTTTAGGCATGCACGATGGTCGTGCCAGGGTTAGAAGGCGACGTGGTGAAAGGAGGAATCCAAAGTTTTTTGTTGAAAGACATGTTCATCACACTGTTGGAGTTATGGTTTGGGGTGCTATAGCTTATGGTTCCAGGTCACCTTTAATCTTCATCAGAGGTAACATGAACGCGCAGCGTTATATCTACGAAGCTCTAGAACCCCATCTTTTACCTTATCTTGACACCCTGGCAGATCCAACTTTCCAACAAGATAATGCCCGACCACATGTTGCAAGAGTCACAATAGACTTCTTTCAACATAATGATGTCACATTGTTACCATGGCCACCAAGATCTCCCGACTTATCCCCAATTGAGCACGTGTCTGATATGATGGGTAGGAGATTGCTCAATTTGCAACGTCCTCCTCAGACTCTAGAAGCACTTCGAGAGGTGTTGGTGGTTGCCTGGAATGAGATACCACAGGAGGACATTGACCACCTGATCAGAAGCATGCCTAGGCGCGTTGGAGAATGCGTAGCACATCAGGGTGCATCCACACATTATTAAAGGCCAAAGGGCTTTAAAGCAGTGCAATCATTTTGAAATTTTTATCATTTACTTACTATGCTTCATTAAGTACTTATACAAAATTTTATTAAAATAAAACCATTTAAACTGGGTGTTTGGATTTATATGTCACTTAGTATAAAATGGAACAATTTCGGCTTTGGACGAAAAACCCGTGTCGAAGTCATCGCGTGACAAAATTTCAGTGATGAAAGATGAAATAAAAAGAAGGTCTCAAAGACAGCAGGGGCTTCAATTTCCTTGACTATCCACTGGTTAACGTTGAAACTAACCTTCAGCACGGCATCGTTCAAATCCTAGACTAGACAATTGTTTCATGATCAATTCTTTCAAAAGGGCCTCAAACTGTGTAATAAAAAGTACGGCCTTCCATTGAAGAATAACATTTTTGATTTGGGGCAAAACTGGTACACCCTGAATAATTAAAAAAAGTATTTTAGAAATGTGCCCTCAGATGTCATGTATACCTATAAGTGGTTTTCATTGATAAGTTTTTATTCAGGAGCAAAACTCCATTCTTGCATATTTGGGACGCCCTGTATATCATGGAAACTTCATAGGATTGGTAAGACTCCTTGAGAACTTTTGAGCAGAATGCTCTGGACAACTTATTCCCAAAGTTTGAGCAAGATTCACAGGGGACTGATTTTCTGAAAATGTCAAGGATCCTCTGAAATGTCAAAAAATGAAGTTTGAGTGATTTTTATTTTTGTTTTTTTTGCTGCCTCTTGACCGATTTTCGGAAACTACGATGTTTCGTTTTTGCAATAATAGTAACCTTATGTAAAAAATTCATCAAAATCCGAGCGGTATTTTTCATGCTATGGACAGGCCGAGCATTAGCGTACATACAGACTAGCGGAAATGACGTAGTTTCGCGTGATGTGTAAAAACATATCTCATTTTCGAGATTCTTTGCGATAGTTCTTTGCTACTGGAAGTAAAAAAATCTAACTTCATCGTACTATAAACCTAAATCAAATACCACCACACCTTTTTATCCCCTATCTCTATTCGCCGCTACATTCGACCAGGTACCAACCACTTCCACTGCGCTTCACCTTGCCGAATCACACATCTGTCGCTATTCAATAAGCTCCTATTCATACACAAATCTGTCCTAACTTTAGTCGTGCGTCTATATAATAACTTCCTAAATGACCCTTCATAACTGCTAATTTATTCTCTACGGCTAAAAGCTTTAGCGCAGCTTTGGGATAGCGATTGCAGTGTAACATTTATAAAGTGTGAACAATTATCGTTATCTTTGACGCAACACTCGTAAAGAAAAAGGCTTTATTAGCGTTATCGGCGGGTTTCCTCGTAGGTTTAGGTTACGTGTGGCTTAAGATTTATAGCAAGTAGATATACATGTGGTTTTGTTTTTGTTATCTTTTAACGAGTGTTTACTTGGAAAGTATGTTTTCTTATACGAGCACGAACGCAGACATTGATCCACTGATACTAATATTTTACAAAACAATACGAATAAACGAAAATTTTAATGTTGCAAAGGTACTTAATATTCCTTTAAGGCAGCTCCGACGCAGTGAGTTTCAAGCATTTACAAGGGTTCAGCTGCTTCGAAACTGACACTCCATTTTTCAGTATTTTTGAATGAAATTCATACAGTATACTCGGAAGATAATTGCCCAGGGTGCTACAGGAGCACTTTAGAAATTTTGTTTTTGCACAAGTTTTATGATGGGTTGAAGTGCGCATTTTTTCTGTTCAGCTTCGCGATTTATTTAAAAAGAACCTAATGAAAAAAATGAAAAAGTGGCTCGATAGCACCCTGTGGGGTGTTGTTCTCAGCACACAAATTTCATCCAAAAATATCAAAAAAGAAAGCGTCAATTTCGAAGCGCGCAAACCTATACAAATCGTATTTTGGACGAATTTTGCCTACTGTTTCGTGCTGCCAACCCAAGCGTTGCTGCCCAATGTACGGACTAAGAAAGCACGTATTCAGATAATTTGATGACCATATTTCATATAGTATCGCGTAGATAAGTCGTTCTGCAAATAGGTACTCATAATCGCGATCGCTGATACTCCTCGATTTTAAAGCCGTTTTACTTCCCAGGCCATTGGCGAGGAAGTATTGTAATCGCGAAAAATTTCTTGAATGAGATGTTATGTTTTTTAAGTCATATGACATCTACATCACGAAATACTATATCACTCATCATCAACTTGGAAATTACCGCTCGGATTTTTATGAAATTTCCATACGGGGTTACTAGGTAGTTTTTAAGGTTTCAGCGGTTCCTATCATTGACATAAACAAATTTTACTGCTTAAAAAGTGGGGGTTGAGGGAAGGTGATTCTAAATGTTGCATCTTTGATATCAGTGAAACACGTTCTATTATTAAGAAGCTTCTGATCCCAGTGATTAAAAAATCGGTACCTGCTCTATAGGTTTGACACCAAGAGCCAACAGATCTGCAACTACCGACAGTAGAGAAGAATGAATTCGGATATCACTCCAGTCAAGTATAGGGGAATTTAGCATCGAACTTAAAAATTAATATGTCAAGAAAATATGTTTATGAGAATGATAATTTGATAGATTTTATACCTGCATTTTCATATGAATTTCTTGACCCGTGAAATGTACTCATTTCGCCGTTACCTTCAATTTGTGTTCTGCAGTTTGTGATGTTTTTCTGGATATAAGCAGCACATAATTGCCTAGGGTGCTACCAGAGCTTTTTACAAAATTTTGTCTTTGCGCAAGAAGTATGGTGGGTTGAAATGCTTACTATTTGTGCTCAACTTGTTGATATTTTAAAAAGATCCTAGTGGATAAAATCGAAAAAGAGGATCGTTAGCACCCTGTGTACTTTGTTTTTAGCACGCTGCAAGAGTTTCATTTGGAAATAATAAAAATGAAACGTAAGCTGTGAAGTGCAAATCGGTTTTTGGGCGAAATTCATCTACTGTTTCGTCCTGCCAGTCCAAGCGACGCGACGGTGCGTTCCGACTAAGAAAAAATGTATTCAAATAATTTTATACCTTTCCTAAAATAAATTCAAGAACTCATATTCAAATTCGTTTATCCTTGTCAAAAAACACAATTATGTTTACAAGTGTCTTGTGCTACATGGTAACAATTGAACCAGGGTCATAAACATATCTTATGCGGTCAAAATAAGAGGAAACAGTTAGGTAGTTTTTGCAAAGCAATAAACAGGTAGGCTTATACCTGGATTAAGTACATTTCTTGTCTACTGCACTAGGTAGATGGAGGCGATGCTGCCAGAAATGGATGTGTGCGATCAATAAACAAACCACAAGATTGAACTGCCGTGTGAAATGATTTTTGTATTGCCTTTTTTTATTGCCTTACTAGAAAACTCTGTTGGGTATATGATGGAGTTTACTAGAACTTTACAGCTTGTTGTCTGCCTTCTTCTACAAACTTCACCAAATCGAGACGCTGTCAACCTTATCCTCCGATGAAGACGCCACAAAGTACAGTCCTGTGATTTGGTGACTTGTTCGATCTGCAAAATCTCGTCGTCACTTTTGATAAGTTTCCCTAAAAATTCTTGGTTAGCAACCTCCAAATCAATGTCGTTCATGTCAGATTTTTGACAGAATTCGCCATAAAACTATTCATTTTCTTTGAAATTTCTATCCGAATTGTTAGTTATTTTTATATCAGCTTTTTTTGGTCTGAGTTTCTTTTCAAGATTCTTGCATTTGAATCTGTGCTCCATCTTAGTGATAAGCGAGGTTGGACTAAGCTTAGAACGCAAATGTATTTGGACCACATAGATAGGCCGCAGTGTATTGTGGCTCACTGCAGCTGCAGCAGATCTTCTATGGTATGACCTCTTCTTGCAATAATTTATTCGCTGTATTTTGCGATTATAGAGTTGAACTGCTCCACACTATTGTTGTCCTCATCATGAATTAAACTCACTGCATCTGTAATTAAAATTGTCGCATATGACCTTTTATTGTCCATTGTCAACCTTGATAAAAAAGGCACTCAAGAACAATCACACCAACAAGAGTACAGCAACACTATTCAACAACACAATATCGACGAACAGTAACAAGAGTAGAACAGTACTAAATGATCACTTGCTGGGTACCAAATTTACCTCGGTACGCACCCGCAGTCATCTTTTCCTCTTTTAAAGTAGCGCCGACGACCGTCTAAGGCCAGCCCACCCTCGTTTCCTTTTCACCCCCCCCGTCACCTCAGCAGATGGTGCTCGTGATTGTAGGAGCCTCGTTAACATCTACGAGTATTACGAAAATTCCAGAGCATTTTGTGTGGAATTGTTATTGTAAACCTTTATTTTTTAATTCTTTGTTAATGGGTTTTTGAAGGATACTTATGAGCTTTGACAACTTTAAAATTTTCATTTTTTCATATTGCCTTTCAGGGTCGAAAATGGCACATTTTGCACTTATTCAAATATTAAGTTGCTTTGGGCTTGGAGTACCACGGCAAGTGGCTATAATCGGCCACGTGGTTGTAGTTAGATGTCGCCTTGAATACTCGAGGTATTCGGGAAATTATACCACAATATCTAGGTTGGCTCCTATTGGTGACGTTTGGTTTTCTACCCATGTTCGTTTCCGCAGATTACTCCCGTATCCGGATGCATGGGCATGAGTGTGTATAGTTGCATATGTGCATTTATTTCTGGCCTGATGAAGCCAACAAGCAGAAATACGTATTTCTCGGGTTACCTATCCTTTTTTTTGCTGGAGTCCACTTTCCTCCTTTTTGCAGAATTGCGCATTATTTTTCCTATTAAATCGCTTATATATCGAAAGCTATAAACTTTAGAGAAGAGCTTATAAGTTTTTTTTATTCAGAATGATTCAAAAACACTAGAAAAACTTTGTGCGGAGCGAAAACAATAACTTTTGGAATTTATTTTGAAGAATTGTTCAGTTTTTGACAATTTTGGACGACATCTTTGATTATGCAAAAAAGCGAATTCGAATATTATTTCGAGCAGATGCGACGATATTAAAATGATGATGTAACTAAAGCTTTGTTTTTGAGTTAGATTGAAGACCTGGCGAGTTCAGAGACAGGAAGCGAGAAAAGATCATGGACAATTTATTTACTAATTATAATTTTGCTTCACGTCTGATATATCGGATCAACCCTGCTTAGCTCCTCTCTCGTTAAAATGTCACATCTTAAATGGGTTAAGTTATGTGTGAAATTTGAATTAAAAATGTAATATAATATGCCAACAAAAAAACACTATTACTGTTTGCAGTGTCGAGCGGAGACCTTGTAACTGATCTCCCTATTCTAAAAATACCAACAGACTGTATTGTATCATTATATTATTCGCTGACAATACGGACGCCATCCTCAATGCACATTTCTGCGTAAAAAATAATTACAAACCAGTGGTGTGACAGTGCCACTTTTCAAACTCGAGCAACTGGAGGTAATGCCTGGATATAAGAGTACTGCAGCTGCTATAAAAGAGTCAAGAATTTAAGAGTGGCACGGTAGGCTTAGAAGTGGCGTAGTCGCTCTACCGTCCAATAGAGGGCGCGGGAGTGTCATTAGCTGTTAAGCCATGAAATTTAGGCCTAAACACGTTTTGACCATAAAAGTAGAAAGAAACAAGGTTTTACGCATGGCAGTCAGGTAAATTGAATATTCACTCTACATTCGATAAAGAATAAGCATCTTGTCTTCAAATAATTTATTATCTCATGACTGGATTCGGTATGTTTATTATAAAATTACGACAATTTCATGCCAGTGGTGAAATATGATGTGGTGAATATAAACATTGGTGTCCTTCAGGGATCCGTTTTGGGGCCAGTATTGTTCACCACCATTACGTAATGATCGTGAGCATCAACTCGACGGCTTCGATGAATTATTTTCTAATAACTATCTTGATATAAACATTGAAATTATACCAACCGTGAGATTTTGGAATATACAAACACATTTAACACCTTTAAATTTAGAAATAAATCACATTGATTTCAATGCTCCTCAAAAAATTTAATTTTTAGACTTATCTTTGGAAGTGTGCCTCAGCCATAAAGTCCAGTCTAGTAATGTGGTCTCTAAGTTGAATTTACAGTTTTCAAGAATTTACGAACAACTTTGACAGAAAACCATCGGTTTCACTTTATCACGCACAAGTAGAATCCAGGCTCAGATACGCCTGGTGCTTTTGGGTGCATCTTTAAATGCACGTCAGCTTTTTTTAAGCCAGGTAAAAGTGTTAAGGTGTAGGTCCGATGTAGATACAACACACAGCTGTAGCTGGAGCTCTTTTTGTACTAGAAAATGTTAACAATGCCTGCTTTATTTATATACGATTTGGCAATATACGCATACAAAAACAAACAACTTTATGTTGAACAAGGATCTACATAATTTTTGTACTAGGCAAAGACATGATCTATTTTTGTCATTTGCAAAATACTTGAAGGTTAAGAACCCAGTGTTTTGGAACCAAATATTTATAATAAGTTATCTAATGAAGTAAATTGTGTACCTCATAAAAAAAGTTCAAAACATGCTTGAAAAGTTTCTTGTTGGATAAGCGAATGAACAGTTCTGGGTAATAAAGAATTCAATTGAATTGAAAACCTATAAAGAAATAGGTTTTTGTAGCTAACCTCAATGGACAGATTGTTAAAAATATATCCTTTTTTTAAATTATCTCTCATGTAAGTCGTGAAACTTATTTTTAATAAAATGCTCAGTAATTGCTGTCATATCATTTCAAGTTACGTAATACCCATGCCGGCCAAAATGACCAAAGTGGTGTTTGTAGGTAAACCATCTACCATCTATGATAGGACTTTATGATCTTCTGGCCAAACGAAACCACATATTCGTATGTGTTGAATACCTTTTACACAAGTTCTAGCCACCACGCTGGCCGTTTTCAACATACATCTACCATCTACTAGTTCAAAAAAGTCACACATATTGATATCTAATCGCAAAGCGGCAAAAAAAATGACACTGTGCTTCTGGGTCTGTGGCGGAATTTTTGTATTCATAAATACCCTATCACTGTCAAAATATTTGAACTGAAGGTTGTAGTTTCAGACATCCTAACTTCCAAATTTCAAATACGTGAATCACCTACTGCTTTGCGGATTTCGGGTGGAATATAGTTCAGCACTGCAGGCCTAATAGACCCACCCATCCATGGCTTGAGTGGTAACCTACTGCTTACTGCCTTCTTCTTCCAATTGTTAATTCTTAACTCTTGAATGTGGAAATTGTTACACTTCCTTTTTCCATCTGGTTTACGGTCTTCCTCGCCTCTTTTTTCCACCAATATTGCTTGTTAGTACTCTTTTTGGTATTCTGTATTTGGACATGTCCCAACCATCTCAATCTTTGAGCTATCACTGTTCTTACTATATCAGGTTCACCAAAAAGAGATTGCAGTTCTTTGTTCGTTCTCCGCACCCATCCACCGCACTCCCGCTTCCCACCGAATATCTTGCCTAAGATTTTTCTCTCCCAAATAAGGAGTTTGTTCTGTTCTGCTTTATTTAATGTCCATACTTCACTGCCATAGATGAGAATAGGTCTTATAATAGTTTTATACAACCTTAGTTTAGCCTTTCTGGACACGATTTTACCCTTTAGTAGTCGATTCAGTGAGTAAACACACCGCTTACCCATCATCAGCCTATTCTGAATTTCTTCCGCAATATCTGGTCTTCTTTTAAAAACAGTTCCTAAATACGTGTACGTTTCTACCTCTTCAAATTGGTAAGTTTTGCCACTGGCTGCTTTTACTGTTAACCTCTCATTTTTAAACACTTCCTCTGTCCATTTCATATACCTAGTTTTGTCTTCGTTAATATCCAAACCCATTGACAGTGCTTTGTCTTCCAGCATCTTCGTCACTTTGCATAATTCCTCCTTACTTCTGGTTATGATCACTAAATCGTCAGCGAATGCTAAGCATCTTATGATAAAGTAATCCTTCTCTATTTATTTTCGCATCTCTTATAATCATTTCAAGATATAGGCTGACTCCTTCTCTAACTACAAAAGAATCCGATAATTCGTTGTTGATTTTGTCTTCCTCATTAATATCGTTATCAGTTTAATAAGTTTTTCTTCGATTCCCATTAATCTTACAGCCTCGATCATTTTCTTCCGATTTACCTTATCGTGTGCTTGTTTGAAGTCAACGAATAATGCAAATGTCGGCTTCAAGTGCTCGTAGCTTTCTGTAGTACGAAGGTTTGGTCTATTGTGCTTCTTCCGCGTCTAAATCCGGTCTGATATTCCCCTACGATGCTTTCCATACCTTCACTCAAGAGATTCTTCATGCGCGATGTTGATATTTTATAGACAATATTCATTAGTACAATTCCTCTGTAATTGTGACATTTGCTCTTATCTCCTTTCTTATATATTGGGCATAGTATTGCGTCAGTCCACCCTTCTGGTATTTTTTTATATATCCAAATTTATTCGATCAACCTTTGAACTTCTTCTTCGAGTTTTTGTCCTCCGTATGTGAACATTTCGGCAGTGATGCTGTCAGCTCATGGTTTTTGTTATTTTTTAATCTACCTATTATTTCTCGTATTTCGGTTAATGTTGGTGCTTTGTCGTTGTCTTCTATTGGAATATTATCAAATCTCTCCCTTTCATTTTCTTCTTCGGCGACCTCTGTTTCTCGTTTTTCCATAGTTCTAAAATGTGTTTTTCTTTTGCTACTATTCTGTCTTCGGTATCTTTATATATAATCGTCTTGTGTTGGTATCCTTTCCTGTTCCGTTTAATGCCTTGATAAAGGTTCCTTATCTCCTTGATTTTGTAATTTTCTTCTATTTTAGCTAGGTATTTTCAAAGTTGATTCTTTTCTTCCTTCTCAGTAATGCTTTTGTTTTTTCCTTTGTTCCGAGTATTCTTTTCTGGATTCTTCTGTATTTTATTTTATTGCCTTTAATCGGACTTGATTTCTCTTCTCCAGTTCTACCTTGCATTCGACATTTTTTTGGTTATCTTGCTATCTATGGTACTGGCTGCCTTGTTCATAGCGTTCTTTATTTTATTCCATCTCTCATTGACATAGTCTACTTGGTTTTTACTGTCTAGCTCTATGTTTACTTGTTACTCGTATCTCTTTTGTTGGTTCATTGTATTTAATCTGACTGGTTGGTTTGCCTTCTTCATCTCTCTTTTTTGGGTCTTCACTATTGAAATTCTTTGCTCTAACTTTATTCCAAGTATATAATGATCTGAATCTATATCTGGCCCTCTGTAGGGTCTTATATTTTTTACGTTTTTTCCTCGCACATATCTACTAGTACATGATCGATTTGATTCACGGCCTTTCCGTCAGGTGATTTCTATGTCCTTTATATATTTCTTTCCTCTGAAAATCTGTGCTTTTTATTATCATATTCCTTTCTCTTGCGAAATCGATAAGCAACTGCCCATTTATGCTGGTTTCCAAGTGTTGACTATATTTAGCTATCGTCGGTCTATAAATTTCCTCTCTACCAATCTTTGCATTTGCATCTCCCAATACAATTTTTAAATAATACGTAGGTATATTTTTTATGTAGAAATCTTTCTTCTGATGGGGCATGTATGTTAATAAACGTGATTTTTTGGTAACGTCCCTTCAATCTTAATTTACATAATCTATCCGTGTATGGGGTGAACTCCACTAATGCTGCTTTTAGTTTTTTCCTCATCATGAACCCTGTTCCTAATAATCTATTTTTCTAACCGCTATCCATGAAAACATAATCGTCCACCTCTATTATGTTCTGCCCTAATGCCACCAAATCGAAGTTATGGTTTTTCAGCTCATTTGCTAGTTGTTTTAATTTTTCAACTTCGAACGAACCTTGTGTGTTCCACGTGCCTATTTTCAAATAACTATTTGCTAATGTTTTGATTTTCCCTGTTTTGTTTTTTATCTATTTGGTTATATTTTATTTTGCGTGCCTTGTCCATCTTATTGAGCCTTTCCTCTTCAGATTGCCTTAGTTTTTTGTCTCTAGTCTTACTCTACCTTTGTTCCATCTCCACTCCTGTCCGTCTATTGAATGAACGTGATCCGATTTTTGTACTGGGAAGGGGGTTAAGGTTCATCACCTCCCATTGCTGTTTGAAAAAGGCAACTTAGTTTGCGAAGGTCATTTGCGAGTAAAGTAGTGTGGCGCCTATGCTTCTATGCTGTTCTACAACATCGTAGAGACCAAGGAAAGCTCCAAATAAAGCCTTTCTTCCTCTCTCAAAACCAATTCAGGAAGCTACTGACGTGACTACTGTCTGTAACATCGAAACCGCACTGGGACAATCATGCTCCATGTAATAAAACACCATCGCTATGAGAGAGGTGACGAGATTAAAAGTCGACGTTCCGCTGGATTTATGGAATCTGAAAAAATGTCTTTTCAACATTCAACAGCTGCGTTCACATAAAAAAAATCGCGTATCTGCGAACTGCTCGTTTTGTGTCACTTTGTGAGTGCAATGAAATTTTGTATAGTCCTAAAGCGTAAAACTCGAATACGAGATGTTCACCAGGGTGTTCTACAGGGATCTATCTTGGGACCCCTGTTTGACATTCCAATGTCCACTGATCACAACCTAAAGTCCTCAGCCACTTGAAAGGTACCGAAAAATTCAGTTCAAGGATTTTTGTAGAGACTATAAAAACGAGTTTTTTAAATACACCCAAACAATACGAATATCGAAAACTTAGATTTGAACACGTTACATGAAGAGTGGACGGGCGCTAGTCAGACAGAGAGACGGAAATGAATAACATCGCTTTTCTTGATGTACATGTAATGTTCTCTCCAATTTAGGCTATGGATAGATAGACAACGGCAACTATACTACTTCTTTGGATTAAGATTGAAAAACCTACGGAGTGACTACCACAGCTTTGACAAGCCTGCCATCTTCTGCGAAAACCTAGCAAGAACTCTTCAAAACTCCTCGATCAATAAAGCGCCTTGCCGACTCGCACTCAATTTTACAGTTCACTGCCAGCTGTCTCGCTTTCTGTGTCGCTGTCTGGTTCTCTCTTATTGATCGGTTTGCCCCGTTCTCTGTGTAGTAATCATTGCCTAAAGCCTCAAAGGTCGGCTTTTTCTCTTCCCGTGTTCCGTTCCCGCTGTTTCGTTTGCCTTTGCGGCGCTAGGGGTCGCCAGATGCTTCAGGGTTTCACTAGTTACCTAGGTCGTGTCCAAATTATTTAGATATGTGTATGACGTATGTGTGTCAACACGTTTGTACTTGTTTTCATTTACAATCCAGACAAAATAAAAGTTAGGTATTCAAAAATTAAAGGAAAACAGAAAAACAGAAAATTTGCATACACCTTGAATAAACCATTATGAATACCTAATAAATACCATAATATATTAAAACTTCTTAAATACTTGGAGCGCAACCTTGTTTTATTTGAGTACAACTGTCAAAAATATCACATTTCTCTAGGAGGGAAAGAGATACCACATAAATACCTTATACAAAAATTGCAGACAATACAATTATCCATAAGGGTTGTTCAAGTACCTACTTTTATTCCTTGAGTTACCGTTTTTGAGATTTAGTGATCTACAGACTTTCAGGCACTTTTCCGCTAGGACGGGTGGCACATATCACTGCTTTCATGTCTCAGTTCATAACAAACGATCGACAGCAGCAGCTTAGATCCTATAGACATTATCAAATAATGAAATAATACCTAATAGCCAAAAATAACAAACTCCATCTTTATTTACACTGCGTTTCCGTCGTAACTACAATTGCGCATACATATCGTTATAACTTTTTTGTTTCTAGAGATGATGACACAAAATAAACGTGGATCTGTTCTGTTAAGTATACTCAATCAGATGAGATAAACGGTTCCTGCAAATCTTGCCGAAGAAATGACTTATGACCTTCCAAAGTCGTACAATCGGAGTGAATAAATAATTTCAAATTCGAAATTCGATTATGAAAAAACCATACCTGTTTTGAAACCTAGTTTTACTTACAAAATTTCTGTGATGTGAACAGACTCACGTTTATTTTGTGTCATTATCTGTAGAAACAAAAAAGTTATAACGATATTTAATGCGGAATTGTAGGTAATTCAGCAAAAAAACGAAAAACGATCATATCTCGGTAACCGTAGCGCTTAGAGCATTGCGGTTTTCATCAAAAATCATCATGGTTCATGTACCAAACACTCTATGCCGTAAAAGAGCAGAGGAGTATCTGATTACTATACTAAGTGACATATAAATCCGAACACCCGGTTTAAATGGTTTTATTTTAATAAAATTTTGTATAAGTACTTAATGAAGCATAATAAGTAAATGATAAAAATTTCAAAATGATTGCACTGCTTTAAAGCCCTTTAACCTTTAATAGTGTGGATATGCACCCTGATGTGCTACGCATTCTCCAACGCGCCTAGGCATGCTTCTGATCAGGTGGTCAATATCCTTCTGTGGTATCTTATTCCAGGCAACCACCAAATCCTCTCGAAGTGCTTCTAGAGTCTGAGGAGGACGATGCAAATTGAGAAATCTCCTACCCATCATATCCCACACGTGCTCAATTGGGGATAAGTCGGGAGATCTTGGTGGCCATGGTAACAATGTGACATCATTATGTTGAAAGAAGTCTATTGTGACTCTTGCAACATGTGGTCGGGCATTATCTTGTTGGAAAGTTGGATCTGCCAGGGTGTCAAGATAGGGTAAAAGTAGGGGTTCTAGAACTTCGTGGATATAACGCTGCGCGTTCATGTTACCTCTGATGAAGATTAAAGGTGACCTGGAACCATAAGCTATAGCACCCCAAACCATAACTCCAACAGTGTGATGAACATGTCTTTCAACAAAAAACTGTGGATTCCTCCTTTCACCACGTCGCCTTCTAACCCTGGCACGACCATCGTGCATGCCTAAACAAAATCGAGACTCGTCCCTAAAGACAATACTGTTCCATTCCTGATCCCAGAGTGACCGTTGTCTGCACCACTCAAGGCGATTACGTCGGTGTTCTAGAGTTAAAGGGAGGACCCAGTGTGGCCGGTATGAAAACAAGCCAAAACTTCTCATTCGTCGGTAAACACTTCGCATGCCAATAGGTCTTCTGTGTTCTGCAGACCATTCATTTGCAATGGACCTGGTAGTGGAGAAACGGTCCCTTAAGGCCAATAATCTTAGGCGGCGATCTTCACGGTCTGTTGTTCTATGGCGGCGTCCAGTGCCCCTTGCTCTTTGCGTACGGCCTTCTCGAAGCCATGCCTGACAACACCTAACCACAGTGTCTACACTTCTTTGCACTCTAACTGCAATTGTCCGAAAAGAAAGTCCACCTTCCCGAAGTCCCACTATACGGCCCCTATCAAACTCACTAAGTTGACGAAATCGTACAGGTCTCCGTACTCTAGGCATCGTAACCGATCGTAAAGGATGTCAAGAACCAAAATCCGCCAACGTTGATTCTTTACTGCGGCTGAAATATTCATTTTTAGAGCGTTAGTGAATTAAAAAAAAGCAGTATAAAAACCGGAATGTCCAACTGATAAGGCTGAAAATTTTTTCACTTGTTATTTACAGTAAGATAAATACATTCACCAACTTTTATTAAAATAAAACCATTTAAACTGGGTGTTCGGATTTATATGTCACTTAGTATATATGTATATCATAAATGGTGACTCAAGGAATAAAAGTACTTAATCAGGCTTTCTAGATAATTGTATTCTCTACAGTTTTTCTATAATGTATTTTTGTGGTATCTGTTTTACTTTTAGAGAAATATGTAGTTGTTTTGATATATTATTTATAATGGTGTATTTAAAGTGTGTATCAATATTCATCTTTATATGAATTTTTGCAAAGTTGCAATATTTTTCACTGTATTTTGTCTGGGCTACTTAGGGCTGCTGGTATTATAGTATTTAATACCATAATACCTCTTTAAGAGTCCAATATGCATTGAGAACTGGACTAGTAAACAATGCTGTCAATCTTGCTAAAGCACTTTAAAAGTTTGTCAAGTTTGTATTACAAGCTTTTTTACTTGTATGAGTGTATGTGTCGGACAAATATTGAAATTAAACTTTGAGCTGAACTTTTTTACACACGTTTGGTTGTCATGACAGTACAGAATAAATCAAATGTTGCAATAGTCACTCTTATACTATAGGTATCGATGAAGGGGCTTGATGAGAGAAACACAATGGGCAAAGTGTCGTCATTCTAAATCCAATTTATGATTTCCACACTTACCGCTATGATATGGAGCGAAGCATAATTTCTAAAGCGGCGTTATTCTAAATCCAATAAGGAGGACGTTTTATGTGGCAATGCATATGATCACAGATTTGATGCTGGAATCAGACGGTGGTCATGAGAACTTTTTGACCCGTAATGAAACGACGCAAACCCATCTAGTCGGGACTCGTTTGATTTTTCTTGGCAAGTGCTACACTCCTAAGGTCTGATGATTAAGTTAGTCAACGACTACGTAAAATAAATACTCATGGTTAATAACGATATCGTATTTCAGCTTTTCAACATTGGATGGTTCTCTGAAATAAGGGTGTGTTTTATTTCTTTGATTAATTGAACAAGCATATATATAATATATATATATATATATATATATATATATATATATATATATATATATATATATATATATATATATGTATCTCGTATTTAGTAATATATGATTTCTATCGTTTGATATGTAATTATAAAAATACAGCAAGGAACTTTATGAAGTCATATTAATAAAATATAATAATAATAATGTTATTTCAAACTTACAGTTAATAAATTGCCGCAAAATACTTGATAAAGATATGTTACAAAAAGGGCTGAAAGCATTTATAAATGTTCGGAGTTCGGCCCTGTAGCTATTACGCATTTAGAAAAAAATATCTACCCCACCGGGAAAAATATCTGAATAATAGCGTACAAACAAATCATTTTCACTAGTTTCATTTACCTTAGTGTGCACAGAAGTGTTTTTCAAAAATATTTTTTTCATATTTGATTTTAATTTGCTTTGGATGCAGAACTTTTAAGTCATTAGTGGTTTGATTATAAAGCTGATAAATGTTGCATGAAAAAGACCTACAAACATCAGAGGTTTGATGAAGAGGAGGTGATATGTAGCTCCAAAACCCCAAATTTTAATTATGAACATCAGCGTGGAAAGATATTCTGTTGAATAAATATGGTGGTTGCTATAAAAGATAATTTTGTGAAACATATTACAAGCGTGAAACTCACGTCGACATTGCATGTTCAACCAGTTTGCATCAAGTAACTTATGTGAAACTTTATATGACTGTAAATTAATCTTAATTAGGACTTCTGTACATATTCACATCTGACCTTGTCAAACTTGTCTAAGCAAAACCCACATACGCTATCACAAAAATGTAAATGGCTGAGTACGTCACAAAGCGATATTTTAAGTTGAACAGGTACGACATATATAAAACTTTCAGAGAAACATACGCTTTCTGAATACGTTTATTAATATGAGACTTGAGTCTTAGGTTTGAACCTACTCCTCAATTCCTCACAGTAGCTGAACTATGGATTCGACTTTATTTTAACATGAAAAGTCTGCTCAATCAATCTTTCCATCTGCCAGCTTACATAAAGTGTGATTTGCTAGCATTAATTTGTAGACCATGGTTTTCCGAAAATGTAGCTAATCTTCAATATATGTAAATTAGAAAGAAATTACTAAACTAGTCATTTAACATCATAGATACTAGAGAGTAAAAACTAATTAAAAACGTATTTTAAAAACAAGATTATTTATCCGTTAATAAAAAGAAATAAAACCCGAAAAATAAAATCACACAAAAGGGGAAAAGATTGTAATGTGCTTTTACTTGAAAACTTGAGAGGAAGACGCTTCATTGTCGTTCAAAAGTTAAGTATCAATTGGCATATTTCTAGTCTGAAAAATTTTCAGTTATGCTTATTAATCGCTTGTTTTCAAAAATGTTTACTTGGCTTATACCGTACCACAAAGCTAATGCCACTCATCTGCAAATCTTTTCTCATGTCACAACTGAACACTACCTACTAAGATCCTCATACACCTATAAGGCAAATAAGGTTAACTCGTCTTATAGCTATTTCCATCACGTACGTTTCGAAAGGGATGTAATAGAGAGCTCTGGCAATCACAAATACCGTGCACGTAAACGTTAACGATAACCTATAATGACTTCAATGTCAAATTCAGCGTTTACGTATACCCTATTTGCGATTACAAAAATTCTATTGATTTCAGATAACTCAGGTACAGTGCTGCAACGGCTCTGTGTCTTATAATAATAATTAACGTCTTTTTTATTTGTAATAAAATTACAGAGGTGAGGTTTAGATACTATATCTATTCATACACCTAACCACAATACGAGATTTCTTTCATTTTTATTTTTCTTGAATCTGGACAATGAATTAGTTTCTTTTAAACATCGCATCGCGTTGTAAATATATGTGTTCTGAAATAGAGATGGGCTGTGGCGTGAGATTGAAAAAGTCTGTCTATATCTAATATTAATGCATATTCCCTCTACGTATGAATTCCGTAACTAAATATGAAGGTGTTTTTGAATAAAGAACCCTATGAGTCAGACTTAGGCGCTGGTATATATACATTCTATCATTTTTCATCCAGTTGAGGTCATTAATGGCCTTCGATATATGATCATATTTTCTGAGATCGTTTACAAATCTGCAACATGTATTCATAATACTTTGTATACGATTTTTGTCATTATATCTGAACAGGGATAATAAACTACTAATACGATATTTTTGAAAACAAAAAAAACACGCAATTGTTTTCTCGCAGATTTATGTAATATAGCCTTATTTGCAAATAAAACACCGAGAAAAGCGTAGCACTGGGAACTTTTTCAACAAATTTTAAATTATCATCCGTTATAATACCTAGGTTCTTAGAATGATCTACAGAAACTATTCTATTACGTTTTAAATGTATGCTTATCATTTTTTGAAGTATTCCTTTTTGTTTTATTTGAGTAAACTAACATATTTTGTCTTCAAAGGGTTCAAACGCAGATTATGACTATTACTAATCTTTTCAATTTCGGCAAGATCTTGATTAATGTTATTATTCGTTGTTTCCAAGTCACTCTTAAATGAATAGAACCTCTGCGTATGGTCAGCAAAAAATTGCATGCTGCATGATTTTACCTCTGTTTCTAAATTTGAGATGTATAAGGGGTTCTAAGACAGATACTTGTGGTACACCAAAACAAATGTCTTTTGCGGTAGAGTACTGCTGATTTAGATCCTTGTGTTACACCAGAACAAATTACTTGTGCGGTAGAGTACTGTTGATCTAGACGAAACCGATTTTCAAATTAGGTTAGAATGAATGAAATACGTTTTTCAGAAAATCCATAATAACTGCATTTAGACACAAGAAGTGAATGACTGTGTCAAATTCTTTAGTGAAGTCGCGAAGTATCAGAGCTACTGCGTTTGGGTTGTCAAGCGCTATTGTTGTATTGTCTGTTAAATTGCAGAGTGCGGAAGCTGTTTTATGAACATGTTGAAAGCCAGATTGTTTAGATGGAATATTTTTTTTAGAATATAAGCAGGCGGATGTATTGGACTAGCTTTGTCAGCAGTATTTCATCAATAAATCTGATACGAGAGATATCTTTTAAGTTTTGCACATAGAAACATAGTATGCCGCGCGGATCGAACCTCAGTAATGAATCTTAACCTTACTCTTTATTAAACTTAAATTCAAAGTTTCACAACAATACGTGCAGCGTTCTCACTACAGTGAATTTTCAAGTGTCACCAAGTCATTAGAAAAATGGAACTCAACCAAGAACATTTTCGCTCCATAATTTATTACAACTTTCAGAGACAATTATCGCAACAAGAATGCCTTGCTGAGTTACTGTCTGTTTTCGGCAACGAAGCGCCACATCAGTCGACAATTTCCCGTTAGTATGGAGAATTCAAACGTGGACGGGTGAGTCTTAGCGACGATCCCAGGGTGGGTGCACCAAAAACGGCAGTCACCCAGGAAAACGTCGATGCTGTGCGCAAACTCATCATTGAAGACAGACATGTGACATATCGCGAGATTGAGGCGTCCTTAAAGATCTCAGACCTCAATTCAAAAAATTTTACATGAAGAATTAGGCGTAAGAAAATTAGTTTCTCGTTGGATACCCCACCTGTTGACTGAAGAGCAGAAAGCGGCCAGGGTTAATTGGTGTCAAAAAACGCTTGACCACTTCAATTCCAGTCGGCTGTTTGGGTGTTCCAAGGTCAAGGAAAGCCAACAAAAGTCATCCGTTCTCGAAGTGTTTCGAAAAAGATGATCGCGACATTTGTGTCAAAAGCGGGTCATATTGCAACAATTCCTCTTGATGAGCAAAGAACTGTTACTGCGGATTGGTATACCACCATTTGTTTGCCAAAAGTCATCACCGAGCTTCGAAAAATCAGCCCCGAAAGAAGAATCATCCTCCACCAAGACAATGCAAGCTCGCACACGGCCCAAAAAACAAGGCAGTATTTAACGGAGAAAAACGTGGAATTATTGGACCATCCTCCATATAGTCCCGATCTGAGTCCTAACGATTTCTTTACTTTCCCGAAAATTAAAAACAGACAGAGTGGTCAAAGGTTCCAGTCACCAGAAGAAGCAGTTGACGCATTCAAAAATGCCGTTTTGGATCTGCCAGCAAACGAGTGGAATAAGTGCTTCGAGAATTGGTACGAGCGCATGCAGATGTGTATTAATCTTCGTGGAGAATACTTCGAAAAACAATAAAGTCATTTAAAACTGCTGCAAAATGACAAAACTTAACCCAGGCTGCTACAGTACCGCTTTAAAATGCTTGAATACACTCGATAGTCAGAGATCTGTTTATGAGCGTATTTTTTTTTTACTAATATCAGCAAAACACCGTGCCTCACTGTTAACATGGCAGGCCTTTGAAAGCGACGGTATCCGCTCGAATCGACTTTACAGATTCAGACGTATGCTGATCTAACATTAGCGTATGTCGTGTTATGCTACTTGCTTCCATTTTGGTAGTAGTCTAATCATATTAGACGAAAATACTCCTGGTTTGCGAAATAATTGTAAAGTCTGGTTTTATTGCTGCAAGTTGTTCAAGGGGACATTTAAAATATGGACGCATAAAATAGGTACACCAATTTTTATGTTAAAACTTTTTATTCGACAACAAAGAATGTTTTTTGGGATTCAATCGAAAGTGTTGGCAGGAACGGAAAAACTATTTATACAAGATTTTGAGGTATTTATGAGACCTACAAAAAGAGACCACACGTGAAAAGACTAATAGCAAAAAAGTTATGGCCGGAAACCGACGCAAACTCCAGGTTTTGGCAGTTAAGTAACGCGAGGATGGTTTCTCGCAGATATTTGAAATTCTTCAAATTCGTAGGATTCGTACTTCTAAATAATCACAACAAAATTTTAGTAGATGGGACTAGCAGTTTTTCATAATTTCTAATTATTTATTCCAAAGCACCTGTTTTCCGGCCGTCACTACTACTTTATTGAGCAATATACAGGGTTAGTTCAAAGGGTGTTTTATAGCTAACTACACTAGTTTACCTTGCCAATATGAATCGCAAACCATTCTGGAAGATAAATCTCATTTTTAGGCAAAAAGTATCGGTTACGTTTTTGTTTCTAAACAAATTTAAACATTTCGTATTTGTGAGTAATTCGCAACTAAAGATGATAGACACATCCGCTTTGTTTTAAAATGTGTATAGTAATGTATGTTTTTCGAATATCGTAGCGCATTTATTCAATTACTCACACATACGAAATGTTTGAATTTGTTTAGAAGAAAAAACCGTAACCTTTGTTTTTCGCATAAAAATAACATTTATCTTTCGGAATGGTTTGTAATTCATAGCGGCAAGGTAAACACGTGTATTTTGCTATTAAATGGTCTTTGAACGGACCCTGTATATTGCTCAGTTAGTAGTGATGGCCGGAAGACAGGTGTTTTGGGTAAAACACTTAGAAATTCTCAAAAAACTACTGACCAATATACTCCAATTTTGTTGTTGTTATTTAAAACTATGAATCCTACGGATTTGAAGAATTTCAAGTAGTTGCGTGAAATTATCGTCGCATGACCAACAAGTGCCAAAACCTGCATTTTACCTCGTTTTTCGGCAATAATATTTTTGCTATTAGTCGGATCGTGTGGTCTGATTTTGTAGGTCTCATAAATACCTGAAAAAAACTTATATGCAAAGTTTCTTCGTTCCTGTCAACACTTTCAATTGAATCCCAAAAAACAGGTTTTCTCATTCTTTGTTGTCAAATAAAAAGTTTTCCTACAAAAATTGGTGTACCCATTTTATGTGATCATGCTTTAAATATCCCCTTGAACAACTTGCACCAATAACACCAGACTTTACAATAATCTCGAGGAAATTTGCTAATATGATTAGACTATAGCTGAGAATAAACAATGCGGTATCAGTGAATATTTAAAAACATGACGAAACCATCAATCTTCGAAAATTTCCCAAAGCTTTCTCATTTTAGGCACAAACGTATTGAACAGTTGACTTTTTCGTCTCCAGAGAAAAGTTCAGTGAGTTAGCAAATTTACCCTTGGTCATTGTCGATCAACCCTCAGTCGCTGGTACGTATCCAGACATTCGTCCCTTGTCTCCATTAGCCAATTTTTTGCGATCACCTTTACTGTCATCAAGGTATTTAATTAAGGCTAACTCGAATGATTGATGTCTCGATGTTCGGCTGTTTCCCCTCTGGAGATGTCACCATAATTACACCAGCAAGACAGATGCAACATTGATGCATCATTATAGGACGTTACGCGTTGTCAGACGAAATAATTGACTTTAATTGATAAGGTATTGTGCTGCTTCCCTAAATGGACCCTTCTGGTGGCCAGTGATACTTGAGGCGTTATTGATTGATTCAGGCGAGGATCCATTAAAGTAAAGTAACCAAACCGTGTTCTTGTGATTGAGACAAAATCATCCGAGTATGTCCTCTGAAGCAGCAAAACATGTAGTTGTCTCTCAAAATCTGGAATAAATATGTTTTCCGGATGAAATACAGGGTATAAACGTTATGGTAGTCATTATTAAAATGGGTAATAGGGGGGAGGGGGCAAAGCAAGTCAAAAAGTTCATATGACCCATGGTCCAAAAGTCAATAGATTTTTGTCTAAATAGCTTTAGAGTTTACAACTTTAAGTGCTTTATATCGATCACAATCACCACAATCTTGCTAATTTTTATAATCTAATCTAAAACGTTTTTAAATTTTGTAATTAATAAATAAATGACATTAAGTTTTTCTAAGTTAAGCCAACATTTGTAGTCAGTAAGTAAGTTTCATTAAATTAAATATTTAAAACACACATGACAACAACGCGTCGGTCTTTCATCACTCCTATCGAACCGGCAATCGATCGCAAAAGGTAACAGTGGTTAGTATGTTGTTTTGTTTTTGTTCGCGTACGTCGTCGTGTTTATTTACAATGTTCTCGAATCAAGAGTTCGCCGACATGTTGTTAGTTTACGGTGAAGCTCGTCAGAATTCAAATCTTGCAGCTCAAGATTTCGCCAACGGGTTCACCCAGACAGAAGGACATTTGTGCAAGTGTACCAAAGACTTCGAGATACAGGAAGTGTTCAACCCACTAATATTCGCACTCGTCAAAGACAGGTTACTGTAGAGCAGGAGGAACAAATTTTAAATATCGTGAAAATCAATGCAGATATCAGCACTCGGGAATTTGGCCGCCGCGTAGGTCTATCGCATACCGTAGTCCATAGAATCCTACGGGAACATTTGCTTTATCCCTACCATGTACAACGAGTGCAGGCCTGGATACCAGAATACTATCCTCGCAGACTAACATTCTGTCAGTGGTTTTTGCACAAAAATATTGAAAATCCGGATTTTTTTTTTAAAAACATTCTAGCGACGGACGAATGTACTTTTACGCGAGACGGGATATTAAATTTTCATAATACTCATACCATTCGTGAAGGTCATTTCCAACAACGTTTTAAAATAAATATTTGGGCGGGTATACTTGACGGTAAGGTAATTGGCCCTTTCGAGTTACCCCCAAAGTTGTCAGGAGAAGGATACTTTAGCTTTCTAGCCAATAACCTACCAGACCTTTTGGAACAGACCGTAGACAACATGCCATTTCAACGGAAGCAGAATTTGTGGTTTCTTTATGACGGGGCACCACCACACATTTTTAGAGGCGTCATTCAGTATTTGAATGAACATTATCCAAATCGCTGGATCGGTCGAAATGCTCCTGATCTTCGAAAATGGCCAGCAAGATCTCCTGACCTCAATCCGATGGATTTCTGGTATTGGGGAGAACTTAAAGGAATGGTTTATGGGGCTGGTCCAACAACAACTGAAGCACAACTTCGCAAAAAAAAATTTAATGCGGCTGAAATAATGAATGGACAACTTCGAGGACCTGGAGTAAGAAAAAACTGGTTTCGTCGTAATGAAGCTTGTATGGAAAGTGGAGAACGATATTTTGAACAGCTTCTTTAAATACAAAAAAGTGCAGTGTGGGTTTTAAAAAGAAAAACAATGTATGTATCAAAATTGTGTTCCCTATTTATAAGTGGATTTTTTTAATACGTTCAATAAACTTTCACACTCCAGGTGAAGCGCTGAGACAGTTAGTGGTAAGTCAGTTTTTTTAATTGTTTGCATTTTATCAAATAATGAAATAATACCTAAGAGCCAAAAATAACAAACTCCACCTTTATTTACACTGCGTTTCGTCGCAATTTGCGTCTGGCATTGCGGCGTTGTCAGATTTAAATTTACTTTAAAGTCGCTTTTATCTAAAAAAATGCCGCTTTGATCCCCATGTTATATGAAACTTTTTGCTTCTTTCAACCCCCTCTATCACCCATTTAAATAATTACTATCATAACTTTTACACACTGTATAACTAGCAAAATCGATATAGATATGCAAAGGATTATTGGGAAACCTAGATTTTTCAACACCCTAATAATATTGTGTAATCTGAATAGGATTTCTGTATATTCATCGGAAGCGCAGTGCATAGTGGGGGAACTGAACTGATCGTCACACACGCGTTTGACTGATGACAGAACATCATCGGACTGATAGTGGTACCTATATGGTGGGGCCAACTGAGGCCAAGCAAAGGTGCAAATATTTCGCTAACATAATTTGTCAGATGAAAAGATAATTGATAGTTTGGAATTTAAATTATTAGTTGAAATAAAAAAATAACATTGTACAAGTACAAATAATCATCATTTGTCGGATGAATAAAAAATTGTCAGTATGGCATTTAAATTATTAATTGAAATAAAAAAATAACATGGTAAACATACAAATAATGCTATATACTTTATAAATAGTTCGAGTATATTTTCCGTTTATCCCAGGAAAATTTTATTTTCTGACGTTATATCTGGTATGAAAATCAAATCCTATCGGCTCACTTCTTGCGTGAATAATACGGAGGATTTAAATAAGTTCTATTTCAATATACGAATTTAAAATATACAGCCGCGCAGAATATGCAAGGATAAACCAACTGCATCATCCCATCCTTGAAAAATGTATGTAGGGCCTGCTTCAAATATTAAAAACACAATTTTGTCCTTGTGGAGAAACACCTCATTCATCATGTATAGGCAGGGCAATTACAAAACTGGACAGGTAGTTTTTTTGAGAGCAAGCCTTTGCAAAAAGTGGATAGATATGTATATCCTTGATTATATTAGACATCTGTCCTATATTAGCACATCCATACTGTTTTTTACTCATATCAAGGCCAAAATTTAAATTTTAAAAATGTACTTAACCTGCATGTATGTTGGTGTGTCCATCCACGCGGAGACGGGATATTGTCTTGATACAAAAACTTTTCAAGTGAAACTATACTAAGTGACATATAAATCCGAACACCCAGTTTAAATGGTTTTATTTTAATAAAATTTTGTATAAGTACTTAATGAAGCATAATAATAATGATAAAAATTTCAAAATGATTGCACTGCTTTAAAGCCCTTTGACCTTTAATAATGTGTGGATGCACCCTGATGTGCTACGCATTCTCCAACGCACCTAGGCATGCTTTTGAACAGGTGGTCAATGTCCTCCTGTGGTATCTCATTCCAGGCAACCACCAACTCCTCTCGAAGTGCTTCTAGAGTCTGAGGAGGACGTTGCAAATTGAGCAATCTCCTACCCATCATATCCCACACGTGCTCAATTGGGGTTAAGTCGGGAGATCTTGGTGGCCATGGTAACAATGTGTCATCATTATGTTGAAAGAAGTCTGTTGTGACTCTTGCAACATGTGGTCGGGCATTATCTTGTTGGAAAGTTGGATCTGCCAGGGTGTCAAGATAGGGTAAAAGATGGGGTTCTAGAACTTCATGGATATAACGCTGCGCGTTCAGGTTACCTCTGATGAAGATTAAAGGTGACCTGGAACCATAAGCTATAGCAGCCCAAACCATAACTCCAACAGTGTGATGAACATGTCTTTCAACAAAAAACTGTGGATTCCTCCTTTCACCACGTCGCCTTCTAACCCTGGCACGACCATCGTGCTTGCCTAAACAAAATCGAGACTCGTCACTAAAGACAATACTGTTCCATTCCTGATCCCAGAGTGACCGTTGTCTGCACCACTCAAGGCGATTACGTCGGTGTTCTCGAGTTAAAGGGAGGACCCAGTGTGGCCGGTATGAAAACAAGCCAAAACTTCTCATTCGTCGGTAAACACTTCGCATGCCAATAGGTCTTCCGTGTTCTGCAAACCATTCATTTGCAATGGACCTGGTAGTGGAGAAACGGTCCCTTAAGGCCAATAATCTTAGGCGGCGATCTTTACGGTCTGTTGTTCTACGGCGGCGTCCAGTGCCCCTAGCTGTTTGCGTACGGCCTTCTCGAAACCATGCCTGACAACACCTAACCACAGTGTCTACACTTCTTTGCACTCTAACTGCAATTGCCCGAAAAGAAAGTCCAGCTTCCCGAAGTCCCACTATACGGCCCCTATCAAACTCACTAAGTTGACGAAATCGTACAGGTCTCCGTACTCTAGGCATCGTAACCGATCGTAAAGGATGTCAAGAACCAAAATCCGCCAACGTTGATTCTTTACTGCTGCTGAAATATTCATTTTTAGAGCGTTAGTGAATTAAAAAAAAGCAGTATAAAAACCGAAATGTCCAACTGATAAGGCTGAACATTTTTTCACTTGTTATTTACAGTAAGATAAATACATTCACCAACTTTTATTAAAATAAAACCATTTAAACTGGGTGTTCGGATTTATATGTCACTTAGTATAGATATTTACGGGTTATTACATCAAGGTTGATTTTTTTAATGGAATTTTTATTACATGTCCGGAGAGACAATTTTGAAGGAAGAAGATTAACATAACATATCAATGGGTTTTGATTATTCTTGTTCTTTGAGAACTCACATCCACGATGTTAATTTGAGATTTGTGGGTCACACTTTAGATGTTCCCAAGCACAAAACAACAGCTTTTAAAAACGCCTTTTCATATCTAGCATCTAATTTATACAACGGGATTATTCCACCCATAAAAGCAAGTCTCTCAGTGCATTTAAATCTGGAATCAATGATTTGATACTATCCACTGATTTTGTTTGATTTTATTTCATTTTAAATGAATGTGACTATGTAAGTGTTTGTTTGTTACTTTTACGTTTTGTCTATGTGTGCTAGCCATTATTTCGATATGCTTAAATCAATTGCAGTATATCTGGTTTTACCATGCTACCATGCTAAGCACTGTTTCTGCTTTTTTATTGGCAATGCTGTAATTAAATATGTACAGTTTTGAACATTGTATGGTTGGCACGGAAGCACAGCATTTGCCGATTGTCCGCCAGGTGAAATTAGAGGCCTTCTATTATATTATTATTACTTATTAAGCTGTTGGATATTCTATGTGAAAAATCACTAAAGTTTGATAACCTACACAAACATGGAGTTGCTTTCTTTCTATGGGAAAAGCTTAGTTTTAATTAACCAAGAATGTTTAATTTTAATTACCAAACCCGTATTTATCTTTTGTTATCATGATTAATGCGATTTTTGCTAGTCATAGTGTGTTGGAAAAAGCTAGTAAATAGTGAAACCGAAAAACGTTAAAATATACAGGGTGCTCCATTAATTTTTTGAGCAAAAGTACATTTTATGTTTTTGGCCACCGTGTACTGTCAATTAAGATAATAAAAAAATGGAAGAATTAGGTTGAAATTTTAACATGAAATTCACCTGTCAAGATAGCGGGTGTGCAGGCTGTTAAACTTTGGTGTTTTTCCAGATAAAATAGCTCAACAACTAATAACCCATATTATTTGTTAGAAGTGCTCAATCTGAATGACTAATAACAAATATAGCCTTCTTTTTAAACAAAATTGCCTTCAATATATGGTCCAAAATTGGGCCCTCTCTGTATAATTATAAGTATTTCGTAAACGTGCCTCCAGGTTATCAATTGTTTGAAAGATTTCTGTTTCTGTTTTGTGTTCAGTCCTCGCATGAACGAGATACCCTTTATATACAGAGCTAATGGTATTTCGCCGAGTCCCTTCTCCAATGAGAGTATTTAACAATTGCAGGACTATTTTGGACATATAACGATTAGATGATTATATTTTCTTGCATTGCATATAACAGGTGGGCTGAAAATTCCGTATCGTTTCAATGAAAAAATATTTTTTTCGTCAAAATTCGCTTTTATTATTCAACATAGTTGCCTTCAAGGGCTATACAGCGATTATAACGTTCTTCAAGTTTTTTGATACCCTTCCGGTAGTAATCCTTCGGCTTGTCCTCAAAATAGGCTTCAGTTTCGGCGATGATTTCTTCGTTGCTGTGAAATTTTTTTCCGGTGAGCATTCTCTTAAGGTCTGAGAAGAGGAAATAGTCGCTTGGAGCAAGGTCCGGAGAATACGGTGGATGGGGGAGCAAATCGAAGCCCAATTCATGCAATTTCGACATCGTTTTCATGGACTTGTGGCACGGCGCATTGTCCTGGTGAAACAAGATTTTTTTTTTCTTCATTTGTGGCCGTTTCTTGGCGATTTCGGCCTTCAAACGCTCCAGTAACACTATATAATAGTCGCTGTTGATAGTTTGGCCCTTTTGAAGATAGTCGATGAAAATAATTCCTTGCACGTCCCAGAAAACAGAGGCCATAACCTTGCCTGCTGACTGTTGCGTCTTTCCACGTTTCGGAGGTGGTTCGGATGCAGCCGTCCACTCGGCCGACTGGCGATTTGACTCCGGTGTGTAGTGGTGGAGCCATGTTTCATCCATGGTGACGTATCGGCGAAAAAAATCGGTTTTATTGCGCAAAATCACCTCCAAACAGGCCTCAGAGTCGTCGATGCGTTGTTGCTTTTGGTCAAATGTGAGATTGCGCGGCACCCATTTCGCACAGAGCTTTCGCATATCCAAATATTCATGAATGATGTGACTGACACGTTCTTTTGATATGTTTAAGGCCTCAGCTATGTCAATCAACCGTATTTTGCGGTCTCCCAAAATTATTTTGTGGATTTTTTTCACGTTTTCGTCCGTAACGACCTCTTTTGGGCGTCCACTGCGTGCGTCGTCTTCAGTTGACATGTGACCGGTACGAAATTTAGCAAACCACTTGCGAATGGTTGCTTCGCCCGGGGCAGAGTCCGGATAACACTCATCAAGCCATTTCTTGCATTCGACGGCACTTTTTTTCATCAAAAAATAATGTTTCATTAACACACGAAACTCTTGACTTTCCATGGTTTTCAAAAATAACAAAAGTAGCGTCACTCTCGATACGATAACTCAAAAACTAATGATCCGACAGCTGTCAAATTTTGACAGGCATCTTTTGAAGGTTGGTACTAGCTAAGAAGCGTATGGATTTTATTCTGGTGGCGCCATCTCATAGAAACGATACGGACTTTTCAGCCCACCTGTTATTTTTTGTGCATGATCTTACAGTGTTACCTTGACGAGCTAGAGAAACTGGGGAAATTAGAGACGAGTAATTAAGACTCTTTGGGAGGGAAACAAACCTGGCGAGTAATACGAGGGATATCTTTTAAGTTTTGCATATAGAAACATAGAAGGCCGCCCGGATCGAACGTCAGTACTGAATCTTTAGTAAACTTAAATTCAAAGTTTCACAGCAACTCTCAACTTTCACTACAGTGAATTTTTAAGTGTCGCCAAGTTATTAGAAAAATAGAATTCAACCGAGATAACATTTTCGCGCCATAATTTATTACAACTTTCAGAGACAATTATCGCAACAAGAATGCCTTGCTGAGTTACTGTCTGTTTTCGGCAACGAAGCGCCACATCAGTCGACAATTTCCCGTTGGTATGGAGAATTGAAACGACTGGTGAGTCTTAGCGACGATTCAAGGGTGGGTGCACCAAAAACGGCAGTCTCCCAGGAAAACGTCGATGCTGTGCGCAAACTCATCTCTGAAGATAGACATGTGACATATCGCGAGAGTGAGGCGTCCTTGAAGATCTGAAAGACCTCAACTCAAAAAAATTTTACATGGAGAATTAGGAGTAAGAAAATTAGTTTCTCGTTGGATACCCCACCTGTTGACTGAAGAGCAGAAAGCAGCCAGGGTTAATTGGTGTCAAAAAACGCTTGACCGTTTCACTTCCGGAAACTCAAAAAATGTGTACAGCATTGTTAGTGGTGATGAATCGTGGATTTACTGTTATGAACCAGAAAATAAACGACAGTCGGCTGTTTGGGTGTTCCAAGGTGAAGGAAAGCCAACAAAAGTCATCCGTTCTCGGGTCATATTGCAACAATTCCTCTTAATGAGCAAAGAACTGTTACTGCGGATTGGTATACTACCATTTGTTTGCCAAAAGTCATCATCGAGCTTCGAAAAATCAACCCTGAAAGAAAAATCATCCTCCACCAAGACAATGCAAGCTCGCACACAGCCCAAAAAACAAGGCAGTATTTAACGGAAGAAAACGTGGAATTATTGGACCATCCTCCATATAGTCCCGATCTAAGTCCTAACGATATCTTCACTTTCCCAAAAATTAGAAACAGACTGCGTGGTCAAAGGTTCCAGTCACCAGAAGAAGCAGTTGACGCATTCAAAAATGCCGTTTTAGATCTGCCAGCAAACGAGTGGAATAAGTGCTTCGAAAATTGGTTCGAGCGCATGCAGATGTGTATTAGTCTTCGTGGAGAATACTTCGAAAAACAATAAAGTCATTTAAAACTACCTACCGTGTTGTTTTATTTCCATATGCAAAACTTAAAAGACATCCCTCGTAATACATATCAGCCCTACAATTGTCAAAAACAGTGACAAAGCTTTTTATATCGATTTTTCAATCGTTTAGTAACAAATTACGAAGAGTATATGCTTCGGTATCAAAAAGATCACCTCCCGACTTTATAGAATATGCATTGTCTATTGAGCGCGTAAATTTAAAAGGTCCTTGTGCTCTTGTCATACGCATAATAAAGAATTCCGTTTTTTGCACCCATATATTACCGTGTACACTATAAAACCGGCAGCAAATTTTCAAGTGCATTGGTTCCGGACAGGTAACATTTATTGTGTTGGAAATACGGTTGCCGCCATAATTGTATATCACACTGTCATTTCCGTTAGAACCATTATTATTCGGGTTGTATTGGTTGACGTACAGAGTGATCCACAATTCAGGCGTGCATTACCGAGAATTTCAGATATGCTTTCCGATTTTAGTCATATTATTGATTATACAGGGTGTTTCAGTTTATTGTTGCATAACTTTAAGATTCGACAGAACTTTTAAAATTAATGCATACAGTCTATATAAACATGGGTTGAAAAATGCGTGGCTTCTGAAATACAGGGTGTTTAAATTTACTTTCTAAAATAGTTTTTTTTTAAATATTTCGAACAATATTTGATGTATAACAGTGAACATTGGTATACCAGGGTTTTTTGGTACGACTTGTGGTCGGATCTCTATCAAACTCACGCAGAATCAGTCGGGTAAATCTGCGCTGACGAACATTTATGTTTTGATCCCTTTGGAGATTTCCAAAACCATTTTCAGTTATTTGGCGATGCACTCTTACAAATACTGAGCGAGTTGGACGTCGTCTGTTTGGAAATCTTCGTGCGTATTCTCTGGCTGCTTCTGCTGCGTTTCCATTTACAAAGCCATACACAAAATGAATATCCGCTAACTCTTGATTGGAGAATACAAATGGCATTTTTATAAAACTTACAAAAAAAAACCGGTAAAAGAAACTAAATTTCGTGCATTCACAATTGCAAAAAAACGTTTCAGGTTGCAACAGACAATAAAACTAACTGTCAACTAATTGACGTTTAACCTTATTCTGCTTTCAATTTCAAAAATATTTGCAGGCACAGCCTACTTCTAAAAATTATCGAGATACTGACTTTTTAACGTTATTTTATCATAAATAATTAAAAATGCATGCAAGTTGTCCAGAAGTTATGCACCATGAGTCAGAGCAGAATTTGAAATTAGCAACTGAATTGGATTCATTGTATAACATCAGCAGCAGTCAGGGTTTCTATGGCCGGCTAATAACGAAGATTCAGCAACGTATGATAGTTGACCCAGATACATATGATGCATATTCAAGGTTTATAACTTTCTTTTCAAATTAGCAGTACTTTTCTTCACTGAAACTCATTCTTTTCTACGTCAAAGTACAGTGATTTTAATACCCGTGGAATAATAAATATATCAGAGTGTACAGAGTACAGAGTCAATCTACTTGACGCCATTCTCATACTTTAGTAATGCTTCTTTGAAATTACTTCATCATCGTTTATGAAAATCTTTTTAATTACTACTTTAACATAAGGTATAAGTTTATGTCACATATTGATAACCAGCTATATTTTTTTAATAGGTATGAAACTCTTGCATATCGAAATTATTGCCTTTTTGAAAAGTTAGCTCTGTACCGGGCTCTGACCTGGATCTAGAAACTTGAAGTTTAAGTTGTAAAATATATCAGGTTTTTTTTTTGTTTCAGGATTTCTTTGTGCCAAGTGTAACTGTGGAAAGCAGGTGAGTTAATTTTTTTCATCATTATACTTTTATGTTCATTGATTAACATCCATGGGTACTTTACAAATAATGGATTGTTCTATAAAGACTTTCTTTTATTAGTGTATTCCACATTAAGTACTCGTCCGAATAGCAGATGAAAGTAAACAAATATGTAGAGTTACCTCAGATGTCAAAATGCATAAACTGTTGCCCGTAGAGTTGGAACTTCAAATTTGAAATTTTCGGATTAAAATCCGCCATTGTAATTTAATAAGATGTTTACTCAGAGTTACTCGCAATGTCTAGACAAATCTAGACCCACCTCATGTGCCGTTTGAGCTGAAGTCTGTCCGTGGAATAGAAATTAAAGCTTGGTTTTTGCTAATGAATTAATTAAAGTAAAGAGCAGAACAGAACACATCATTGAAATATCTAGGTCTAACGTTTACGGTGAATGGCAAGAGCAACCAAGGCATTTCAAATAAAAATAGCACAGGGTAAAAGAGCAATTCGACAACTAAATTTTATTCTATGTAGTACTGGAGTGACAAACAAAACAAATAAATTGATATTCGAAGCTATAGTAGAAAGTATCTGTACATATGGCTCAGAAATATGGGAGATGACGAAACGAAATAAAGAGAGGTTGATGGAAATGGATTACTGGAGAAGAAGTTGCCGAATTGCCAGACTAGAACATTTTGGGAACGAAATAAGTAAACAAATCATAGAAGTAGACCACAACATCTTAGAAACGATTGGAACAAAAAGTTTACTTTGGTATGGTCACCTTCAACGTATGCTGACCAACATAAGATGGCCAAAAACTTTTTTTGAGGGAGTACCACCAGAGCGTCGCAAACGTGGTAGACGAGTTGGAAGCAAGATATCGAAGAGCCCATGACATCTTGATGACTCCAAGAGAGATACTTGATGGACAGAAATATGTGGCGTTTGAGAAACGGGAAACGACAGGAGGTGGAAATCATGATGAGCATGAATTCTGGGACCTCTTTGAGTTTTGCTATGTGGGCGCCCAGAATTATGTCTAAGACTATAAACAGACAACGACGTCAATTGCTTTTCAGTTGTTCACTTTGAAGATGTCAAAAGGTGATGAGTGAGTGTGAAATCTTCCTTTTAAGTCTCTTTTTCCTATCTACTTTAGATAGTTTGACCTCCCTTCTCACAGGTGTCGCCTGATGGAAGCTAAATTGGACATCGCTGCCATTAAAGGATTCTCAATATACACGTACTTGGCAACTACTTTAGAGATGTCAATTTGAAGTAGATCCCCCTAATGATCAGTGACCAGGAATGTCGAATGGTCAGTGTCGCATTGACTACCTTTCTCCCGTCTTAAAGTCAAATAGCTCAATAATAGTGACAGTACCGCGACAAACGCTGACAAGAATTACAAAAACAAAATTTTCGCATATTAGTGTAATCATATTAGGAATTTTCCCCGAAATAATTTTGGTCTGTTTTTATTGATGTAAGATGCCTAACGGGGTATTTAAAACATGGACACATAAAATGCATACACCAAGTTTTGTGGGAAAACTTTTTATTTAACAACAAATATTGAGAAAACGTGAGTTAGGACGGGAGTTTGCGACGATGAGTTTTTAAAAAAAACTGAAAAAAATTTTTTTCAGACCGAACTAACAAATTTTTATTAAGAAAAATTACAGAGTTGTTTGTAGCAAAAGCAAAGTGAATCTGAATAACAATGCAAGTGTGTGTGTAAGATAGGAATGGAAAAAGCTGATGCAGCGTCTTCTTTCTTTGGACCTATGCATTTCCAGTGGCGTAACTCTCCCCTCCTTAAACAACGACTTCTGGCTGGAACAGCACTGAAGGCGGGCTATCTTGAATTTTGGTAACTTGTTGAGGCTTCCTGTGTTTCTTCAATTTCTTCTTCAAAAACTTGATTGAAGTAAGGATGGCGACAACGGCTAATATTACTGCGATCGCTGACCATAGCGACCAATTGGATTGATCAATCGGTTTCATGTCTTCGATCACCAATTGATTTGTAGTCTGCATGTGTTTTTGAATTTCGTGCATATCTTCTAATGGAATTTTTCCTAATTTCAGTGGTCTTAGTTTTATGTTGGCTAATTCCACTGACGAATTTTTAACTATTGAAGGTAATACTAAGGGCTTTCCAATGGCCTTTTGCTGTCTATTTCCAAAACGGTAGTCTTGATATTCTATATTGCAGTTTACAGGAACTTCTACTAAAGTGCTGCCTAGGACAGTGAAATACTCTTCACCTGGACATTTTGATTTCAAAGTAGTTTTTTCTTCAGTGATGATAATGAGATATTTGTCATTGACTCGCTTAAATACTCTTTCTGCGGGTTCCACTGGTACTAATTGGCATTGTGACTGTTTTCCTAAGATCAGACTTGAGACGCAATCTTCACCAGGATTATACTTAATTTCTTCTTGTTGACATTATATATAAATTTTCTAATTGGGCACAGGGATGTCCCATGTATTGATAGCTTCTGTCTTCTAGAGCCAAATAAGCTTTTTGTGGTATAATTAAGGTATGTTCATTCGTAGGAATTGGAAATAACTGGAAATATTGGAGGATTGATGGGTAAATAATCGTTATTTCAATGCCAAATATAGTCTTAGTATTATGATAATAACATTTAACATTGATTATTGAATACCAAGATTTTAAATTAATTTCCAAAATTTCGTTAGGCATATAATAATTTCTTATCTCTTCCATAATTTGTAGTAGATCTTTACTTGTCAAAATGTCTGGGTGAACTATGTTTAATTGAGGTGTTTGACCTGTAGGTTTAAAGACATTATGATTTCTTGGAGGAAAGCTCCGTTTTCCAAATACTTGCTGAGGAGCTGGAATATTTTGCTTTGGTTGAATGACTATAGGTTGAGAAGGAAAACTGCTTCGAGGCTGTTGCATTACATTTGGATATCGTGGAAAAGAAGCAAAACTGTTTCGATTGAAATTTTGTGGAATATGGGTCGGTAGCTGAGATTTGGGAAAGTTCTGATTAAAAGCAATATTGCCAGAGTTTTGACCAAATTGTCTCTGATGGAGCATGAAATTTTCTTCCTCTAACACATATGAAATAGCTAATTCGAGGCTATCTGGATTTCTAAGTCTAACCATATCTTGTACTCTACCTGTGAGACCACGAATAAATGTTTTCATAATTCGTCGTAATTTTGTATCTGAAAAGTTCTTTCTGCAACTGATACATCCATAGATATTAATTTTGAAGCTATTGCACTCCTAGCTTTTTGAATTCTTTGCAAACAATTAAAGAAAGTTTCATTTTTATGGGGTTTCATCAGTGTTGCCAGAGCGAAGTTTAAAATATCCGTCACACGTATCGCAAAATTCCGCTACATGCCGCTACGGTCTAAAAATTTAAGGGGGGGGGGGCTTAAAATAAACAACAAATATATTTTTTACATATTTACTTTTTTTTAAACACTGTCTAAAAACCATACTAAAAATACAAACAGTAACATAATATAATTGCAATTTTTCGTAAAAACATAAAAAGTCTCTAAGAAAACAAAACTGTCTTTGGTTTAGACTTAGGAACTAATAAAAAAATAGAAACTATCACCAATATCTTAATCTTAATAGAAAAAAAAACAAAAAATAAGGACAAAGAAGAAGCGGAAACGTGGAAATGCCTACGTTTGCTTATTTTATTCACAGTCAGAATCAGAAATTACTTCTTCCTCTGCTTGTTCTTATTTACATTATATAAATTCTTTTTATATTTGTTTAAATGATTCTCATTAAAACTATAGGATAAACAGCACTGTTTTTTTGATTCCAAGTCTAATTTAATTATAAGTAGTGCACACAAAGTTGATGGTATTATTTTATTTCTTTTTTTTGTTTTGTAATCAAGCATATAAGAAAAAGTTCGCTCAACATCAGCATTTCCATGAGGCAATGTTAAAATAAATATTCGTCATTAAAATTTTTGAGGTCGTTTACAAACGACCAAAATTCAATGACATTACTTTTTGTTTTTAAAATTTTCCTCTTTCTCACTATCACTAAAATAAATACATATTTTCTTTAGTTCCAAAATTGCCTTTTCGGTTTCAATATGAAGGGCAAATTTTTTTAAAACGGCGTCATGAAATCACTTATAATAAGATGATTGTTCATCACATCAACCGGTGAGAGAAACTTTAGCTCTGAAAAGAAGTTGTTTTTGATAGGAAATCTTTTAAGGGACTCTTCTACCGATTTTTGGTAAAATGTGACATTTTAATTTAAATTGTTCGATTGCCGTGTTATTGCAGTGTTTTATTGCATCCATTGTATGCGGGCCAACATTCACTTGTTCAATTGGTAATAAGCTGTGGGGATCATTAGGATTTAGATTATATAATTTCTCATTTTTAAAATATTCTGGTCGCATAAAGTTTGTACATAGATGACGTACAAATCGCTCACTCTCTATTGATATGATATTGAGCATAACCTTCTCTGATTGAAAGAGAGCATTAAATTGGTTAAAAATGGGCAACACGAATTTAAAAAACATTAAATACGCCTTAACAAATGGATTCTGTAACTCATTAAGCATTACATTTGCTACAGGATTTTTGTCTTCAATGGAAGCTAATCTAAATAGGCTAAGCAAGATGTCCCACTGATCCAAAACTCTATCAACACATTTGGATAAAGCAAGCCACCTTGTTTTACTAGGGCTTAAAATTTTTAATTTTGACTTTTTGAAATATTCCTGTAATTCTTCAAGAACGCACTGCCTTTTTGGGCTTCTTAAGAAGTAAGAATATAAGTTTTGTAAAAGAGCTTCAACGTTGCTTGGAATCTTTTCAGCTGCCGCCACCGCCACTAAATCTAAATCTTTTAAAAGATAAGTTTTGAAAGATTCGTTATTGCCCATCATAACACTAGCGTTGTCGGAACAGTATCCAACAATATTGGCAATTTTTACTTGATTGGATATAACGCATTTTTTAAAAAGAGAATATAAACCTTTGGCGGTACCTTCATCTGCGTTTATTTTAATTATATCTAATAAATGGGTTTTAATTGATTTTTTATGAATATACCTTACAAGAATGCATAGAAGTCTTGTATTGCTCAGGTCTGTACTCTCATGCAATAAAATAGAAAATGGTTAATTTTCCAATTCTGAAATTATTTCGTCTTTAATAACAGGAGCCAGCACATTTTTAATTATACTTATGCATTTGGATCTTTTTAATTTAAGTGAGCTGGAGAGATCGGGGTCTTTAAAACATAATTGACTAACTCCTGTTATATGATCAACAGTTCTAAAACTTATATAATGACTTACAACTAAAAGACTATATCTTAAGCAAGCTAATATTTGCCGTTTTTCCAACTCACGTGCTTCCCGAGACCGAAAAGTGCTATCTAACGTTCTTACATTCGAAATTGCTTATACATTAGTGGCATGCCTTTTTGATTTCGAATGATTCCCTAAATCTGATTTTTTAGCACCCATTATTTGATTACAAGCTTTACATTTTGCTTTCAACTTGTCATTTTCAATAGGTCCCAACCCGCCTTTAAATAACGGATCTTCTAGCCATGATGAAGTAAACATTTGTTTTCGTGTCTTTTTCTTAACAGGTTGCTCTGGCTCTTGGCTATCCTGAGATTCGCAAGTCGAATTATCAGGCTCAGACCTGATTCCACTAGATTTCGCTCTTCTATTTTGTCTGCATTCAGGTTCGGGTTGCTCCGAGTCCGACACAGATGCAGTCGAAGTGGATGCTACGGCCACGTTTGGTTTCACCGTTTGTTTTTTAGGATTTTTATCAAAAAAATCGTTAATGGTCTGCTGTCGCCTTTCCATTATTCCTATTTTCCAGAAGAAAAAGCGTTAAAAACAAATTTCGCGACTAAGATTTATTTCTGGATCAAACTATATGTTAGATATTTAAGCAGTTTTGTTACTTACCAGTAGATTTAATATTAAAATCTGCAGCAAATGATATATCAATAAAATGATCAACACAAAAATAAGAACACTAATTTAAACGAAACTAAACAGTATATACCCAGAGCTGAAAAATACAATACAAAGCGAGAAATCTAATATTATGTCTGCCTGCTGAGACCTGTTAGAAACGATTAGTATTGAAAGCAGTACGTACGCCATCTGTTATTGAAAAAAAAAGTCAAGTGGAATAATTCTCTTCTCTGTTCCTAGATGGCTCAAGTGGCACCAAATGCACCAATTTTATTATTAATGTGAAAATAAATCAGACTCTAGCCACTGCCTATTTAGGATTTAGAACGTTATTAACGTTAAAACAGTGAAATAAATATGATAGTTTTGTATGTAATAAATTCCGCTACATTTTGGGCTAATTTGCTCTACCGCCGCTACGCCGCTCTTCTCAAAATAATCCGCTACAAATAGCGGAATTCCGCTACCTATGGCAACACTGGGTTTCATAACAATTAATTCCTGAACAAGATAACCCAAATTCCTTTGATCACCAAAACGGAGCTGTAAAAGAATCTTTAAATCTTGCCAATTTCTAACTTCTGGTCTACTCTAATTTCGTTGTGGTTATTTAGGAGTACGAATCCCAAGAATTTGAAGAATTTCAAATATCTACGAGAGACCATCGTCGCATTACCAACAAGTACCAAAACCTGCATTTTGCCTCGGTCTTCGGCCATAACATTTTTGCTATTAGTCGGATCTTTTTACGTGTGGTCTCATTTTGTAGGTCTCATAAATACCTAAAAATATGACATGAATTCCTGTCAACACTTTCGATTGCATCCCAAAAAAAAAACACGTTTTCTCATTCTGTGTTGTCGAATCAAAAGTTTTCCCACAAAAATTGGTGTACCCATTTTATGTGTCCATGTTTTGAGTACCCCCTTGAACAACTTGCAGCAATAAAACCAGACTTTACAATTATTTCACAAACCAGGGGTATGTCTATGCGAGAATATGTCGCAAGCGAGATTCAAGAACATACCCCCAGTTTCGGAAAGTTCAATCGGTCACGTATTGCGATCATACTGTAGTGGTCTAGTAAAATATAGGATCATATGACACCCATGGGAAAACCGACTGTCCCTCAGTGTACGCTTCTAATGCGGTTTGTGGCTCGTGTTTCATTTTTAAAGGTGCGACATATACATATAGATGACTAGTTGGCATGGTCACAGAGTATTCAGTTACAAACGCCCGGCCTTCATAAAAATAACATGAAAAGATCCATTAAAATCGTATCTGACGATTATGAGGGGTGACAGATTTGACGTAAGCGGGATATTTTCTTGTTATAGCATCACAGCTTATAACATTTTTTCTAATCAATGAAGGGTACAGGCAAATAGCAGGGAATGTCCTAATGAACTGATTTTGAGAAAAATGCAATACAGTTTGAAAGTATATTATTTTTACTGAGATCAAAGTATGCAGTAAATTTTACTTAGAACTAATTAAATATATAATATAATTTTGTTGTTGACATTGGACCTCCTAATTATTAAACGTATTTAAGTTGAACATTTGAAATGAAAAATGAAACATTTTGAAACAAGTAAAAAACAAGGAATGTAAAATTCAGTTGTTAGATGCTTTGGTTTTTGAATCATATTTTAGTTTCATACTGTCTCTTAATCTGTCATGACTCAATCTTTCTTTAAACGAGTTAATATGATAAAAATATTTTTCCTCAATCTCTGATGCAATTTTTTTTCTCTGTTGTTTTTATGATTTTTTGTAGATATTCAACATTTTTTTTGATAATTCCAGGGAGTGCAGTGAATGCTAAACATACAGACACATCTTTTATAACATTTTTGTTGATATCTTCATCTTTTACCCTCACTTTATAGCTGTTTGCAGCTACATTAAAATAAGTCTCATCTTCAAACTTCCTGCTTGTTCTTCGTCTCACATTATAAACATTAATAAGCAATGACAAATATAAGTTCTGTTCACTGACACTACCCGATGAATTGAAATATTTAATAATGTTTCTTTGATTATTTCCATTTATATTTTCAAAACTTTTGAATCTTCAACAATTACACGGTGCCTCGTGTTCATGAGAAGAAATTCGAAACTTTACAATACATCTTCGGTTCTACCGGTTTTCTTCCCTTTCTTTGTTGATTTGTTAATAACATTCTGATCATTTTCATCACTATCTGAATCAGAAAACACATTCAACTTCAAATTATTATATCGCAAACTTCAAATAAATTCCAATCTCAAAATTACAACTGTCATTTTGGACACTACTTCTTCTTTGCCGGTATGACATGGACATACCCAGTTCTTTTCGTTTCAGTCATAAGCAAAAATGTCTTTTCGGCGCTACCTGTTTACTTATTTTAAAGGCTAATGATTTTAAATTAAAATATCATGTACAAGAATTTGCTTCCAATGAGAAACAAGAAAAAAATGAAAATTGTGAAATTCCCTATTCTGTGCGTGTACCCTTCATACCATAATTGGACAAATTATGGTTTTACGTTTACATCTGGTTAGTCACATTTTTTTCAACACATGACCTCACTGTAATAAGGATCTCAAACTTATCCTGTGGCTTACATGTTGATGCTTGTCCGGCTAATAAATCCACATGTATTGGCAGATCTTCTTTGTAGTATTAAACGTTTGATTCACAAACAGTGACAGCGACTGGTCTACTTTCAGGTCGACGATATTATCCTCGATGTCTCCAGAATCCACGGTAACGCAATGAATATGTCATGAAGCACCACAAAAGAGTTAACTTTATCGCATCAGACAGACCCTATTACTTTTGCCGAGTTCCTTTCCTGGAAAGTTACGTTTTTCATCTTGCTATTCAATAAGTTTTGTCCCAGTTTTTTTGTAGCGCGATATCCTTCTCAAGGGAGGATTGATATTCAAATAGGGTTTTCTTTTTTGCCCAAGGAAAACTTTCTGATTATACCTCAGTTTCTAATTAAATATTGAAATTGATGAGATTATGATCCACTTTCATGGAATCTGAGATTTAAATCACAAAAGTTACAGTACTGGCTTACTAAAAAATTCGAGTAATGGGAATTTCCCTTGACGTGGGCGACACGTGCCTGACTTGAATTACTACGTTTATTCATGTTCGTCTTATTAGACCTGGCGCTGGATGGAATTGAGTTTGCAAAATGTTCGGATCGCACATTATGAACGGGTATCAAATGAGAAAAGGTCAGGTTGTGGGAAAACTGTGGCAATTGTGTAAAGAGAGAAATCTTACTGCCCTCGCGTCAAATATAAAATCTAGGAGTAATACTGGTACAGGTGAGCTTTTGCGTCAGTGGGACGTGGAAACGGAGTGGGAGCTGCACCTGTCACCGCTCTGATTTCGGTGTTTCTGAAATTTAACTTCTAGGAGTAACGCAAGGATCTAATGGACGCGGTTCCCACTAATTCTGAAACCTACCCTGGTTATCGTCACTGGAAAGCTGTAACTCCAATCAGCATCGATAATCCATCGTGTATTGTGGGCTTAGATTGCGGTAGGACCTTTGTCGGGAAGAAATACATGTCTGGTTTCCTACCTTGAAATTTCTTGAGCTATCAGTCTTTTACCCAAAATGTTACTAGCGATGCAGACATAAGATGGTTTTTGAAGGGCATTTACAGGCTGAGGCCATCTCAATTGAAATATAGATACTGTGGTTGTTCTCAACCAACCAAAGGGGTTGCTGATAAGCTCTGTAGATATTTGGATGAGGAAATCAGCACCACTGCTAGCTCTAACCTCAAGTCAGAGTGTGAAAACTAATTGAAACAGACAACATCCGGATTGGGTTGAATAATACTGAAATTGGGATTTCTCAGTTTTTAAAAGCCTAGGGGTCACTCACGTGGCAACCAGTTTTACCGTATTTTACTCCCAAATATCTGTGCAAAGCATTTACTTGTACAGTAACTTATCATGGTGCCTCGGCTCCCAAATGGATGAAGTCGGTTTTAGCAGAGAGTGTCACAATTGACAACCCACAGTACATGAAATGGGTCTACCTCTCCGCCTACTAAATTAAAGTAGTCTGCCATGTTATGCCGCTGATGTGATGTAACATGTGAACCGGCAGTGCATAGGTGCTTAGTGAGGATTTGTGTTCGATGATGATTCCCTTAGTTTCTCGTCTCAAATACTCAAATTCTAACGAGTACCCTAATGCACAGAAATACACCCTAGTTCAAAATGTAAAGGATACACGATAGCGATGATAAACTACAATACATAAGGCTCCAAGCAAAGAAAAATTGCGTGAAAATTCTTCACGCAGATAAGAGCATAGTAAAAACGAAGCTTCTTTTTCCGCCTTTTTCCGCCAAGGGGAAATTAATAACCTGATAAAAAGCTTCCTATTAACTTGTCAGTTAACTATGAGAGGTTAAGCTGTTGATCTCGTCCATTTGTTATTGTCAAAAGCATTGACGAATTTTTTATATAGATAACAGGAGTGTACCTGCTATCAAGCAGATTGCTACAAAGCTTAATGTAGATATGCAGGTTGCATCTAATGTGTTGGAATCATCTAATGGGAATTTTTTATTTGGAGCAGTATTTATTCTAAATCCTTTCCATCTGATTATTTCATGGTGTGTATAGAGATGATATAAAAACAGTCTGATCATTTGTAAAAAAATGCATCTTTGTACAAGTTTTCTTCATTCGTTCTTCTTAACAAATATTAGTACAGCTCTCTATTTGAATATTCTACTTTAATGGAAGAAAAAAGTGGGTGAATACTTTTTCTCAACGATTTTCTTGAAACCTGAAGATTTGTAGAAGATAGATCGTGATGAGAAGACAAGAAATCACCGGCTTCATTCTTTCACAAAAGTATAATATTCATATACAATTTTAGAGATGTACTGTAAAAACGCAAAAAATAGTTATTAACCTGAGAAGTGCAGAAAGTGACACTTAGGGCGGAAAATACACTTTCCGCAAGTGCTAGGTATAATAAACCCATAATTTTAAATACATACTATGGTTTATAATAAATTTAACAATAAATTGTAAAATCAACATCATCAACAAAAACAAAATCAATAATTCATATATAATAATTAATAAAAATATTAAAAGTAAAATTGCAGTTATTTGGATTATGAAAGCTTGTAGGCGTTCTCAAAGCACAACTAGTGCCGCTGACGTCCCTTTGTTCTAAAATTTCATGTTCTCAAGAATGTCCAGTAAAAGTGGCGCTGCTTGTACTGCCCGTGCTTTGTGACGTGAAATGTGAGTTGTTTTCCAGGATTTTCTTGGAAGTATCCTTTTTATTTTCTATCGATTCGGCTCCAGGCACAGATTTAGACTTCCAGCCGCCGTGTATGCGTGCGGAAAAGTGCTACTTTCTGCATGCATATGCGTGTTGAAAGTGAGTACTTTCCGCACCGTGGTAGAAAAATGCATTTTTTGTCAAAAAATGAACTGTTAACATTGTTTGTCAGTCATACCTATACACACCATGCAAGAATCAGACGCAAAGTAGGTACTAAGAATACTCCTCCAGACAGGCTGTTAAAAAAAGGGACATACCACATTAAACAGAACAGACATCCACGACATCTGCCTTTCCAAAATCACTTTTTCCAATGTTGGTCGCCATTGTGGGTATCGTGGTCCATTTTCAAAATCGAATATTCGATGATCTTCGTCATTTCTATTTCTTCGGGCATACTCTCCTAATCTATGGAGGTGGTAGTCGCGGGATTTATGTTCAGAAAGATCAACTTTAACATTGAATTGCTTAAGCAGGGCTTCTGACGGCGAACACCCTTGTGAAAAATGCAGAACGGGTCGTGGAATACGCCTTGGTTTCAGGTCTAGCAAGGGCATTAAGATTTTTTTGTGAGGGGGAATGCGTTTATGCACCATACCATAGCCCGAGCTACGGCATGTGTGGGACTCCAGGTTGCCTTGAGGAGACCACGTAATACCCACTAAACCCTAACCTCCGCTTGGCGCGACTCATCAGCGTCTCGGTCGGTTATGTGTTGTGCGTGACCTGCGGTCTGCTACAACGTCTCCTCATGTGTCTCAGTCTCTGGGAACGCCGGGTTGGTTCCCTTTACCTCGCACAGTTCTATCGATGTCGTTAAGCGAGCATCGATATAGGGTTTGCTATGTTCTCTTGAAACTCTTGTTTTCGAAAAATCCAGAGTTTCAAGTCCTCTACTACTTGTATGTTACCTGGTCCTGATGGGTCCTGGTCCTGGTTGGTCCTGGTCCTGGTCCTGATGGATCCTGGTCCTGGTCCTAGTCATTGCTGGTCTAATGCTTGTCTTGCATCTTGGCCTCGAGTGCATACAGGCGGGGCATTAATATGTACCATTTTATTGAAATAAACTGGTAGGCCTAGGAATCTGGGACGGTGTGCGGGGGTCCCGCCGTTTTTCAAAATTCGTGAACAGTGGCTTACTATGTGTTCTGCTACTGTCTTCCGTTACTGTACCACACTATAGTGGAAGCTTGAATTTTAGACAGGTAAATTGTGATATATTTTGTGCTTGTTCTAACGTAGTTTGACATCAACTTGAAAAGTCTTTAAATCGCGAACCTCTGGACTACCTCGAACGTTACAGCTTGGTTAGCGACAGGCAGTATGATTTGCGGCATCAGCGATCCACAGGGGACCTTCTAGCTTGCGTCACGTAATTGTGGAGTAAACTCATTCAGTATTATGGTGAGGCTCATGTCGTTGCCCTTGACTTCACGAAAGCGTTCGATCAGCTGTGGCACGCTGCCCTTTTAAACAAACTTCCATCCTATGGCCTCCCAGAAAAGCTTTGCAGATGGATGGCTATCTGACTTTATCTCTGGTGGGAAGATAGCCGTCGTAATTGACGGGTTCTGCTATTCATCCCACAACGTCAACGCGAGTGTTCCCCAGTGATCGGTCTTGGCTCCGACGCTGTTTCTCTTACATATCAACGACCTTTCCTGCAAGATCAACCCAATCCACAGCTTCGCTGATGACAGCACTCTACATGCAGGAATTCAGAGCGACAAGCCGATCTCTGCCACTGAGCTGGAAAAAAGAAGACTAGCGACGACTTCATCTCTAACGAGAGACCTGGAGGTTATCACTGATTGGGGACGCGACAATCTTGTACAGTTAGTGCTTCCAAAACATATTACTGTACCTTGACGAACAAAAAGCATCCTAGTGCTCATCCTGTTTCGACGGATGGCCGAGTTCTGCCAAAGAGCCATTCATTTCGGCTAGTCGGAGTCCAGATCATCGAGAACCTGATCTGGCACGAACACCTTTCGTCACTAGCGGCAGCTGCTGGGAAAAAGCTAGGCTATTTGTTTAGGGCTAAGAAGTACTTCTCTCCGCATGTCCTTCTCCCTCTATACAAGGCCCACATAAGGCCTAGCCTCGAGTATAGCTTACACGTTTTGGGTGCTGCCGCCTCGACTACATTATTTAACAGACAGTCTCGGGATCCTTTCGCACCGGCGGGCCGTCGGTGATCTAGCTCTCTTCTACCGCTACACCAACGAGCTTTGCTTCTCAGAGCTCTCTTCCCTGATGCCGCCGCGCTATGTGCCTGCCAGACAGACCCGCCTGACTTTGGCCTCCCATCCTAATCGCGTTGAACTTCGTACATCCAGAACTGGCCGATACGTCCGCTCCTTTCTCCCGAGGGTGTCGAGTTTGTGAAACAATCTACAAGAGGAAGCCTTTCCCAGTTCTACTAACCTTAGGTAGTTCAAAAATCGGATTTTTAAAATTTCTTTTGGATCATCCTAATAGCCGCGATGTCTCGGCATTTAGGCTTCTGCCTGCGCGGCTGCTTCTGTATATATAAAATGGCGTCAAGTAGGTTGATTCTACACTTCTCACGCAACACTGTTACGAGTTTGTAAAGGATCATGTTCAGCACATACTAGACCCTCTGAGAAAAGTTAGTCAAACACGTCCATACAATCAGTCCTACGGGTGGCGTATCTCATATAAGATCATACTTCCCCGATACATAACCCAGTCAGACGTGGCTACGCGGTCAGAGCATATGAAACGCTACGCTGTGGCCTGACAGAAATACGTGTAATACAGAACAACCAAGACCGGCGACCTGCTGCCGGGAGCAGCAGCCGCGACCAGTAGGTTCGCGGTCCGTCTGCTGAGAGTATTTATCCAAGTTTGAAGGTTAATGTATGGAGAACTATTATGTGTGAAATATGTCAATGGGCGCGTAGAATTGCCAAGGTTGGGAGCGTCAACAAATTCAGATAAATCCTCCCCCGTTGTTGATCTCTAAATCTTTTCCCAAAAATGATCAGGATCTTCTGAATCGTCAAAAGACGTTTGCGTGATTTTGATAATTTTTAGTTTTTGGCCTTTAGCTCTGCGGCCACTGAAACGATTTTGAAAACAAAGCTTTTGCATCCTTGGCAGAGTAGTAATATTGTGTTAAAATTTGATCGAAATCCTGCCACGCCTGTTTTATAAATAAGAGGAAATGGTGGTGTGATTTCTCTTTCCTTGTTTTAAATTAATTAATGAATTAATAAATTACTATAAATGAAATCTAGGGGTCGGCCAATGCAAAACAGCTTTCAGATGCCGTGCAAATTTAGGCCCTAGCCCAATAAATCGGAGAGTAGGGGGGGGGGGGGGTAGAAAAAAGGAATTACAATATATTGCCAAAACAAGCAGCACATATGCTCCGCCACTGAAGTGCAATTTAAAAGAAAATATTTTATTAAAAACTACCTGACAATAAAATTAATAGACCCTAATAACTAACCCTGCAAAACGTACACGTACGAAGGCTATACAAATATAGGTCTTACAAATATTTCAACGCCTAAGCCTAAACTTATCTGGACAATTGTCTTCTTCCAGTTACAGCTCTAGGCGTAGCTGTGATGTTGTCAGCTCTCAAACGCTCAGGTCATAAATCAGTGGCCAGTAAAGAGCAGTGACGTAAGGAATGTCACAAGGTAGGGTCTGCTTACCTGGTTCTCAAAATTTACGGTATAAAAAAAACCCTGTTCACATTAGGGTTTTTATAAAGGGGAAGAGATGGCTTCCAACAAAATCGGTTGCGAAACAGTTATAAGGCAGCTACAAAACAAAGCTGGAGGTGTGTGAATGGTGGTTCTCCACAATGGCTTTCCACGCTGGAGGTTAAAATTCCATTAAAAAATGGACGGGGTAGTACCCACCAACACAACTAAACGTAAGTTGCAAAATAAAAGGGTACTCATTCATAAACTGGTGCTTGGGGCGTTAATATCCCAAAATCTGGAAGTTAACGAAAAAACGCCCGCACACAACCAAAACTACAGCAGAAGAAAATGGCGCTGGACTGTCTGCGCACGCAACCCCCTAAAAGAAGGTTAAATAAGTTGCCCTGAAAAAAAAAACACGTTCGACGGAACATCAAAAGCAACAGATAAAAGCCGGTAAAGAAGGTATCTTGATAGGAAGGCAAACATTCATATATGGCTGGTACGTATAAACATCATAAGATGGCGCGCTGGTTGCAGATGGGCAGACCGTAGGCAGAAACAAATCTGTCTACGAGGCACCAACAATATTTTATGAGGAAATTTCTCAGATAGAAGAAATATTTCAATACAATGCCGAGTCACTGAGAATGACAGATATAATACGTGAAAAATTCTACAATTAATAAACTATGAAATTTGACAAAAGAAACTCATTGAAAAAGGTTTGGTCTAAGAATCGGTACTCTACTATTAATAAACAGAAATTCAAATTACTCATAAGTGATCAGATCAGTAAAAACAAAGGTTACGTGAGTTTAGCACGTGACAATCCGAAAGGTTCATCTTAAGTGGTTATAACATTAGCGGACAGATTGACAGACAGACAGACGGAAATGAGTGAGATTTTCTCTAGTAGGCATGGGAAGTAAAATCTTTGCGGTTATTTTTGCCGTATGGCTCACGAATATAAAGTTACCTAGACAGGCTTTTCCGAAAGCGGTTGTTCTTCTTTAGGCTCCGTGTAGCTTCAGCAATAATTACTATGCACGCCAATACATACACACGCAGAAGCAACGAAATTCCCACACAATCTGCCACGACTACGAGCGTCGAAGTGAATACAGTCACCGACAGTCAATAGTGGCAATCAACATACGCTGAGACAAAACCGCAGCAGCTCCGAAAAACAATGTCCATGTTTTACATGTGTGCCGTCACCGTGTTTTGCTGATTCAGCTGACGGAATCAAATTATGAATTTGGACCGGCGCATGGTGAAACGCATCTCACCGCATGTGCTAGCAGCGTTGGAGCTCTTCCGGTTTGTTAAATGGAATTGCAACACGACGGACTAGCTAGGATGTTAACTCGATTACAAATTAACTCATGGTTGCTCACCGGCTAATATTCTAGAATTCTAGGTTTAACTTTACTAATGCAGTTATGAGAGCTTTAAAATAACGCGAATACGAATTTAACTCCATCAATTTAAATTTGTTCGTCTGGTTGTGAGTGAGTTTCAAATTTTGTGGGGCAAGTTATAATGGTTAACAGTATCATTTTATTGTGCGGGTGTGAAAAAATAGTTGTTATGAATCATAGATAGTCCACATTATGATCAAGCCATCATAAATCGTTACCATGAGAAATAAATAAGAAGTCCTATACTATAACTATCTAAAACTGTAATGACTCATCGATGTTCACGTGAACATCACTTAACTACACCAGTAGTCGGCTGTTCATAGGCGGGGTATGAATGTTTAACATGGGTGAACTAGATTTGTCACATGCTTAATAAAGAGTGGTTTGAAACATATTGTAAGTCAAAAATTTGGGAATTACCTTTATTCATCATCGCTTCCACTTACATCTGACAGTAATAAACTGTCGCTATCGCTTTCCTCGTTGAAATTGACTATAACTGGCTCTATGATGGTGTCGATATGGTGGTCAAGCTGCCACATTTTTGTTTCTTCCTTCACAACATGACGGATAGCATTCTGCCAAGCTTCGGGCGTTACTAGCTGTATGGAAGTCTCAAGTAAAACCTTAACGTCTGGTAATTTGAAGGTTGTGTTATGGCGCGCAATATAACCCTTCACTTGAGCCCAGATGAGCTCTATTGGGTTCAGTTCACAGTGGTAGGGCGGTAACCGCAGCACAGTGACACCACATTGACGGGCCATCTCATCAGTCACGTAACTAATGTTCGCAGGTTTGTGCTGTTTAATTTTTTCATACAATTCCGCTTTCACACATGAATCGTCAAACGGGATTCCTTTTTCGCGCAACCATTGCTGCATGTCACTTTTTCGAGATCCCATGGTCGGTACACGTTCGGCTCGACGACTATGATAGGAAGCATTATCCATGACGATCACAGAGTTGGGCTCAACTCGCAGAAGCACCACTTGAAACCAGCTCTCGAAGCAGCTGGCATTCATTTCGTCATGGTAATCACCTCCTTTCTTAGAGACGAAAATCAAGTCACACTCTTCTAAAAAGCCACTATCGCTACCAATACGATCAATCTTTGACCTTTCCCTGACGGTCCACGAAGACCTGTTGACAAACCTTCAATGCTTGCTTGTCGGTTACTCACTACGTTTTTGTCTATCCAGGTTTTTTTAACTGTGAGACCTGCATTTACCCATGTCTCGTCCAAATAATAGATTTTTCTGCTTTGTCGCCTATATTCAATCATTTCGCGTAGGTATTTTCGACGCCAGGCGACTATTTCAGGTCTCTCTATCAATACTGACTTCCGATTACGCGTTTCGCAACGAAAATTAATTTCGTGCAGGGATTTCCTCATTATCTCGACGCTCATTTGGGGTATAATTTCATTTTCCTTGATCGCTGCATGTACAGCCTTGAGGGTTGGTATCTCATTCCTAAAGTAGAATGAATGTACGGTTCGCCTTAACGCCATTTTGCTATCGTCATCCAATTTAACGGCCTTTGGATCAGTAGTAGCTCCAGTTTTCTTCTTTCCATGCACCACCCTGCGAATGGTCCACTCTGGAATGCCTGTCATACTTTCACAACGCGCGAGTGCATCTCCCTGCGACGTAGTTCTGTTCAGATAATTGAACACGTTGAGCACGATTTCTTTCGCGTCCCTCTTCAGTGCTTTACGAAGCCGTCTACTTGTTCCCTGGCTTTCAGTACTTCCACTCGTGCCATTTGTACTCTCCATGGTTAAGTATAACCAAAACAGTAACCACAGAAACCACAACAATAACAATCACACAACAATTCTTATAAAAACACACAATATGCGATCGCTCAACGAAACACGTTCCAATTGCGTTGCCGACGCCTATGAGTCTGCCGGTCGAGGCGCGTCTTTGATTTCATTGGTTCTACCGGCGGAGAACAATCAGCCATTATTTCCATCTCTGTCTGTGCTGTTGACCACCGCAAAGCCACAGAAACGACATACATATGTCGTACGCTATACGTCTGTACTGGGAGGAAGCCGGGATCGAGCTCTGATCACGTGTTGATCACGCGTATGAGTCATTACAGTTTTAAATAGTTGTAGTATAGTTCTCCTAAGCTATATAAATACCTTAGACATTATTAGTATGCATACGAAATATTTCAAACACATTTTAAATGCTACTCAACCATGTAGCACACGAATTCTTTCCAAAAGGTTCACAGGTCTGGTTAATGTCACTCAACACGACCGCTTTTAGGCCTGTTATACATTCCATTCCTCCTCTGGGCACTTGATCCCAGGGTATGCTTTCAATGGCGTCATATAGGTACACGCAAACGGGTATAACGGTCGCTTCTAAGATCAAGTAGTGCGCGTTGTGAACCTAGTTACCGTGCTACTGTGTTGTAGTTTTTCGGTTACCTGAAAGGTGAGCAGACAGCGAGTATTTCCTTTATTCCACTATACTGCATAGATTTATAACCATAATACCTCTATATTCATGATCCTGAATGTCGTAAGTCATATTTATGAAGATGCTTTGATAATCTATCCATCACTTTATTGATGCCTCAATTATTACCGATAAGGTTAATGTTATTAAATGGTTCATACATGTGTGACGCCTCCGATCTCTGGGGTTTGTTATAGCACTTTCGGAGCCAGATTGCTGCGTTCAGGTGGTTATGTTCTTTGCTGCTCGGTATCCTCTATCAGGGAAAATGTCGGAGCGTTTTGGATGTTGTCCCGACGGCTTTTGACCGAAGTGTCATCCAGGTCTGTGTGATCGCGTAGTCTCCCCTCTTGGCAATCGCTGGAGTCTCAAAGTTTCTCATGGTAGGATAAGGATTGTTACTTTAAAGTAATGTTGCTTGGTTATATCTGAATCAGAGGTAGCATCTAAGCATTTGGGTATTAACACGGCAACGTGATATCCTTGATTCTAGACTGCTTTTCGTAACAATAATTAAATTGAGCATATCTGTCCATAGGGGAGACCGGGGATGGTTGACTACTTTTTTACAACATCATACAGATTTTTTGTGCTTTTATACTTACAGACAATAAAACTGCATTAACGGATAGAAGAACTATTGAACTTATAAATAATATAAAAACTAGTCCATTATTCAATATAATGATCATAATTTAACGCATTTTACAGAACACCAATTCTTGGTCAATTTACCCCGGCTCCGGGGTAGATTGACTATATGCCCGGGGTAAGTAGACTTACGTATCAATAAGTGACAAATTATGAGAAGAGCCAAGTTATGAAACTTTTTTATAATTTAACAAAACTTTTTATTCAAAAACAATTTTAATCAGTTGCAGGCATTATCCTTACAATAAGTCTTTAAACAAACTATCAACTCCTAGTTTTTATTTAAACATTTCTTAGTTTCATTAATTATTACAGTTCCTTTATATCTTATAATATAAGTCTTCAATATCAGAAGCGCAATGTTTGCATTAAAAAAACATTAGATCACCTTTTGTACATTTGGAATGAGCCCATAACTTACAAGTTATGCACTGAGTCCATTGTTCGCCTGGAACACTATCGACGTAGGATTCACTGCACTCTAAACAAATCGTACTCTCGTCATCTGAATCTACAGCATTACCGTCATTTTCATCGACGGTTTCATCAGCAATCTCATCAACTTTATCCGTTCCTTTTCCTTTGCCCTTTCCTTTTCCTTTGCCCTTTCCTTTTCCTTTGCCCTTTCCTTTTCTTTTGCCCTTTCCTTTTCCTTTGCCCTTCCCTTTTCCTTTTTCTATTCTGTCCTTTGTATCTGTTTTTTTCTTCTTATATGTTTCTCTTTTGTTTTTCATATCTAAAAGATTTAGTTTTTCCGGGGTGTCGGTATATATAGTACTTTTACGTTTCCGAATATTTCGTCTATTTTCTAAAAGTGGCGCCGCTTTTGGAAAGGGTCTTAGCTCTTCAAGTGTTGCTGCTGAAGTTGAGGAAAGGTTTAGATTGTGTAAAGATGGGGCACATTTGCTTCTGTAGAATGAACGTTTTCTGGTGTTTTGAGGTTTTCTCTCAGTTCCGGTTCAAATACAGAATTGAATGTTTCGTCAAAAAGAGAAGGTGCCTCATAAATTTTAGCTATAGAGAAAAAATTATTTTGAAAATTAAACTTGGACACTAGGGCATATTTAGGCCAAGCTCATTATTTCCATTGACTTAGATTGTTTATTGATGCTTTAATTACGCATGACCCTGTACGTTTTGGATTTTCAATGAACATTACGATTTTCAAGCTTAGAGAGTTTTTAGTGCCTTTATTTTGCTGCTTCGTTATGATTTTCTTTATTTCGATTTTGCACAGAATCGAGACAATTCTCTGCTACCCGTTATCGAAATAAGAAAGCTCCGTTAATGATGAAGCTTATTTCCTCCTTATTCAGCACTGTTGCTTGCACAAAATAATTTCAAGTTATAAATACGTATTGGTTAAAATATAAAAGAAATATGAGATTTAGATCACTGATAAAAATAAATGCAAGAAATAGGCAACATTTTAAATGAATTGAATTGTCCTGATTTTTATTATATATGCAGTATGGCAGACTAGACTTTTCTTTTATTGTAATTATGCTGGTTTGGTGGTCCTTCTCGTTCCGCGATTCTATGATTCTAAATCTATTCAATGCATGCTAAGCTTGAACACAAATATTACTGAAACTTTTCCATGAAAAAAAGACAAGGTTTGGAAATTTTGAGGTTAGCTTTACGTCAAAATTGAAACAAATAAGCAATCTGTCATGACTGACAGTTAGAAGTCAGAACTGTCAGTTTACCATGATTCATCTTAGTGGTTATAAAAACTCTGTTTTTCCAACCACTCTTATTTGCTATCGCTGTGAAAAATACGAAAAAAAAAAATACAAATATCAGTCCTTATTGTGCTATTTCCTCTCTACTATACATGTATAAAAATTGGATAAGTTTCCTTTCTCCTAACGTGACTGAACTGCTTTGTAATTTTATCATGTCCTTAAAATCTGAAAGGCCATGTTAGAGGATCCAGAGCAGGGACGTTCTGGAGCTGTAGCCATGCGATAATGCCAGTGCCATGTTCAGTGGACAGAGCACGCGTTGAATAGCGCTTTTCGCCAACATAATTGCACTTGCATTTCGCCCTTACAAAGGCTGGTTAGGGGTTGCATCTTGTGCATTTACTGCTGATATCGCCCCTATTTGGAATTTTAGGAGGAGCGCTTGTAAAATTCATTGACACGTTTGAGTATTCTAACGCTCTTTATTAGGTCTACCTGAAAGTTGTCCATTTTCCTTACCTTGGATAAACTTTGTTGAATTATACCGGGTGGTTCAAATTCGACTCTCACCGTTCGAATCTCGGAAACGGTAAGAGAAACGAAGTCGGTTAAATAACAGCAACGTTGCGCTTTTAAGTAACTAGGAAAGCTTCACACAAATAGTTCATCAGTCCTGTTCAGCCTATGTGATAATAATAAAAATATCAGGTAACCAAATAAGTTCGTGCGGTTTTTAGTAGAAAAATATAAATTTTTATTGAGAAACAATAAGGCACTATTTATTGTAGAACTCCCTGGATTTGGAGTCAAAAAATTGGCGGACTGCATTTATTACACCATCTCGAGTTGTGAACTGTCGGTGCCTCATACAGTTGTCAAGAGACAAAAAAGGTGATAATCACTGGGCGAAATGTCGGGAGAATATGGCGGGTGCGGTAACGTTTCCCCGCCGAGTTCAGAAATTTTTTCTCGGGTTACTTTTGCGGTATGAGGCTTTGCGTTATAATGCAAGTATATCACTTTCTTCCGATTGATTAAAGAAGGCTGTTTCTGGATGAGCGCTGCTTGTACTAGTTGAAGCTGCACAATACAAGTTAGCAGTAATAGTTTGACCTATATATATATATATATATATATATATGGCGAGTTTCTGCAACCTAAGGTCGCTTCTCGCAACCCATACGCCATCGTATCCTATCGTTCCAGTCTCCTTCATGTAGTCCTCTACTTTCCATTGCGGTATGGATGTTTGAAATCCATTTCCTTCGTGGTCTTCCTCGTTTATTTCTTTGTGCTGGTGTCCATTTCCAAACCCTTAATGGTATCCTTTTTTCGTTCATTCGTTGCAGGTATCCATACCATTTTAACTGCATCTCTGTTATATCGTCCATTATTGTATTTTCGACTTCCATTCTTTCTCTGATGGTCTCATTTCTAACATGGTCAAGTAAAGTTAAACCGGAACATCTTCTCCAGTACATCATTTCGGTTGAGAGAAGCTTTTGTGACATATTTTTATCTACAACCCACGCTTCTGACCCATACGTCAGTACTGGCTGAATCCTAGCCTGATATATAATTTTTTTTGTTTTGTTTGTTAGGTTCTTACTCCACAAGATCGGATGTAGTGCTTTAATCATATTTTTTCCTTTTCCTATTTTCCTTAGTATGTCTTTATTATCCTTTCCGCTTTCATCTATTGTAACTCCTAGGTACTGGTACTGTCCGACGTTTTCTATTTTTCCGCTTTTTGTTTCGATGTCTTGTCCTGTGCCTCCTATAGTCATGTATTGTGTCTTTTGTATATTTATCTCCAAACCCCATTTAGTGAATTCTTCTATAAGTTTGTTTATCGTGTAAGTCATGTCTTGCTGGTCTTCTGCAAAGACTACCTGATCATCTGCAAAGAGGATTGTATACAAGTGAAAGTCCTCTAACCATATCCCCATGGGGCTGCACTTTCTTATCCACTGTTTTAAAGCGCTGCAGAGATAAATTTTAAACAGGGTTGGAGAGAGGCAGGAGCCCTGCTTAACACCTTTTGTTTGTGGGAAAGCCTCAGAAATTTGATTTCCGACTTTAACGACCACTTGATTTTCTCTATACATTGCTTTTACGGCGTTTATGCATTTGCTATTTATGCCTGCTTCTTTCATTGCGATCCATAATTTCTGCAAAGGGACGGAGTCGAATGCCTTGCGGAGATCTATAAAAGTAGCGTGTAGCTCCATTCCTCTTGCTAATCTCTTTTCTGTCAGTTGTTTTATTGTAAATATGTTATGTTGTCGACACAGGATCGCCCAGGTCGAAAGCCACTTTGTTCTTCAATTTCCGTGGCTTCGTCTTCTATTCGGGCTGTTAGGACTCTTTCGTACAGCTTTCCGATGGACGATGTAATACTAATACCCCGATAATTACTACAGTCACTCCTGTTTCCCTTTTTATAAATGGAATTTATGTAAGAGCTCCTCCAATCTCTGGGAATCGTTTCCCCTTCCAGGCACTTGTTAAAAATTACACAAAGTAGCTCGTGCTTTCTTGTGGTGGCGTGTTTAATTAACTCGATAGGCAAATCCCCCGGTCCCGGAGCTTTATTATTTTTCATTTTTTGTAATGCTGTTTTTATTTCTTCTAATTGAATGGAATCTACTCGGTTAACTCCCGTTTGATTTATATCTAGTTGCGTGTCTAAATACTCTCCACGTTGTTCTGCCAGTAGATTATTGTAGTAGTCTTTCCACTGTTCTATTTTTATGGGATTTATTTTTCTTCTTTCATTCGTGTTTGTTTTAAGACCATTTATAGTTCGCCAAGCTTCTCTAGACCTAGATCCTCCTACCATTGAGCTAATTTCAGCACATTTGGTTTCCCATGTTTTGTTTTTTATTTTTTTAATTTCTTTTTTTACTATATATTTAAAACGATTATAGCTTTTTCGATCTTCATCGTCTTTTGTAGTTAACCATTTAAGATATAAGTTTTTCTTTTCTTCTACCAGTTGGGTTAAATCGTCCGTCCACCAAGAATTTTTGTGTTCCGTTCTATCTTTAACACCAAGGGCTTCTAGTGCTGCTTCGTGAATTTTGTGTTTCAAAGTTTCATACATTTCTTCTGCCTTGCCGTTAATATCTTCGTCCAGTTTTTGTGCTAAACGTAGTTTGTAAAGGAAACTGGTGGATTCATCCCTTAAGCTGTCTATGTTATATCGCTTTGTGGGTTTTCCATTGTTATTTTGTTCTTGATATATGAGATGTTTATTGTAAGTAATTTCAATGGGTGCTTTTACTAGCAGGTGATCTGAACCGCACTCAGCTCCTCTCCAAACTTTTACATCATAGGGTATTATGGAAGTGTCCTGCTTAATCACGACATAGTCAATAATTGATTTCAAGTTTTTTGTTTTTTGAGTCCAAGTATATTTGTGTATGTCTTTGTGTTGGAAAAATCCGTTTAAGATTCTTAACGAGTGTTGTTCACAAAGCTCTATCCATCTGGTTCCGTTTTCATTGACTACTTCCTCTCCGTGTTGTCCAATTATTTTACTGTCAAGAGCTTTGCCCACTCTTCCGTTCAGGTCGCCTATCAAGACTATTTCTTGTCTATTTTTTGTCTTAACACGTTGGCTGCTCACCAACAATTATATAGATGTCACTGGTGCGGCATTGTCAAATGCTTTTATTTGTCATTTTTTAAGCATAAATTAGTTGATACTACAATTAAAAATACTTTTTTCTTTAAATTTACAGAAAAAAAGACACGACGCACAGGTGGCGGCATGAGCACTGCTCACTATTTATTCTTGCTAGGTGCTCAATGACGCACATGTGTCGTCAATAATAACTATCCTTCAAACATCTTTATTTACTATATATTTTGCACAAAATATAAAAGCAAATAATAAATGACTATAATTAAAAAACAAAATCATACTTCCCTGAACTTAACATTCAAATAATAAAAAATATATTCTTTATATAACATAAATTATAAACAGCAAATTAAAACAAAATAAAACAAACCTATATATCATTTTATTTTAGATTTTCGTGGAATTCCTTGAAACAAGGTTCTAGACATAGTCCTGGTAAATCTGGACACGATTTACAAAAGTACATGGCATCTTTGCGAACACCACGTTTTGAACAGCAGCGACACCTCTTCCGCTGTCTTCTATTATTTTCACTCCTTGCTTCACATTTTGATGGAGAAGATGTTGAGTTGATGGTTCCTTCCCACTGGTCTGGTTCTGAATTGCGCTATCTGGAATATCTGGAAGCAGTGCTTATATGACTGACTCTCTATAATCTAACAATGACATCTTCTGCCCAGAATATTTGTTGTAAAGCATGTAAGAATTATGGAGCATCATCTCGCAAATATGTAGACCCACTTTTTTGTACCATCTAATTGTCTTTCTCTGTGAGGGATAATACGACTGCATCTGGTCTTGGAGGTCTATGCCAGACATATATTTGTTATATTGCACTACAGGAGTTGGTTTACTTTTTTTATTACCAGATCTAGAAGTCACTTCTTCAAATGTGTTTTCATGTTCTGTTGTGATATATAGCACCTCCCTTTTGTCTTTCCACTTACCCACACACACATTTGCCCCATAACGATAGATAGATTCACCTGTTTTCAGTTTTGATGTACTTACTTCCTTGGGGGTATCCTTTCTTCCAGCGCGCAACGATCCCGTACAAAAGATCTTATTTTCCAGTAACTGACGTGAAAGCGATACAGAGTTATAGAAATTATCCATGTACACACTATATCCATTATTATAGTAATTATCCAACAGATTGAGAACAACATTTGCAGCGTGTCCTTTACCACCTAAATCATCAAAAACACCACAATAAATCTGTATTTTTAAAATAGTTCCGTCACATTCGGTAAGTAGGTAAAACTTTATACCATACTTGTGCTTTTTGTTTTTTATATATTGACGAAACAGAAGCCGCCCGCGCCAAAGAAGCATGGATTCGTCGATGGACAGGTTTTTTCCTGGCGAATAAATTATCGACATTTTCTTGTTGAAGAAATCCAGCAAAGGGCGAACCTTGTATAATCTATCACTTGGAGCTGCTCCCCCAGCTCGAGGGTTCTCGGCAAAATGAAGACATCGCAATATAATTAGATATCTGTGCGGGTTCGATTCCCGTCTCCAGGAGAAATGTTTCTCTTGGCCATGGATGTTGTGGTTGTCCGTAGGTGGTAGATGGTCTCTGACTGTCGAACGCGGAGGTACCACCCGGCGGTTCTCGTAGGCGGAGCCAGAATGTGTGCATGTTGCATGCACACGTGTTCCCTCGCCAGAGTCCGTGTGGCGTCCCCCCTTTCCCATGTATCCCCCATAGCCCCACGGTACCCAATGGGTGCTTAGGCCTCAGGCCTTCGTGGTAGTTGGAGTATAAAAAAAAAAAAAATCTGTCTCTGCTCATGAACTTCCTGATCCTAAAGTTGTATAAACGGTCGGTACGCCAATAGTCCCTAAATCTTGGTAGTTGGAGTATACCCATATAAAATGTCATTCCTAAAAATATTGACATTTCTTCTTTATTGACTGGTTTCCAACGGCTAATCCTGGAATGGGGCCCTTGACGTTCATTCAGCAACACAATTTCTGCGTAACTGTTAGTTTCTCGGACCAGTAGTTCAAAAAAATTATCGTCCACGAGGAGGAAAAAAAAATCGATGGGCGTCCTTCTATCAGGTACTGGTACATTCAATCGTTGCTGCCCAGTAAACATAATTTTTTTTAATTGCGGAGGGCCCTCTGTCCACATTTCGCTCAATGAAGGGACTTCCGCCTCATCATTTGAATGCCCGGAGTCGCTTTCCAAGGAGTTTACTGCCTCTTCGATTATATCTTCTGCACCACTCCATTCACTTCCGGAGTCTTCAAATGGTTCGTCGTCTAAGGAATCCTCAGAAAGATATGCCAATTGACGTAGTTCTTCATCGTTTAGATTTCAAGGATCCCTAAACCTTAATCTTTTCGATACTGAAGGTCCCGGAATGGGATTGTCCGCCATTGCAAAATTAATGTACTAAATTCCGAACCACGTGTGAATTTTTAAGGTTAGAACACTAAGCAACATGCTCCTACTAAAGTAAAAGGCACACTGAGGCGCGCTTCGCTTATAACTATATTTAACTACAACAGGGACTACGCCGACAAGGTTGCGGCGTGAGCACTCGCATACATATTCTTATGCCGCCACGTTGTCGGCGTGAGCAGCGAACGTGTTAAATAGTTTGACCTCTTTCCAAAAAAAAAAACTCATAATGAACAATTCCAGTTGCTGTCCACCAAACACACAACAAAACCTTGTTTGGGTGCAAGGAAGCCTTGGTCGTGTGTGGTACCGAATCAGTAGGCGACAACCAATGATTCAAACGCTTAAAATTAGTATACAAGATCCATTTTTCGTCGCAGGTTAATAACCGATCAAGAAACGGTTCATTAGCGTTGCGTGAAATGTTTGCTGAACAGATAGTAAGACGACTTAATTTGTTATCATTTGTCAGCTCCTGAGGGACCCATTTGCTTAACTTCGACGTCTTTCCTAGCTGATGAAGATGCAGATGAATAGTTTCAGGACTCACTCTGAACATTTCTGCAAGTTCTTGACACGTTGTCTTGGAATTTGCATCCACAACCTGTCGAAGATCCTCGTTGTTCATGATTTTTCTCCCTGCGCGCGGTTCATCGCTCAAACTGAGATCTCCCGAAGAACATTTTTTGAACCACTTCTGCGCTGTTCGATCACTTATGGCATAATTTTTTAATGCGGTACATATTTTTCGCGCTGCCGCTGCAGCTTTTGTACCAAGTGTGTACTTATACAGTAAACAACTTTAAATTACTGTTTTATTCGTCGCCATTTTCAATTATTAAAACTAGGTATGTAAAAATTTTCAGTAACTTTTTATGTGTCTGAGGAAAGAAGGTTTCATACTAAAGTTGCAACAAACAATTGCTATCGATCAACAACATCCATGGCAATGTGCGATATGCAGCAACCGTACGAACTTATTTGGTTACCTGATAATAATAATAATAAACTATTGTATATTAAAATCATAACACTAAGTCAAAGTTTAGCCAGTTGGCTACTCTTACACCCAACCCTATTGTGTGAGGAAATATGTACATACAATACAAAATAAGATACATATCAACCTAACAAATAATAGTTAAAAAAACTAAAAAAAAAAACACGCAGATCAAGGGCTAGTTCTGTCTCTCTTATTCCTCTATAGAGGATCTATAAAGGAATTTATCAATCCTGGCGGTCCTAAGGATAATGGAAAACTGTTATCAAATTCTTGGATTGTGATCGGTCCTTGATACGTGTGCGAAGTTTGAATTTAATCAAACTTCTGGAGATTGGTGAAGATCATGCTCAAAGATTCCGTTACATCCATATATATATATACTAAGTGACATATAAATCCGAACACCCAGTTTAAATGGTTTTATTTTAATAAAAGTTGGTGAATGTATTTATCTTACTGTAAATAACAAGTGAAAAAATGTTCAGCCTTATCAGTTGGACATTCCGGTTTTTATACTGCTTTTTTTTAATTCACTAACGCTCTAAAAATGAATATTTCAGCCGCAGTAAAGAATCAACGTTGGCGGATTTTGGTTCTTGACATCCTTTACGATCGGTTACGATGCCTAGAGTACGGAGACCTGTACGATTTCGTCAACTTAGTGAGTTTGATAGGGGCCGTATAGTTGGACTTCGGGAAGCTGGACTTTCTTTTCGGGCAATTGCAGTTAGAGTGCATAGAAGTGTAGACACTGTGGTTAGGTGTTGTCAGGCGTGGCTTCGAGAAGGCCGTACGCAAAGAGAAAGGGGCACTGGACGCCGCCGTAGAACAACAGACCTTGAAGATCGCCGCCTAAGATTATTGGCCTTAAGGGACCGTTTCTCCACTACCAGGTCCATTGCAAATGAATAGATACCACAGGAGGACATTGCATGCCTAGGCGAGTTGGAGAATGCAGATCAGGGTGCATCCACACATTATTAAAGGTCAAAGGGCTTTAAAGCAGTGCAATCATTTTGAAATTTTTATCATTTACTTATTATGCTTCATTAAGTACTTATACAAAATTTTATTAAAATAAAACCATTTAAACTGGGTGTTCGGATTTATATGTCACTTAGTATACACACAGGCCAAGCTTATAATAAATAAAAGCGTGTTAAAAAAGAGTGTTCCTAAAATAAATGAGAAAAAAATAAAAATAAAAAAAATGTGTTAATAATTAATACATCGATTTGATGTTCAAGTGAGTGACCTAATGGAAAAGAGAAAAAAAACATATTCAGTTGACAAATCCACGCTATGATGGTTTACCAATGGGAACTAATTATGAGTGGATGAAAATACGAAAAAAAAAGTCACAACAGATCTAACAGCTGATTTTTAACCAGCTTCCTGAATATTACAACACTTTTGCTTCTCAAGGCATTGAAAGTAAAACATTGTTGAAGTGCAAAGGCGTTATAAGGTTACTATGTCTCATATCTCTAAGACTAATGTCTTGAAAAGATTATAAGATATGAGAAAATAAATAGAGAACGGCTACTATATTATAAGAAACACCAATGCTTAGCATCGCTGACGATTTGGTGAACAACTGGAAAAAGCTGGAAGACAAAGCACTGTTAATTAGATAGAGTATTAATGAAGAAAAAACTAAGTAAATGAAATAGACAGAGAAGAACTTAAAAATAAGAGGTCAACAGTGAAAGCAGTCAGTGCCAAAACTCACCTATTTGAAGAGGTTGAAATCTACACGCATTTGGGAACTTTAAAAGACCAGATATTGAGGAAGAAATTCGGGATAGGCTGATGATGGGTAACCGGTGTGTTTACTTACCGTAAAGTAAAATCGTGTCCAGAAAGGCTAAACTGAGGTTATATAAGGCTACTCGTATTATAAGACCTATTGCCATCAATGGCAGTGAAGTATGGACAATAAATAAAGCAGAACAAAACACTCCATGGTATGTCTTCTTTTCGTTTTTGGAATTAAAAAAAAGTTCAGTGTGCTCTTTGACTCAGGGTACTTCTTAATCGCACCACACCATGCCTCAAAAGTTAGTTCAATATGCATCTTTCTGAATACTGAAATGTTTATTTGTAAAACAAAGATCGATTTTCTCGCCCAGAGCTACGAAACTACACGTGATAGTGTCACCTAAATCCCATCTGCCTCTTGGAATATAAATTAAGCGCAATGTGTACTCGTCTGGCCTAGACAACAAAGGTAAGGGTACTGTCTAATATTTTCTTAATAGAAGCTTCATTACAAGCAAGTTTAATCCTTCCGAACGGAATTCTCAGCATATCCAGCGCATACCGGGCGTCTCAAAATCGACCTTCACCATTGGGAATTTGGAGGGCGGTCGGTTAAATGGATAAAGATAAAGATAGACAGAAAAATGTTGTTTTCCCGAAATCCGGACGATTTAAGATGGGATTTCAGAATCCTAAAGAACGTGATAGAATTGGTATTTCAATCCGATGTTTCTTCTCTCGTCCTTCATCATCAGCTTTGCTTTTTCTTATGATCGCTGTATTGGAGTTTTGCTTTTAGCTCCGATTTCGAGTTGTTGATCCCTATGCTCCACCACTCCACCCCTCGTCCCTCTGTAAATGTTAATATTGTTGCTGATAGTAAAACAACGCAAAGCAACGGCAGTCGGTCTTTCTGGACGCTGACCAAGCAGTTTAAAAGAAACTTCTCGCAGAGTAGCCTTCCACCACTTACGTGTCAGGTTGGAACAGTTGCAACCTACTCAAAGGCTAAGGCGGAAGGGCTTGCCAAGATCTTTGTTGCCAACTCTACTATGGACGTCCCCCCAAACGCGTGAGTGACGTCGATTCAAAGCGTTTCCTACGCCATGCGGGAAGTGACATTCAAGGTATAAGACAGCAAGACAGGTGCCCTTGTTGCTAGACATCAACCGAGCTTCTGGTTCGGACTTGATTCCTGCCGTTGTATCGAAGGGGTGTACAGCGGAGCTTGCTCCAGTTCTTTCGATCCTCTTTCAGATATCTTGCGACTCCGACACTTTCCCTGAAAACTGGAAATTTGCTCATGACTATTCCATCCCAAAAAAAGATCTAAGATCGACCCTTGCAACTTGCCTATAGCTCTGCTTTCTGTTATAAGTAAGGTGATGGAGAGGTGCATAAATCAAGGGCTTCTGGAGTACCTCGAACGTCAGGGCTTCTTAAAAATCAGGCACTATGGTTTCCGGCACCAGCGATTCACACCTCCTAGCTTACTTCACGCAATTGTGTAGTAAACGCATCCAGACTCACAGTGTTGCTCTTGATATCACGAAAGCGTTCGATCAGCTGTGGCAAACTTCCATTCTATGTCCTCCCCAAGGAGCTTTGCAGATGGGCGGCTAACTTGCTCTCTGGCCGCAAAATGTCCATCGTAATTGACGGGTTCTCCTCGTCGTTTTACAACGTCAAAGCGGGCGCTCCCCAAAGATCGGACTTGGCTCCGAAATTGTTACATATCCACCACCTTTTTTCCTGTACGGTCAATCCAATCCACAACTTTGCTAATGACAGCACTTTACATGCAGGAATTTAGATTGACAAGCTGATCTCTGCTGGAACCGCAACAATCTGGTGCAGTTTGATGCTTCCAAAACACAGCGCTATATCAGAAATATACTAGTTGAAAATTTGAGTCATATTTTTCTAGATTTCGCGTCAAAAATGGTAGTTCGGTTGAATATGACTAACATCGGTAAATCTGCCGAAAAAACTGTTTACTTTTGGTCGTGCGTCACCGCTCCTGATATCTGATCGCTGGGTCTGCTGGGCCGTATTTTGCACCACCAGTGAGATCGAATTTGAAACACCCTGTATAAGTATAATAGGTGTCAGGCAATCCGGTAGCAACATCGCAGTTGCGCTTTTCTTGTAACACTGCACACATCCGTGTATTCAAGCGGGAGGTAAATTATAATCTGATGGAAATTCGGAGTTGTGTTGCGATTAAAACAAACAAGAAAGACGCTCCTTAATTAGATTCTAGTGTTTGCTTGGAAATTTAGCGATATTCCGGAAGATACATGAGTGGATGGAAGTGATAAGTGCTTTTCATGGGAGAATGAACATTGAAAGTGGAAAATAATAAATGTCTGGTTTTCAGGAGACAGTTTTGAAAAGTGGCCCCGACCATATTCTTTCTGTCGTCTTGAAGAGTACACTGTAGCGTGCTCTTATATAGATTCCATTTATCTCATCACTAAAATTTGTAAAGTCACCCCAATATATATAAAAAGGCGATGCTTCAACCACAGCTAAGTATACTTATATAATTTTCGATTACTGCTTTCTGGAAAGGCTGGAAGTATTCTTGGACAGAAAAGGTATTCTTTCCAAGAATCAGCATGGCTTTTAGTGCGGAAAGTTAACAATAACTGCAACTCACTCTTTTTTGAGGCAATAACTTGTGCTCTCGAGGCAGACGAGTGCCCTGTTTGGATATTTTGCCAACTCAGCAGAGCGTTCGACTTTGCTCAATAAGCTCAACCAGACTGGAGTATCTGAATCAGCTTATAGTTGGTTAGAGTCGTTTCTCAGGGGTCGCAAACAGTATGTATCCATGTCACAAAAACAGGATACTACAATTGTGCAAGTGAAATCTTCATCAACCACTGTCAACGTGGGTGTGCCACAAGGATCCATTTTAGTACCAATTTTATTCAGCATCTATATCAATGATATAGATAAATGTTTTGGTGAAGCAAAGTTCAATTTAAATGCAGATGACACGTCTGTGTGTAATAGTTAGTTTTTTGATTGTTTTAGATGAGTGGTTCTCGAGGCACCACCTGTATCTCAATTCGGATAAAACCTCAGCATTGAGTTTTCGCAACGCCCAAAAAAGTTCACTCCCTTAAAATTAAAGATACAAACCTACAGTTACAACACCAAGTAAAGTTCTTAGGGACTCACTTTGACGACAACCTTAGTATTAGAATACACTGTGACTATGTAGTTGCAAGACTGAATTCACAGTCATTTCTCATGAAAAATTTGAGAACTATTCTAACTGAGCGTCAATCACTATATTATGCTCAATTTGAGTCTAGATTGAGATACGGCCTGTGCTTCTGGGGCAACTCATCATCTGCTCAGTACGTGTTTATCAGTCAGAAAAAGGTTTTAAGATGTATGGCAGGTGTAGACTCCAGGCATAGCTGTAGAGATTTATTTATGAAATATCTTATACCGACCATACCCTCATTATTTATTTTCGAGATGGCCATATACTCCTTCTCGAACCAGAACAATTTTCTTTTAAATAACCAAATTCATGGGGCAAAGCACCCATCTGCATATACCGTTCGCGAAGTATAATTCTTCAAAAAATGCTTCAAACATTTACTTGACAAGTGTGTTTACGCCGTCAATAAATTTATTACCATAGATATTTTTTTTTAATTTAACTGATCCAATATAGGTACTTCATGTCAAGATAGATAATATTATGATTATTATTATTATTAATAACGGTGTTCCGCATGGATCGGCTTTTTCTACAACTGTTTAGGGCTCAGGCTTTTGGCATGTTTTACCTTGCGCGACAGATGCAATTTTCCACGACATATTTTTTTTAGGCAGTGCAAAGCTTTTATATTATAGCCACTCTCGGGCAGGAAAGATTGACAGATTCTATCAGACTTTCCTTCCCGAAGTGTGAGATTCACTAAAACTCTTCACTGGTTCGGCTTGCATGCCACGACGGAAGCGTATTACAGCATTTCGTCATGGTGGGTAGCCTTGCGCTTAAATTCGTACCAAACGAATCTGCTTCAACTCGCAAATCCCGTCCATATATATACTTGTATGTACATACCCAACAGACAGAGAATCTATTATTGGTTTTCCTGATTGCTTTTCTTATTGAGTACCCTGCTCAGCATCATTCGTATATTATATACATATTATTAAGTAAAATTGAACACTTGGCAAAAAGATTCAGTGCTAGTATTTGTTTACACGTAAACGGCGTAAACGGTGTTATAATATATGAATAGAAACAAAAGTCAAAATGTTTATGATGATTATAAAATTGCTCAATTGAATTATATTGCTGCTAGCAGAAGTTACTTAAATTTACAGTGGTTTTCGTTACTTTGGGTACATTGGGTTTTGCAGCCAATTTTATTTAATTTCAATATTTAAGGAAATCGTATAAAAATAAACTATCACTTTCTGCCAAAATATATTTACAATGAGATCTAAACAATACTCATATTGTTGCCTATGAATGCAATATCTCGTAAACCAGTCGACCCATACAAGCGCCTAACGACATACCAGTACGATATGTATACTAAGTGACATATAAATCCGAACACCTAGTTTAAATGGTTTTCTTTTAATAAAATTTTGTATAAGTACTTAATGAAGCTTAATAAGGAAATGATAAAAATTTCAAAATGATTGCACTGCTTTAAAGCCCTTTGACCTTTAATAATGTGTGGATGCACCCTGATGTGCTACGCATTCTTCAACGCGCCTAGGCTTGCTTCTGATCAGGTGGTCAATGTTCTGTGGTATCTCATTCCAGGCAACCATCAACTCCTTTCGAAGTGCTTCTAGAGTCTGAGGTGGACGTTGCAAATTGAGCAATCTCCTACCCATCATATCCCACACGTGCTCAATTGGGGATAAGTCGGGAGATCTTGGTGGCCATGGTAACAATGTGACATCATTATGTTGAAAGAAGTCTATTGTGACTCTTGCAACATGTGGTCGGGCATTATCTTGTTGGAAAGTTGGATCTGCCAGGGTGTCAAGATAGGGTAAAAGATGGGGTTCTAGAACTTCGTGGATATAACGCTGCGCGTTCAAGTTACCTCTGATGAAGATTAAAGGTGACCTGGAACCATAAGCTATAGCACCCCAAACCATAACTCCAACATGTCTTTCAACAAAAAACTGTGGATTCCTCCTTTCACCACGTCGCCTACCAACCCTGGCACGACCATCGTGCATACCTAAACAAAATCGAGACTCGTCACTAAAGACAATACTGTTCCATTCCTGATCCCAGAGTGACTGTTGTCTGCACCACTCAAGGCGATTACGTCGGTGTTTTCTAGTTAAAGGGAGGACCCAGTGTGGCCGGTATGAAAACAAGCCAAAACTTCTTATTCGTCGGTAAACACTTCGCATGCCAATAGGTCTTCCGTGTTCTGCAAACCATTCATTTGCAATGGACCTGGTAGTGGAGAAACGGTCCCTTAAGGCCAATAATCTTAGGCGGCGATCTTCACGGTCTGTTGTTCTACGGCGGCGTCCAGTGCCCCTTGCTCTTTGCGTACGGTCTTCTCGAAGCCATGCCTGACAACACCTAACCACAGTGTCTACACTTCTTTGCACTCTAACTGCAATTGCCCGAAAAGAAAGTCCAGCTTCCCGAAGTCCCACTATACGGCCCCTATCAAACTCACTAAGTTGACGAAATCGTACAGGTCTCCGTACTCTAGGCATCGTAACCGATCGTAAAGGATGTCAAGAACCAAAATCCGCCAACGTTGATTCTTTACTGCGGCTGAAATATTCATTTTTAGAGCGTTAGTGAATTAAAAAAAAACAGTATAAGAACCGGAATGTCCAACTGATAAGGCTGAAAATTTTTTCACTTGTTATTTACAGTAAGATAAATACATTCACCAACTTTTATTAAAATAAAACCATTTAAACTGGGTGTTCGGATTTATATGTCACTTAGTATATATACAAAAAAATCGCTATATCCTTAATTAATGCGCATCCCATTTTATAACTTCTAGTGTAATTCAAATAAACCTTAGGCTATATTTTGGAGAAAAAAAGATCGAAAATAAAAACCACTGAAATTACCCAGATTTGAATTTGAAAGTTTTACTGCCGGCTTAGCACCTTCTTTTTAAAATTTCAAATTCATTTTATTTCCAGAAAGTACAGAATATTTCCTATATAAAACGCCTTGTTTATTTTTCCAATGTAACACTTTCAAATTCGAAAAAGTTCATCGAAAAATTCACAATTCTAAGTACGGCTAGTTTTTAATTGCCACGTACCTCGAAAAAAAAACGTGTTTTCTCTTTCATACCTACTAGAAGGCTAGTCCCGATATGAACGAATTTTGTAACCTCACTTTTTTTCACTTCACATGGATGCCCCATATGGATTATCACTTTGGTTAATTCTAGCGTTTTCAGATAAATGTTTTCTGACATCAAAATTTTTTGTGAGAAATTTTCAAGGTCAAGGTGTTTGCTTCCACTACATCGTTGAAACAGTTCAAAACAGTTTTGTGAGATTCTTGTTAGGTTAGTTTACTCCGCGCCTATTACAAGTGAGCATGAATTGAATGTCAGACTGATGAAATGTGACATTTTAAAGGAAAACGGATATCCGGCCAGGTAACGTATGGAATATCCGATATCCCTTATCCGATCAAATCACTATCCGCTACAACCCTAGTAGATTATGTATGGGGTTGTCCAAAAAGGACGCAGGAAAGTAAACGCATATTAAAACAAGAAAGATTGTTATTCAAATCAAGTTGGGTACTTTATTTTGAAGGTTCATTTATACCATTTATGTATGAAAAATAATATCGCTCAAATGTTCACCACGACTGGATTTACAGATGTCCACGCGATGGTCGAAATTTTCAATTACATTTTGCATCATGGTCGGGTCTATGGCATTTATCTCGCCAATGGTGTTGTTTTTGAGTTCTTGGAGGGTGGCTGGTTTGTTGACGTAGACTTTACTTTTCAAATATCCCCATAAAAAGAAGTCACCAGCGCGAAACGTGTTTTTCATTTTTGCACCTTTTTTGTATTGCTCTTGAATAACTTTAATGCGGTCATCAATCGAATATGACTCCATAGCGATCAATGGTAAACATTCAACTAACAAAATGACATCTCGGTGACAGAAAACAAAGATGGCGTCTATGACAAATTGACGTTTACTTTCCTGCGTCCCTATTGGAGAACCCTTTACATAGCTAATAGCCTTCTATACGCACTTAGAACTTGACGCCATTCGAGAGAAAATTCAAATCTTCTAGAAGTTGTAAAATTCAACCCGTTTACTACCCGTTTCCTATGCCCAAGTAGGGATTGATATAGCTCGCATCTTGGGGTTATATGATTCAATTAGTAGCTCTATAAAGAGACTGAAGAGATACATTACGATAAAAGCTTTTTTACCCAACGGTAAGACCCTTCGTACTTCCACTTTCGTCCCAGTGGATAATGCTGCAAAATAAATTATAGAAAAGCGGCTTCTAGACGAGTCCGACTGAAATCCATCTAAATTAGCTTTCTGTGTGAGAGCTACTACGTGAAAAGGCTTTGGTTTTTAGTTTGGATATAAAGAGTGATTTGGAAAACGATTTTAATATCTCCAAATCGTCCAAAAATAACATAAACAGATCAATGTGGCATGCAAAATAGTTATAGATTAGTAAAGAACTTTAATGTGTCGCAAATAGTAAATTCCTTCTTCTGCAATGGTCAATATGTTCAAGTTTCTACGTCACTAGTATACAGGGTGTAAACGTTATGATAGTCATTATTTCGTTTCATTACGACGAACCCAGTTTCTTCTTACCCTACGTCCTCGAAGTTGTCCATTTATTATTTCAGCCGCATTAAATTTTTTTCGCGAAGTTGTGCTTCAGTTGTTATTGGACCCGCCCCATAACCCATCCCTTTAAGTTCTCCCCAATACCAGAAATCCATCGGATTGAGGTCAGGAGATCTTGCTGGCCATTTTCGAGGATTAGGAGCATTTCCACCGATCCAGCGATTTGCATAATGTTCATTCAAATACTGAATGATGCCTCTAAAAATGTGTGGTGGTGCCCCGTCATGAAAAAACCACAACATCTGTCTCCGTTGTAATGGCATGTTGTCTAAGGTCTGTTCCAAAAGTTCTGGTAGGTTATTGGCTAGAAAGCTAAGGTATCCTTCTCCTGACATACCCGCCCAAATATTTATTTAAAACGTTATTGGAAATTACCTTCACGAATGGTATGAGGATTTTCTTGGGCCCACGTGTGTGTATTATGGAAATTTAATATCCCGTGTCGCGTGAAAGTACACTCGTCCGTCGCTAGAATGTTTTTAAAAAAATCCGGATATTCAATGTTTTTGTGCAAAAACCACTGACAGAATGTTAGTCTGCGAGGATAGTCTTCTGGTAACAAGGCCTGCACTCGTTGTACATGGTAGGGATAAAGCAAATTTTCCCGTAGGATTCTATGGACTATGGTATGCGATAGTCCTACGCGGCGGCCTAATTCCCGAGTGCTGATATCTGCATTGATTTCCACAATATTTAAAATTTGTTCCTCCTGCTCTACAGTAACCTGTCTTCCACGAGTGCGAATATTAGTGGGCTGAACACTTCCTGGATCTCGAAGTCTTTTGTACACATGCACAAATGTCCTTCTGTCTGGGTGTACCCGTTGGCGAAATCTGCCGCGATAAATGTGAGCTGCAAGATCTGAATTCTGACGAGCTTCACCGTAGACTAACAACATGTCGTCGAACTCTTGATTCGAGAACATTGTAAATAAACACGACGACGTACGCGAACAAAAACAAAACAACACGCCCGATATTCTGCTCGAAAAAACGATAAAATAATTTATCTATGCAAAACGATAACTAACCACTGTTACCGTTTGCGATCGATTGCCGGTCATATGAACTTATTCACTTGTTTGGATCCCCCTATTACCCATTTCCATAATGACTACCATAACGTTTACACCCTTTATTTTGAGCCTCAAAAGTGTCAATAACGTTAAAATTTTTCATGATATAGTGCAAAAAATTGGATGAATGCAGCAGCGGTGGCCGCAGTAGTAGACTCTTCGGTCTCCTGATCAGTCGCCGTGCGCTGTGCGGGTTCGAGCCCCGTCCCAGGAGAAATTTTTCTCTTGGCTATGGATGTTGTGATTGTCCGTAGGTGGTAGACGGTCTCTGACTGTCGAACGTGGAGGTACCACCCGGCGGATCTCGTAGGCGGAGCCAGAATGTGTGCATGTTGCATGCACACGTGTTCCCTCGCCAGAGTCCGTGTGGCGTTCCCCCTTTCCCCTGTATCCTCCTATAGCCCCACGGTACCCAATGGGTGTTTAGGCCTTAGGCCGTCGTGGTAGTTGGAGTATAAAAAAAAATAAAAGAAAGTATTAGTACTGCTCACTTTTGCATCCAATTTTTTTCAGCATTTAGAACGTTTTCTTAAGAAACTGTATGTAAAAGTGTGCAAAGAATAACTGATCATCCGAGTTGATTTCGTCAATCAAAAGACCGACTGGTATCAGTAACATGTTATTAATTGATGTACATGTCACATAACATGCAAAAATCAATATCTCAATTTTGAAATTTTTTGCGATTACAATACTTCCTCGCCATGGAAAGTAAAAGTTAACTATAAATATTGTAGCCAACAGTATGCTCCTGACATGGAAAATATGTTCAATCCCCATAGTGAGATTCATAACCACATGGCAAACCATACATACTTTTGTTAAATGGAAAATGAAGATATGACAGGGCTTTATATTTTAATTGTTGAGATACTGGTCTATCTACAGAAACAAAAAACATTCATTTTTGACAGTTTTTACTTCCAGTTACTTGTTTTTTATAGCCTCTGGTCAAGAACGAAAACAAACATTTTCACAAACTTTCTTTTTTCATGAAAGGTACTTAGGCGTTTTTTGAGTACCTAGCCTTTTTTTGTAGATCGGACATTAATATAAATGGAAAATATTGCCTATCAAAATATCAAAATAGCAATTAGTGATGGTAGATCGTTGAAATTGACGCATTAGGTAATTATAACACTATACCTCGCCAAGGAGGCATATAGGGACCCCCTAAGTGTTTCTAGAAATAACACCCATCATGGTTTCGATACCCATACACCATTTGCACATCAAAAACGCAGTAAATATCGAAGTCGTTGTGATTTTATATTTTGTGTTGGCTCAGAAAACCACCTATGTATAAAAATGTCCTCAATTAGGTGGACTCTGCACTTTTTACGTAAGGCCGTCATCTTTCATAAAGGATTAAGTTTACCACAAGTTAGAGCCTCCGAGAAAAAAAATACAAATATGTACTAAACAGTGACATACTATTTCCCTGCCCTACAGGTAGCTACTCTTGATTTGGCAACGTTGTTCCTTCGTCAGACCCGCTAGCGCACGGTGTTGCAGGGTCTGGTGAAATTTCCCCAGATTTCGTGATCTCGAAACTAGCCTGGTGATTTGTGAAAGACTTAAAGAAAATGGCAATTTCTGGTGATTACATCGATTTTGAATATTTTTAACAATCTTTCAGCTACCAAAACCTTAACAATTCCTAAATTTCCGAACCGATACCGCGTGGCAGATTGCATACTAAAGGTCTCATTAAGCAACAATGATATGTATAAAATAAATTAATTTAAGTACTGTAAACTGTAAGTATAGTGTTGTAATCAGAAATCTTTATTATTATATTATTTTCTGAAAAATGTTATATAGTTAATTAGATCATTTGTATTTAGGATTATTACAAAACTGTTACATAGATTATTTTCACTTTCTAGATTAGATGCTTATTAACTCACTTACAATACCTAACAGAAGTATTATGTTCATGATCATCACATTGGAAAATAAAAATTTGCTTTGGTAAAAAATATAGGATTTTTTTATAATAATTCTTATCTAGGTATTGAAAAGTAGTTCAAAGTCATACAAAAACAACAGGAAAAATGTATTCAAATTGTATGTTGGTAGGTGCGAATAAAATAATATTTTACTGCCTTTGCCACAGTAGCAGGAAATTTATAGTGAATTGTGTTTCATTAAACAATTCAATTATTCAGTTGTATACAAACGTTGCAATTGCTTTTTTTCATTTACAACTAAAAAATCAATTTTCAAAATTCCTGGTGATCTTTTTTAAATCTGGGGACCTTTAGTTCCAATTTCTGGTAAATTTTATTTTTTTGACATGGCAACACTGCCGCCGGAGTACGAGCAGAACAATCAGGCAGATCGCAGATCGTTGCGCCGGGCAGTGAGCTCAAATAGTAGAAGAAGACGCATATCGAAAACGTATCTCTATCACAAGTTTTAACGAAAAATGTATGATGCGTGAAATATGGCTAATAGGCGCTTAGAACTACCAAGGCTGCGAGCGATTACAATGCTCCATCGCCCAGTGGCGTAGAAAGTAAAAAATCAATTACCTCCCAATTCAATTTTGACCTGGCAACATTGCCGTCGGACTACGAGCTGAACAATCAGGCAGATCGTTGCGCCGGGCAGTGAGCTCAAATAGTAGAAGGAGACGCATATCGAAAACGTATCTCTATCACAAGTTTTAACGAAAAATGTATGGTGAAACCTATGATGTGTAAAATATGGCTAATAGGCCAGGCTGCGAGCGATTACAAGCTTCCTCGCCCAGTAGCGTAGAAAGTAAAAAATTCAATTACGTCTCAATTCAATTTTGATCTGGCAACACCGCCGCCGGACTACGAGCAGAACAATCGGGCAGATCGTTGCGCCGGGCGATGAGCTCAAATAGTAGAAGGAGACGCATATCGAAAACGTATCTCTATCACAAGTTTTAACGAAAAATGTATGGTGAAACCTATGATGTGTAAAATATGGCTAATAGGCCAGGCTGCGAGCGATTACAAGCTTCCTCGCCCAGTGGCGTAGAAAGTAAAAAAATTCAGTTACCTCCCAATAGCCTTGTAGACGACATAATCTGAATAAAGAGAGAAAAACTACTCGCTGGCTAGTAGGAAACTTCGGGTTATATAAACTTTTGGAAGTGTGGAAGTTTTATAAAAATCTGAGAGCATGTAGAGATATTGTCGTAAAAAGAAATGGAATGAGACTTGCTACCTGCTTTGAATTACGTTTCTGACCATCACCAGCAAGGAATCGTAAATGAAGCGTGGTTGATATCACCAATCTAGCAACTTCATAACTTAACATATATATGTACATATCCATCAAAAGCTATGGGAATATACAATTAACTAAATGAATGTGTATTCTAATAAACTTCATAGCTAATCGCTGGGTTTTCATTTATTGTACTAGTACCTTGTGTTAATTTTGTGTTGCAGGTTATAATAACTTTATTTATATTCAGTATCAGAAGTATTTTCACCAGATATTGGTTACAATTTGTTTCATTTTTAACTTATTTGAAATGTAGTGTGTAAGCTTCGTGAATTGGTTTATGCAAAACAAATCACGTGAAAGCATACATTTTATCAAAACACTCAAATTGAAGGCTATTTGAGTTTTTTGGACAAACCTTACTTTTAGATTTCTCGTAAAATAGCGGATCTACCGATTACACATCAAAAGCTCACCTTATAAATCACCCAGGAACTCGTATAATTGTAGGGGAAAAGACGTTTGCGTGTTGATTGGTAATAATTATAGCACCACAACTTTTTCGGTATTAGGAATATCCTTCTCATAAGCTGCCTTATGTTCAACACGTGTTATTAAAGCGACTGAAAATTACCTAGCGGTTTTTTGAGGTAGATAGCTCATAAAAGCCCTGTTTGATGTGTTCCACTCCAATTTGCTTATCTGACGCATAGCCACATTCCAGGGTCCATAAACCGGGTGATAAAACGGGTCTTTTAAAAGTGTGTCGTAGACTCTAAAAAGGGGTGTAAAGTAAATTAAAATGGATAACGTAAGTAATGGGGTAACACTGTTGAAGTAACGAATTTCTTTCGAAAATAACAATCAGCTCCATGCGCATGTCATGCTGGTGCTTTGCGAGACATTTTGAATTTGGGCTTATCATAATCTACATCATGAAAATTTGACAGACTTTCAAACTGGCACTATGACACAAGTGCTAAGGTCAGGTGGACCTGATAACCAATGGTGTGACTTGACTTTGAATGGGCCAGACAATGAACATGAAAAGCTAAGTATAGGTTTTTGGAGTAACATAGGGTCAGGTTTTGGATTACTCCAATTTGGTCTTATTGGGGTAGATAGAATGTTATTGGACCTGAGCCTGAATATTTTTCTATGTTAGGGTAGGATTAAAGCTACATACCCCGTGACTAACTGTACTATAAACGTGTTTACGGCTCCACTCAGTATGAATAGTTCCAGAATGCAAATTCCAACGTTTAAACAGAATTACGTTTGAAAAAACAGGGGAAAATATGCCGCATGCATTTTAATTAACAACTGAATTGTTTCAACCAGCACCGGGAGCTTTAATTTCTGGAAAGTGGCAGCTTGAAAACTCACGTGGGTTTTGAGGTGATAAATTAATTTCGACATTCCTAAATTAGCGGTGAATTTTACAGTTTAATTTACAAAGCATTCTGCATACAAATATTGATGCGGTTTAATATCGTATTTAATTTTCGTAAACTAGTTAAACACTCATTATTGCTACGTGTACGTATGGGGTTATTTATTAAATATTCAGAATTATACAGAGTGTCCTCGTTTTGATTGTAATGCCTTAAAAGGAATGCGCCAAATTTTATTGCGTGCTTAAGATGAACCAATGCAAAAAATATTTGTATAACTAACTATGGGGTTTTGGTCATCAGTTACTGAGTTATAATATATATATATATATATATATATATAAAGAAAATGATCGTGCGGAAAAAGGTATACAACAAAAAGTAGGAAAATAATGGGCAAAATCTGCAAAAAGGAGGAAAGTGGATACGAGCAGAAAATAGGATAGGTAACCCGAGCGATATGTATTTCTGCTGGTTGGATTTAACAGGCCCGTAACGAATGCACATATGCAACTACAAAAGTAGATACATGTGCCCACACATCCGGATACGGGTGTAACCTGAGAAAATGAAGATGGAGAGGAAAAAACAGCACACGAAGTCCACAACAAGAGCCAACCTACACATTGTAGTATAAAATGGCTAGAAGACCTCGAATTTTCAAGGAGACATCTAACCATAACCACGCGGCCGGTTATAGCCACTTGCTGTGGTACTTCAAGCCCAAAGGATCCACAAAAAGAAAATGATCGTTTTCTTCATTATTTTCCTACTTTTTGTATATATATATATATATATATACATGTTTTCCCTCTACATCTTCGTTTCCTCAGGTTACACCCGTATCCGGATGTGTGGGCATGTGTATCTACTTTTGTAGTTGCATATGTGCATTCATTTCTGGCCTGATGAAGCCAACCAGCAGAAATACGTATCGCTCGGGTTACCTATCCTATTTTCTGTTCGAATCCACTTTCCTTCTTTTTGCGGATTTTGCCCATTATTTTCCTACTTTTTGTTATACACCTTTCTCCGCATGATCATTATCTATTTATATATATATATATATATATAATCGTTGATTAGGCTACAATCTGTTGAACATTTCTTCGAGAATATTAGAATAAAAAGTGGCCAGTAGCCGTGGGAAGTAAAGTAACAGTCCCGAATAAACCAAAAGCTATCCATGAGGTGAGTCAGTTGGATGTTCTGTTGCAAGTTGCAAGAGAATCTTCATGGATGGCAAACTGGAGCAAAAATTGATAAGAGCAGAAGTTCTGTCCAAAGAAATATTAACAAACAAAGATTCGATTCATATTATATATGCATACATCATAGCTTTCGCTCTCAGAATTACGCAACTCGAATTGAGTTTGGCAATATAATCCTAAATAGAGTGAAGACAATACTTTTCTGGTTAAAATTATTTAAGCATTGAGGCAACTTCAAGGTCTGTATCATCAGTCGTTCCTACAATATGGCCTCCTTGATTTTCATAGTTTTTTACCGCTCCGTGGCAGCGCTCTATTTTGACGTTATGTCACAAATATCTATTTGCATCAAATTGTTCATGCTTTTGATTTATATTATCTGTCTTATCAGCCTGATATTTCCTGCAATTCAAAAGGAAACGATACCTTCACAATAGGAGAGTGCTGACGCTGAGACGGATCAGTAGAAATCTAGGAATATCCCAGCTTTTCTGAAGGAAAGAAAAGCCTATGCAAATCAAGGAGGCCATAAAGGCGTCCTACAATTATTATAGGAACGACTGACGAAACGCGCCTTAGCAACAGAGGCATTGTAAACAAGCATATCATGCACTATTACTAGGTAAAAACTGGATTAATATCTTTTGCGTTAACAATTGTTTAGGCGGTCCAACTTTTTGTTAATGGCGTTGACGTCTCAATAATTTTGAATTTTGAACACATTGTATGGATTATGACAACAGAAAGCGCAAGATGGGTGAAAATATAATTTTATGCGGTTGTAAAGCAAGTCTAAGGTAATAACATCAAAAATATAAGAAACTCAATGCAGACGTTGAGCAAATCGTGAAATCCTTTCCGGTGTGTTACGATACCTTATAACCGCAGACCCTGAGACGTTTAGGTCTGCTGGTCATCGCTAACAGTGGCGGAGAAATTCAAGGTAGCAATACTACAAGTAGTTTCATCAAATTAATTTGACATTACATGGATATCCAATCTCTTATTCGCCTGTTTTAGAAATCTATACGGTCTGCCACAAAGTGCCAGCTATTACCAGAATGCGAGACTGAAAACAGCAAGCTGTTGTAGATACGGTCAAGTCGTCATTGATCAAACTATTGATGTAGCTTTCGTCCATCTGACCACATACGCCCAACCAAGGACATCTGTTTTGTGCTTTTTGGTAACTCATCAGTTTGGTATAGGCTTGGTCTCGGATTCGACAACGAACGAAAGCTGAGGAACTATCCTCATCTAGATCTATCGAAATAAGACAGCATAAGGTGGCATCTATCACCAGAAAGAAGCACTGTGAGAGTGGAAGAGCAGATTCAGTTTGTGAGTGCATACATTCTCGGCAAACTAATAAATGATCTTGAGCTTTTCCTTGATCTTAATGTTTTATCACAAAATTAACTTCGTAACACGATATCAGATAGATGGACATAATCGAAACTTCTCTTTTTTATCTGATATTTGTCAAGGGAATGGGCCTATTAAACGTTCAAAAATACAATTCGTGTAAAAACGATACCATCCACACTTTCTTTTAGTTAACCTTGAATGATGGCTAATATCTTGCTTTGTTGTGATTTTGAAAGGTAATAGAACTCAGTTGTTCAATATGACCAATAGTATCTGCAACAACAAACAATATATAAAAGCAATTAAAATTCAATTATGTTGTAATTGGCCCATCCCTGAGTGGAAGCTCTTCTCCGACCTCCGACCTACTTGCAGACTTGGGTAGTAGTGACGTAGCTACTTTGGGTGGCACCCGGTGCGGAAGTTGGTGGTGTCACCCCATCGAAAGTTAAAATCAAAACATTCTATATGATTTATAAATGTCATGGATCAGTTAATATTTAAAATATTTAACAAATAACAAAACGCAATAAAAACTAATACAGAAAACATATTTTTATCTTACAATTAAAATTTCTTCTTTGTAGCTTTGACAGCTGCAAACTCAGAAATAACTTCATCAGAATTTATATTTTGTATGATGGCTAATATCACAAGATTGCTACGCCGCGATTGGGTCATTGCTGCCAGCAAATAGTTTTTTTTATTAATTTTAGTTTACTGAAACTCCTTTCACATAAAGCTACGGACACGCAAACCGTGATCTTGTCTCGAGTTCAACTCTGAATTGGTTAAGATATTCCAACGTATCTTTTTAAAGTTCTTCTTTCTGTGTGAGTCCTGCATCACTGGCCAACTCACCAACCACCCGTTTTTTTACGACAAAGTCGTCTTTCTGTTGCAATTCTGTGCAATTTTTTATGTTTTGTACGTTGATCTTAAAGTTGAGTCACTCCAAAAAAGGTGACACCCGTTGCAGACCAAGGTCAGACACCAATAAACATAAAATAAACTATAAATAAAATAAAATAAACAATAAGTCAATATTTTTAGTGAGAATGATGAACCTGATGCTTCAATAATAAATTATCAACATTTGGCTTCAATTTTGTAAGGGTTAATCTTAAATCTCCTCGGCTAATGATGTCCAGTCTGTTTCTTTTTTTCGTTAGGAGATTGGTAACAGCACTGAACCCCCTTTCCACTAGGTATGACGATGGAAAGGAAATTAAAAATTTCCTCGCTATATTCCATAATACGGGATAAGTAACGGGTATGTTGTTTTGCAGCCAGAATTGCTGATATCCGTTTTTAAACTGAACCTTAAGTTCTTCGATTAATTATCCACGGTTATATTACCATAGTCAAAATATCCTCAAACCTAGATTCAAAATCTGGATAGATTTAAATGTTAAACGTAAGTTGAAACGTCGTCTTCCTGGCAGCTTGTCTGTGAGAAATTGGGGAACTGAGAAAATTCGCCCCGTTCAATATTTTGCTTCATTAGTTTAACTCTGGCAAGAAACGCTGATAAGATGGACTTTGTTGTAATCAAATTTAAACTGTCGCCTTGTAATTGCAAATTAACCATATTAAATTTTGTAAACAAATTTGTTAAATAGGCGATGTCTGTTTTTCTCTTCATTAAATTTTCTTTTAAAATTTTATCTTTAGTATCCAGAAATTCTAAAATAGTCTCAAAAAGTGCAAAAAAATTTGTCAAACATAAGCCTTTCGACAGCCAGCGTACTTCAGTGTGAAGGAGTAATTGATGAAAGTGTTCGTCATTTTCTTCACACAACTGCGCGTATTCAACGCGTTGCTTCGGATTCGGTTTACTGCATCAATGACTAAATGAAGTGATTCATGCAATCTAACACTCAAATTTTTAGCAACTAAATGTTGTCGATGGATGACGCAATGTATTGCTAACACCCCTGACACATTTTGTTTTAAATAGCTTATAAATCCACGATAACGTCCAACCATGGCAGGTGCTCCATCTGTAGCTACTGATATTATATTTGACAAAGTAATACTCCAAAACATGAAATATTGATTCACCTTTAGTGTCGGTTATCAAAGTTCTTGCGAAGAGCAGTTCTTCGTTGATTTCTTGATTCATAATAAAACGAACATATGCCAATAATAATGCTGCATTATCAGGTAAAGTTGACTAGTCCAGTTGTATAGAGAAATGGGTCGTTTGCAAATAATTACATAAGAAGCTTTCAATATCAGAACTCATTTCATCAATACATCTTTCAACAGTATTGTTGCTTAAGGGAATTCTTTTAATGATATCAGATGCAGGTTTGTGTAAAACAGTTTTTAAAACCTCTTCAACGGCTGGCAAAATTAACTTCTCTCCGATAGTATGCGGTTTTCCGGATTTTCCTACAAGTAACGAGATATTGTAAGACGCCCGCAAACCATCATCATTTCTTTGTGACGTCGAAGCGAACATTCTATCTACTGTAGGTCTCTTCTGAAATTTATCTTTGAGTGTTTGAAAGTATTTCAAATCTTTCTCTGTTTTATCAGCTTTGTTGCATAAAAGGCACATAGGCGATTGTTTGTCCGACAATGATGAAATGAAGCCAAATTTCAAATAATCAGCACTGTATTGTCTACATTTCTTTTTAGATTCGGACATGGCATCAGTCATCTGTGGGCAAAATTAAATTATTTAAAGAAGACAGAAAATCCAGCAGCTGTATATTAAAAATATTTTTTGATTTTTCCGAAAACATTCCATAATTCAAATATCTTCTTTCAACAATTAGCTCGAATTACGGAGATTGCACTGTAATTATATTACCGATTGCTAAAACTTTCAAAAAGAAACTATTGAGGAGTACTCGTGTAATTTTGCATGATTGAATATTTAACTACTAATAACTAAAGTCATGATTGGCCTAATTTATCTATCTTTGCTACCTACGAGTACAAAACTAAAATTTAATAAAAAATAATGTACTTACTTTTCTCCAGCACTCTCAAACAAAATAACACTGACTCACTATAATTTGTGTGATATACTATCTGATTATATTTTTTAAAATATTTTCTTAGCACTTTCCTTTTCAAGATTCAGGAAACGAATAAACGTATTTGTCCCACATTCGTATTTATACAGTGACGAATTGAACAAGTCAGGTAGCGAAGCTCTGAGACTGCGACTCTCAGGTTTTTACAAGTTAAAAATGTATTGCGACCGCAAAGCGAATACCAACATCCTGCAACTTACACAATTTTATAAACATATATAATAAATTTTTTACGTCATAGGTACTTTTATAAATAATGTATATGTTTTGATATTATAAGATAGTATGATGTAAGTAAATAGGTACTATCAGTGTATGTGTTGAGATCCACTACCGTGGACCCCCATATTCATTTCATGGAACCTCAAATTTTTTTTCGCTGAAGTTGACCTCTTGCAGGTTGTCATAGACCCCTAGGGGTCGATATAGACCACTTTGGGAATCAATGGTCTAATGCCACTGTGACATTGTGTATCAAAATGCTGTTTTCCAGTTTCGTTCATTTAAAATAGATATTTTTAATTTTTGTATACAGGTGTATTTCTATAACTTAAGTACATTAATAAAAAAAGTCTGGAGGTCGCATATTTTTTTAGTTGGAATATTCAAAAATTCTTAAATAAATCCAGGTATTTAAAAACAGCGGTATTGAAATACGGTTTTACCTTTGTATTCGAATACCTGATTTCAGTATCCAACCCATGTCTGGTTGCCTACCGTAAGTTTCTTCTGCCACGTAACCGCCACCAATATTGTTTTTTGCAGTAATCGGGTGCCTTTGATGTTCTTTGCATTGGACGGTGGTTTAGAAATACACGACGACATCGCTTTGATACCAACAAAGATACAGGGCAAATCTCTGAACGACATTGTGCATCAAAATCTTATACTGTTTATTAAATGTAGTTGTTTTTATTTTTTTTATATATTTTTATAGCTTAAGTACATAAATAAAAATAAAGTTCAAAGTGCGCATGTTTTTTTAGTTTGGATATTCAAAAAGTATTCATACTTGAATGAATCCAGGTATTCGAATCTTGAGTATTCGAATACAATTCAAAATACAGTATTTAGGAATCGTATTCGAATACAGGATGTCAGTATTCGAATCACGACTGGTTGCCTACCGTAATTTTACTCTGCTACGTAACCACATTAACAACAATGCTTTGGATTACAGCTCCCTCCGATGAAATGGACAAGTATCTTGCACCAACTACATAGGCGTCTCATTATCCAAAGGAGCACTAAGTACTCATCATGTTATCAGCTTTGGCGTATTATGCGAAAGTTGCATAAGCTAAACACTGGCTGAATATTATCTTCTTGCTTTCCGTCTCTGTGATCATAACCAACAGTTGTTTCGTGCTTTTCAGCACTTATCAGTACTGGATAGGTCATACAAAACAGACAACGGAAAGCCAATATGGGTTTACAGAAAAACTCTGTGGTAAACGTTGAATACGGTTGGTTATAATAACAGACACGGAAAGCAATCAAATCCTATTCAGTTCGAAGGATGAAGGTTTAAAAAGGCTCAACCGATGACAACCCTCGACTACCGCAATGTTTTCAATTTCTGTTAAAGTCGCCCCTCTTCAGCTACGTAACTGTGTTAACCATCTTGCAGTAACCGGATGCCTTTGGTGTTCCTCTTTGCACGCAGCGGCAACCCGGAAATGCACGTCGACAACGCCCGGACGGAGCGGCGAAAGCTCAGGCCACGCTCACGGCCGACTTCGATTCAGATAAGCGCTTCCCGGCGCCGACGGTTATTCAGACCCATTCAACAGGTTACAATGAGCAAAGACCACCGCACTCCCAGGAATTACGCTCTTACCGAAGGGATAGTAGTTGGTGAAATATTCACAACATGAGGATTTGACGAAATATTCATGACTGAAGCAATCTCGCTTACAAACATCGAACTCAAAATATATCGGAGGATGCTTTGCATGACGGAAGCATCAAATGACGTGACTGGCAGGGATATTATGTAAAAAACCTATAAAACGTCAAAAAACCTATAAAATGTCATCTTGCACACTAGGTAGTTTTTAGGGTGCAAATAGTCATTCCACGTTTGGTCACTAGGATCGTTGTGAGCGTCCATCTATGGAGGGATGGCTCAAGTACACGCATTGTTGGTTGCATATGTTTTGTGAAGCCGAGTAGTATGTAGTATTGATCTCTGAGAAGAAAGTTGATTGAATAGCAAGATCCAATCTGGATGATTGTGTGTATTGGTTTGCATGTGTATAGTGTATAACATCAGCGATATTTAATGTGTGAGAAAATCATTACTGAATATGTTGCCGATGAAGTATATCTGTTAGCTGTGCTCGACGGGTTATTTATATGTTGTCCTTTCTGAAGACAGATTATGTTCAAAGTTATAAATTACGATTTTTTAGTTTTTTCGTGTTTTCAAAAACTTTGAGAATTACGGAAATCACCACCGCACCCGCGTGGTGTGCAATTACTGTTAGCATATATATCACTTATAATTCGATAGTGTACGGTGAATATAATTATTTATTTTCTCTCACATTTCTGAAATTTAGCAAATTTGCAGTATGTAACTTCCAGAATGGATAAGAAAAAGTCGATGCGCTACTAATTTCTAGCTTTGAATATCAAGTAAGTGTATTTGAGACAAGAATCCAATGGAACTATCATCAATACATATTATTAGCTCACAAATCCTCATTATGCACCTATACATTGCCGGTACCTCCAGTAATGCCAGCAGATTTTACATCACATCAGAGCCAAACCACACACTAAACATGGATAACTGAAGCTTAAAAAAATCGACATAATGTCACTTTTTAAGATACTTAATACCCGTGCCGCAACTCTTGTGGGATATTCTTCCAAAAGGTTGTCCTTGATGATGGTTGCAAAAACGACATCCATGCCAGACTCTTCAAGCTATGTCTCCGGAGCCACTGAAAATTCTTGTTGTATATTAAAATGTTTGATTCTGCACGATTATCTCAAATACAAGGTACATACATATTTAAATTGGAGAAGTTGTGTCTTTTGCTACTGCTCAACTGTTTTTAATTTATAGTAAAACCGAAAAAAAATGACTTTGTATCTCCCTGATTTTCTACAAAACTTTTGAGCTGCTTGGTCAGAGTAATAGCTTTACCATAATTTGCAATAGCTTATCATCGACATTAGAGTCTTAAGAAGGTTCTTGTATTTTAACTGGATTTTCAATTTCTTGGCCTGAATCTGGATCTTCAACATACAAACTTTCATCTAGGTTCAAAATTCCAATAAATTCTTATTTTTGAGGATATCTGAAAGTACATTAAGTGGTAAGTCATCTTCTGGGCAAGACGTATCAGCCTCATTTAACGGATCTTAACTTTGCATATTTTCATACTTAAACTGCAACGACGCTCATACCAGACTCTTCACGCTATGTCTCCGGAGCCCCAGAGAAGATCTATATTTGAATTCTAGTGGGATATCAAAATGTTTGATTCGCCACGATAAACTCAAATACCAGGTACAGGTATATTTAAATTGGAAAAGAGTGTATTTTGCAAAGGCTCAACTGTTTTCAATTAAGAGTAAAACCGAGAAAAAATTGTGGGCTTGGCACATCTAGAAAGAACTACTGGACTACCTCTCTGAAAAGATGGACATCATCAGCATCAATCATCTCCTTACTCGTAAGAGAATTCTCTATGGCTGTTTGAATGTTTGGTTATATTCCCACGTTAATGGACAAAGACCACCACACTCTCAGGAGTTATGTTCTTATAATGGGTGATTTTTTTGCTAGTATCTTTTTGGCAACACTGTTTTTGACAGATGACGCGTGCATCGTGTCTTGTGTCATTGTCAAACTTGTTCAGTTTGGTCTATAATTTAACCATGAATCGACTTGCGAACGAACAACGCTTGCAAATTATTGAATTTTACTATCAAAATTCATGCTCGGTTAAGGTTTCTACAGACAACTGCAAGCTTGTCCAGCATGCTTGTTCAATGTTTTTGTACAAGCTCGCTTGAATGTCTGTAGGGAAATGTGGTGCAAGCTTTGTAATTGTACAAGCAGCTTGAGGATTGAATTGATTTTAATTATGCATGATTGAATTAGGCGCGCTTGCGCAAGCAAAACAGTACGTGTGTACCCAAGATTTTCAAGCATGCACAAGTTGGGGTCCGTTGATGATCGTATCCTGCTTTTGAATCAAAGGTGATACAAGAGACAAGGTTTTAATACATCTCTTCATCCATTCTAAGATAATTGTGCCAGTCACGTGGATATATTTTCAGCTCACTTAGTAAGTAAATGTGAGAATAGGTTTTCCCTTTTATCAACCATTCTTTACACCACACCGCACGGTTTTTTATTCGGGATTTTCTTTTCTTCACAACAACAAAAGCGGCCAAAGCGAGCGAATCGCCTTCGAAGTTCGACATATTTAATTAAACTACCTCTATTTTTATCAAGCATGCTTGTACGTGTGGCGCCAAAGGCAAATTGTGCATTCTTGTACAAAAAGATTGAATAAGCATGCTGGACAAGCTTGCAGTTGTGTTTGTAGCCACCTTTAAGAGAGTGCATCGAGCACTGCTTCCAATTTATGGGCAATTTGGTCGGTCTACTGAGGGAGTTATTCGGAAGCTTGTGACTAAATTTCGAACCCAGTTTACATTATTGGACATTAAACCACCAACACGCAGACGTAGAGTGAGGACTGAAGAAAATATTCCGGCTGTATCCGCCAGTGTTAGTGATGACCGTGAAATGTCGATTCGCCGCCGTTCGCAGCAATTGGGCCTCTGTTACTCCACTACGTGGAAAATTTTGCGATAGGATTTGGGTGTAAAACCTTATAAGATACAGCTGGTGCAAGAATTGAAGCCACTCGACCCCCCACAACGTTTCCAATTTGGTGTATGGGCGCTGGCAAAGTTGGAGGAAGATCCACATTTTTATCGAAAAATTGTGTTCAGCGACGAAGCTCATTTCTGGTTGAATGGGTACGTTAACAAGCAAAATTGCCGCATCTGGAGTGAAGACCAGCCAGAAGTATTGCAAGAGCTACCAATGCATCCCGAAAAAATCATTGTTTGGTGTGGATTATGGGCCGGTGGCATCATCGGGCCGTACTTCTTCAAAGACGACAATGGCCGGAAGGTAACTGTGAATGGCGAGCTGGACTTGGCTGACATGTGGTTTCAACAAGACGGTGCCACATGCCACACCGCACACGCAACAATGGCCCTATTGAGAGCCGAGTTCGGTGAACAGTTTATCTCACGTTTGGGGCCCGCCAATTGGCCGCCTAGATCGTGTGATTTAACGCCGTTGGACTATTTCTTGTGGGGCCATGTTAAGGCTAATGTCTACAGGGATAAACCAGCAACGATTGACGCACTGGAAGCCAATATTGAAGCATTTATTCGTGAGATACCGGCCGATATGTTGGAGAGAGTGTGCCAAAATTGGACCTTGCGCATGGGCCATCTAAAGCGGAGCCGCGGCCAACATTTACATGAAATAATCTTTAAACATTAAATTATATCGATCGTTCCGTCGACTCAAATAAAGATTTAATCGTTTATTCAAATTTTTTGTGTTTTTTTTTGAAAATCAAATCCTATACCTCTTAAAAGAGATACGGTCACATGGTACTGGCATGTATTTAAAAACCCATTAAAATGTAGCGAATTGGGCGGTGTATAGTGTGAGATACAGTCACTAGCAACGTTGTGTCGCCTATGCCGGTTCATTTTATTTGCAGTTGTCCGCATGGTAGGTGGTACTTTGTGTCATTGTTATAGATAATCAACAAGTTTTGACCCCGGTAAGCTCAATATAGTACAAATTAGTTATTACAGCCTCTGGTGTGTTCGTAATTATATAATTATGAAAGCTGATGCTTCCTTTGAGTCTTCATTGCTTTAGTTTTTCTTTAAATACATTTTTGAGGTTAGTTATTGTCTTACAAATGTGTGTATCCCTAGATGCACATTGCCCATTAAAAATAACGTAAGGCATTTGATACGCAATTTATGTTAGAATACATGGTAACTTCAAGAACTATTTCAGGGTATCGCTCCCCGCATATTTTACGGAAAAGCAGCAAATATTCCACATATTGTTGCTGTGCTACCACCGGACGATCCATGTGTATCAGACGTTGGCAAATCATCAGATGAGGAGGAGCTGTTTGACGGAGACTATAGCGATTTGGACCCCGATTATCAGCAGCCGTCCACATCTAAGAAGCGCAAATGCTTACCAGTAGTTGATACTTCAAGCGACTGGGAATCAGAAGATGATTTACCTTTAGCGAATTTTGTGCAAACATCGAGAGATAATGCTATACCAGGTGGTGATAAACGTTACACTTGGAGCAAAACAGATTTCCAACACATCAGATATCCAAAAGATGTCTTTTTTGCTGGAGTAGACGGAGAATATTCCCCTCTGGCTTATTTCTAAAAAATTTTTGACGATGATTTGTTTGAGCATATTGCACACCAAATGAATATTTACTCCACACTGACAACTGGGCGTTCTATTGATACTACAGCTAATGAAATAAGATCGTTTGTAGGAATTGAGTTGATAATGGGGGTAGTCCAAATGCCAGCAATCGAAGACTACTGGGCCATAGAAACGAGATATAGTATTATTGCCGATGTTATGCCTGTAAAGCGCTTCAAGAAATTGCGAAGACGCATACAGTTTCAGGATAACAATACTGATCCGCAAGGAGATAGATTATTCAAAATTCGTCCCCTTAGAGAAAAACTGCGACAAAAATGTATAGGTATCGAAGAGGAAGGTTTGTTTTCTATAGATGAAATGATGATTGCTTACAAAGGCAAGAAAGCTGGAAGTCTGCGCCAATATATGCCTAAAAAGCCAAACAAGTGGGGGTTCAAGATGTTCGTTCGAGCAGGCGTGTCAGGGATTGTGCAAGACTTTCTCATCTATACCGGCTCTAGTACTTTTGACGAAATTCTATTTTCAAAGGAGGAACAACAAATGGGACTTGTGCAAAAGTGGTACTTGTCCTGTGCAGAACTATTCAGAAACCAGAAGAGTCTTTCGTCTATTTTGATAGCTTCTTTTGTTCATTGGAACTAATTGAATACTTGAAGAAAAATAAAAAATTGGCAAGCTTGGGAACCTTTAGAAGCAACAGACTTAGAGGATGTCCCTTGCTAAGTGACAAGGAACTTCTACGGAAGGGGAGAGGTAGCTTTGATTACAGAGTAGACAATTCCGTGGGACTAGCGGTGAAAAAATGGGCAGACACTAAATGTGTGACTCTGGCGAGTTCGTATATTTCGCACAGTCCAGTGTTTGAAGTTAGCCGATTTAGTAAAGAACAAAAGAAAAAGGTAAACGTTCAGTGCCCTCAAATAGTCAAACAGTACAACATTCATATGGGAGGCGTAGACTTATCTGATATGCTGGTTTCACTGTACAAGACTCCCTTCAAATCAAAGCGATTGTATCTCGCTATGTTTAGTCAGATGATTGATATAGCTGTCAATAATGCCTGGCTATTGTATTGGAGAGATCTAGCCTCACAAGGTAAAAAATATAATAAGCTCAAAGACTTCAGAATAAACATCGCAAAGTCTTTGATTCAATCTCGTAACGTACCCAGAAAAAGAACTTCTGCTGCAGCAAACTTGCTCCCTCAAAACAAAATAAAAGTTCCCGTCGCTCCACGGACACTTTCCAGTTTTCACTGAAAAAGGCCGCTGTAGGCTTTGCACAAATGGACAAACAACAATTTTATGTCAAAAATGTAATTTGCGCTTATGCATCGTATCAGGAGCTAATCAGAGAAACTGCTTCACAAGTTACCATTCCAAGTAATCATGTTCCTCCTAGAGGCAATGTGCATTCGAAGATACAACTAGTATTTTTTTTTATTTCAATTTTTTTATCTGAAGCATGTTATTTTCTGTTGTATTTGATCAATAAAAGTTCAAAAAATTAGTCAGGACTTTTAATATAGACCTACTTCTATCGCTGCCCGTTTAAGGATTAAGAAAATTAGGATTTGACAAAGTAGTCATGATTGAAGCAATCTTTAAAACATCGAATTCAAAATATATCGGAGGATGTTTTGCATGACCGAAGCATCAAATAAAGAGTCCCGGGGAAAGCAATTATCGTGGGATATGCTTCCACCAGGTTATCCTTGGTAAAAATTCAACAGCAGAAACGACGCCTAAACGTCCATTAACCAGATTGTTTCCTTTCTCCTTTCTCTGAAGCCCCTGAGCAGCACTACATGGTGTTTTCAAAGTTATATACACAAACTGAGAGTTAGTTTACATTGAAATGCGAAATTTGGGTTGTTAGGCCGTCGTAAAACATTTTTACTTGACGTTTCGCCAACCACTCGTCGTGATTTGATCTTCAAAACTATGTAAACCTTGGGCATGCATGGTTCTGATTCTTACGATGAGTTTTATTAAGCTCCCTGTGAATAAACAGTTTGCCCATGTCCCAATTGTCCCAAAGAAGCTATCACTTACTTTTCGTTTTGTTCCAGGACCTTCGTGAAGCCAACGTCACTCTTCGAATCTAGAAAAGGTAGGGCCTTTTGACTTTCTTGACTAGGATAGAACTATTCAGTCCGATCTGCGTTGCATATAAAATTTTGGATTAGATGGCCATTTTAACTGAATCGTTACGTATGTGAACTTGACTCTTAGATATTTCCAGACCACTATATTAGGTTCTAAAAGTAGTACAATACAAAGCTAGCTTGAGAAGTAAGCCATTAGTGGCATAGTCAGTCAAATCATCGTTGGCTCTTATGTAAGTCTGTCAGGTCTGGTAACTCAGAAACCAGACAACTTTAAGGAAAAAAGGGAAGGAAAGGAGAGAAGGAAGGAAGTGAGCAAAGCGGAAGAAAATAATATTTTAGGACAGGAAGCGTCACGGAAGAATCACTTGACATATTTTGATATAGTCTAAAAATATTTGATTCTTATAAGGATTTTGTCCGAATTTCGGTTGCTCTAAATTCACGAATTAATTTTGATTACAGTGCGAGCCACTGCCTTTTGTGCTTGCGAACTTGCTCGACTGTGTAGTCCGCTGACTCGCGCAACATAGAGTTGCTGTGCGATTCCGCTTGGCTATAGCACCGCTGTGCCCGGTTCTTAATGTAGTCAGTCCCTTGGGAAAAGGACATCGAGGTCTCTATGAAGGGTTTGGTTCGAGACATATCATGGGGCGTCAGTAATAGTACGCAACGTCGTACTTTGAAGAACCGCACAAGCTAAGTCACTGCTGGTCTTATGACCACCTTATATAGCCGAACCTTATTAATCAAACATAATTTTGAACTTTTATATAATAATGGATAGAGCTGTCGAAACGTAATTTGGGAATTATCCAGGATGTCACTGACATACTTAGTGGAGCGTTCCGATGGTATAGAGGCATAGTGTCGAGTGATATACTAAGTGACATATAAATCCGTACACCCAGTTTAAATGGTTTTATTTTAATAAAAGTGGGTGAATGTATTTATCTTACTGTAAATAAAAAGTGAAAAAATTTTCAGCCTTATCAGTTGGACATTCCGGTTTTTATACTGCTTTTTTTTTAATTCACTAACGCTCTAAAAATGAATATTTCAGCCGCAGTAAAAAATCAACGTTGGCGGATTTTGGTTCTTGACATCCTTTACGATCGGTTACGATGCCTAGAGTACGGAGACCTGTACGATTTCGTCAACTTAGTGAGTTTGATAGGGACCGTATAGTGGGACTTTGGGAAGCTGGACTTTCTTTTCGGACAATTGCAGTTAGAGTGCAAAGAAGTGTAGACACTGTGGTTAGGTGTTGTCAGGCACTACCAGGTCCATTGCAAATAAATGGTTTGCAGAACACGGAAGACCTATTGGCATGCGAAGTGTTTACCGACGAATGAGAAGTTTTGGCTTGTTTTCATACCGGCCACACTGGGTCCTCCCTTTAACTCGAGAACACCGACGTAATCGCCTTGAGTGGTGCAGACAACGGTCACTCTGGGATCAGGAATGGAACAGTATTGTCTTTAGTGACGAGTCTCGATTTTGTTTAGGCATGCACGATGGTCGTGCCAGGGTTAGAAGGCGACATGGTGAAAGGAGGAATCCGCAGTTTTTTGTTGAACGACATGTTCATCACACTGTTGGAGTTATGGTTTGGGGTGCTATAGCTTATGGTTCCAGGTCACCTTTAATCTTCATCAGAGGTAACATGAACGCAAAGCGTTATATCCACGAAGTTGTAGAACCCCATCTTTCACCCTATCTTGACACCCTGGCAGAACTTTTCAACAAGATAATGCCCGACCACATGTTGCAAGAGTCACAATAGACTTCTTTCAACATAATGATGTCACATTGTTACCATAGCCACCAAAATCTCCCGACTTATCCCCAATTGAGCACGTGTGGGATATGATGGGTAGGAGATTGCTCAATTTGCAACGTCCTCCTCAGACTCTAGAAGCACTTCGAGAGGAGTTGGTGGTTGTCTGGAATGAGATACCACAGGAGGACATTGACCACCTGATCAGAAGCATGCCTAGGCGCGTTGGAGGATGCGTAGCACTTCAGGGTGCATCCACACATTATTAAAGGTCAAAGGGCTTTAAAGCAGTGCAATCAATTTGAAATGTTTATCATTTACTTATTATGCTTCATTAAGTACTTATACAAAATTTTATTAAGATAAAACCATTTAAACTGGGTGTTCGGATATGTCACTTAGTATATAATGTACGAGATCAATAATGGACTTCTCAAATAATAAAGTAATACATAGGGTTTGTGACCATTGCATAATAATAACAAGTCTATACAAGGATACATCTTACAATACAAATTTCAAGTCACTTAATATAAAATCATAATGCTTGTACGATATGACGCGAAAAATCGTATGGTCAGTCTTATTCTAGCTGAACTTTTGAAAATCAATCACATATTATCAGGCAGGGAGGTGGAGAGAAAAAGCATCGCTTTCTCTTGAAATTCATTAGACTGTAATTGCGATATAACGAGAGATTAGCTATTTCTCTTGGCTGAGTTGTAACGACTTCAAATTTTTGTAGTTTATTGAGAAGGTACTCTAGGTTTTTTATTCAACAAGGTCTTATGGACTAAAGGTTTTGTATGTATGTTGAATTCTAAGATCTTCTAGATTCAATTTTTCGTGTTCCTTATAAATAAATGATCATATTTACTAATACCAAGACAACAACGGTAACCAGTCGCGATTTTAAAATATACTAAGTGACATATAAATCCGAATACCCAGTTTAAATTGTTTTATTTTAATAAAATTTTGTATAAGTACTTAATGAAGCATAATAAGTAAATGATAAAAATTTAAAAATGATTGCACTGCTTTAAAGCCCTTTGACCTTTAATAATGTGTGGATGCACCCTGATGTGCTACGCATTCTCCAACGCGCCTAGGCATGCTTCTGATCAGGTGGTCAATGTCCTCCTGTGGTACCTCATTCCAGGCAACCACCAACTCCTCTCGAAGTGCTTCTAGAGTCTGAGGAGGACGTTGCAAATTGAGCAATCTCCTACCCATCATATCCCACACGTGCTCAATTGGGGATAAGTCGGGAGATCTTGGTGGCCATGGTAACAATGTGACATCATTATGTTGAAAGAAGTCTATTGTGACTCTTGCAACATGTGGTCGGGCATTATCTTGTTGGAAAGTTGGATCTGCCAGGGTGTCAAGATAGGGTAAAAGATGGGATTCTAGAACTTCGTGGATATAACGCTGCGCGTTCATGTTACCTCTGATGAAGATTAAAGGTGACCTGGAACCATAAGCTTTAGCACCCCAAACCATGACTCCAACAGTGTGATGAACATGTCCTTCAACAAAAAACTGTGGATTCCTCCTTTCACCACGTCACCTTCTAACCCTGGCACGACCATCGTGCATGCCTAAACAAAATCGAGACTCGTCACTAAAGACAATACATTCCTGATCCCAGAGTGACTGTTGTCTGCACCACTCAAGGCGATTACGTCGGTGTTCTCGAGTTAAAGGGAGGACCCAGTGAGGCCGGTATGAAAACAAGCCAAAACTTCTCATTCGTCGGTAAACACTTCGCATGCCAATAGGTCTTCCGTGTTCTGCAAACCATTCATTTGCAATGGACCTGGTAGTGGAGAAACGGTCCCTTACGGCCAATAATCTTAGGCGGCGATCTACACGGTCTGTTGTTCTACGGCGGCGTCCAGTGCCCCTTGCTCTTTGCGTACGGCCTTCTCGAAGCCATGCCTGACAACACCTAACCACAGTGTCTACACTTCTTTGCACTCTAAGTGCAATTGCCCGAAAAGAAAGTCCAGCTTCCCGAAGTCCCACTATACGGCCCCTATCAAACTCACTAATTTGACGAAATCGTACAGGTCACCGTACTCTAGGCATCGTAACCGATCGTAAAGGATGTCAAGATCCAAAATCCGCCAACGTTGATTCTTTAATGCGGCTGAAATATTCATTTTTAGAGCGTTAGTGAATTAAAAAAAAGCAGTATAAAAAACTCCAACTGATAAGGCTGCAAATTTTTTCACTTGTTATTTACAGTAAGATAATTACATTCACCAACTTTTATTAAAATAAAACCATTTAAACTGGGTGTTCGGATTTATGTCACTTAGTATACTTATATGTATATTAACGATCATGATGCTTAATGCCATAGTTAATACTCCTTCTTAATACGCTTTGAAACCTCTGGTCACGGGGTGTTAGTGACAAACGAGTGCCCTAGATAGCAAATCTGTTGGCAAGCAAGATGCATCGTTTGCTCGTTGTTTTCATTCTGCATTGAACCATTACAAACCCTTTCACTTTCAAATATAAAGTCTAGTTGTACTAACATAACGAAGCTGGCGGGATACGATTTCAAATATCATTTATATTTTTGTTTTCATCATTATTTACTTGAGGAGATGAACGTAACTTGTCAGTGGGGCATTGTCGCCAATAATGGTGATCTTACCGATTTGTGGTGAAAAAAGAAACGTATCTGTCCTGAATACTCCTTTCTGCGGAAGGTGTACGGTGTATCTGACAATATCATCAGTTGATAGGCCAGCGTTTAGAAATTATTGTCCCATACGGAATATGCAAATAGCCAATCAAACGAAAATAGGCATCGGGAGGGAGCAGGATATTCAATGTGCATGGTGTGTACCGGATAGACCACAACACCGGCATTTACGGGGAAACGGAGTGCATTCAAATGTTCATTACAGCATAGTGGGCCACGGGAGCATCTGTATCATATTGTATTCACCTCGCGTGTAACTGTAATCCAATTATTACTATAGTTACAGGGATGATTGTTAAATGATATGTTGAAGTAAAATGAGGTTCTGCTTGTAACATAACAAGCAATATTAAGAAATGCACTAGGGTTATTGCCAATCTTTTTAAGTGCTATCCGTGATTATAAAAAAAGTTTTTGCGTATACAGTGTGAGTCTTCATAAAGTGCACATATCAAAATCAGAGAAACTACACTCTATTTCGTCGACGGATAAATCATCAAAAAAACATGAATTTGATTTTTTATGAATATATGAATATTTTAAAATTTTTAGTAGCAGCTTCTAACCATATTGAAATAACTCGTTACAACTTTTAAACTAAATGTCCTATCATATTGGAATACATTTTATAGTGATTGCTGGTAAAAGGACGTGCCTGAAAAGTGAAGAATTCCAGGAAAAGTATTGACATCCATTTAGAATAAAGAAAATTTTGATGAAAATCTGTTTTTTTTTTCATCATTTTTACAATAATTTCAAATTTTCTATAAATATCGTCCCTTGTACCCTACCTTTTTTTATTTGTAAGTTATTCTACATGTTATCAGCTTTATAAAAGTAAAAATTGCACATTTATTACTCAAATGTAACAGTTTCTATGAGTGTTTATAAAAAAGCCCATGCGCATCGTCTTGCTAGGCACCATTGTTTATCATGTAGATACCTTTTTTTGGTGATTCAATGTAGAGTCGCGCGGGCTGAAGTACGAGTGGGGAGGCGGGCCCAGTTGAAAAGCAATTGAATGTTGGGCAGTTAGGCAGCTATTTGTGTTTCTCCTGCTAACTTTATCAGTTTCTTTTGATACATATCACGCTTTCGCTTTTTGGTCGCGATGCCACGTATAAGTGATTTCCCTCCGGCACACATTGCCGATATCCATTATTATTATGGAATGTACCGAGGGAGTGCTAGAGCTGCTTGCACAGCTTATCTAGCTGCATTTCCAAATCGACGCCCTGTTCCATCAGCCCGTAACTTCCAAGAAGTACATAGAAGACAGGCTAACACTGGACTTGGTTTGCCTCGAGATCGCTTCGAACCAGGTGTTATTATTCATGTTGCTCTCGAAGAAGCCATTTTGAATGATTTGTTTGCTGACCCGACTACTAGTACGAGACGTTTGGCGTTACGTCATGGCGTATCCCAGAAATCGGTTTGTCGCATCTTGAGGAAAGCAGGGTTGCATCCATACCATTATCAAAGGGTGCAGCACTTGCATGAAGATGTGGATTGGCGTCCAAGGTGCGTTATGTCTACATGTATTTTAATAAAAACAAGAGACAATCCTGAATTCCCGAAAACAATTCTGTGGACAGATGAATCTCAATTCACGAGAGACGGCATCGTGAACTGTCGTAATTTACATAAGTGGTGCCCAAAAGATGAAAACCCTAGGCTGAAAAGGGCTTCAACATTTCAAGTGAAATTTTCTGTAAATGTGTGGGCCGCACTGATTGACGACTTTTTGATTGGTCCAATAATACTCCCGAGGACATTAAACGGAGAGAGATTTCTGGAGCTTTTGCGGACTGAACTGCCCTTGCTGTTGGAAGAAGTGCCGCTGCAAACCCGTCGAAGAATGATGCTTCAAATAGATGGATGTCCTGCCCATTATTCGCTGATTGTCAGGTCTTTTCTTAATGAAAATTATCCAGGCCGCTGGATCGGTCGACAAGGACCTGTTGGGTGGCCGGCGCGTTCCCCAGATCTCACACCTCTCGACTATTTTTTATGGGGGACAGTGAAACAAAGGGTGTACAGCAGTTCCATAAACAGCGAAGCGCAACTTGAAGAAAGAGTTTTGCGTGTTGCAAACGAAATAAAAAATGATCCCGAGATGATTCGTAGGGCAACTCATCAAATTTCACTTCGCGCTATAATGTGTTTGCAGCAACGGGGTGGCCATTTTGAACATTTGATGCATTAAGCCAAAATGATTATCCTATAGACAAGTCTATTTGATTTTATTTGTTAAAGATAATGAATGATTCATGTAGGTTAATACTGTTGTTTTATTCCTAGTCTGGCGTTGAACTGAGTTCACTGCTTTTTGAAACGCTGATTTAAAAACTTGTATCTAAGTAATAAACTTGCAATTTTTCACCATTAGGAAGCTAATAACATGTAGAATAACTTAACATTTAAAAAAGGTAGGGTAAATAGGACAATTTTTATTGAAATTTAGCAATTGTTTTAAAAATCATTGAAAAAATAGTGAGTTTCAGCATATTCCTCTTTATTTTAAATTTATAGCATTTAATTTCGTGGAAATTTTCACTTTACTGATACGGCCTATTATTTGCAATCACTACAAAATTTATTCCAATATGATAGGACATTCAGTTTAAAAATTGTAACGATTTATTTAAATAGGGTTAGCAGCTGACTCTAAAAATTTTAAAATATTCATAAAAAATCAATTATTGTTTTTAATTTTTTTTTGATGATTTATCCGTCGATGAAATAGAGTGTAGTTTCCCTGATTTTGATATGTGCACTTTATGAAGACTCACACTGTATTTATAACTCGTAAGAGAAATCAGCAATCTGTCCGTATGGGTAATAGGCATGCTTTTTCGGACTAATCTAAACTAATCAGAATGGAGATCATGCAGAGTATCACTGCAGTATTAATTTTTATGTTATCACTTGAGATTATCGTGGTCTTATTACAGTCAAAAGGCAAATAGCAAATGTCCACTAGCTCATTATAAGACACATGATCGGCTTGCTAACACAGGGTGTTTCAACCTTTTCATTCTATACATGTGTATACTGAACAAATTAATACCGTTGATCAGTTACAAGAAAGAATAGATGATGCGTTTCATCAAATTCAAGCCACAACAAATTTTGCGGAAATACGTTCTTTTTATTAAAAGGATGCCGCACTTGCATCCGTCAGAATTGCGGTCTTTTTGAACATTTATTGAAATGAAGCTTTGATTATCTAATTTGTTTTTTTTATTTTTACGAAAATAATGCACTCCAGGAAACAAACACAAGAGTAATTGTTTGTAGCAAATTGAAAGTAAAATTCCAAAAATCGCGCGTTTCTAAAAAATAACAGTGGCGCACTACTTTTACTTGGAAAAATATAATGTTAATCTTGAGTGAAGACTTTTAAATGTGGACAATACTTAGATCCAGATACCAAATTTTAGTTCATTCTAGTTGACTGTTTTGAAAATTAATTTTTTTTTTATTTTTAAACTTCAACATCCCGCGAGGAAAAAATGTTACGTAGAAGAACCCCCTCAAAATGTGGTTCTGTTTATGATGATTCATTTTTGGTCACGACTTGTGAATCACCCTGTATGTCACTGAATCACAGGATCACTTCCTTAATTGGGAACGCAATATGATGCGTGGACGACCATTGTCTGGACCTTGTTCTGGAAAAGCTGAAGGATGGCAATATTGCTGTTGCTCGCTGTGCCCTATAATCGGATACCACACTACCAAAATGATTTCAATAAAGCATTATAGACTAATAGCTTATTTGTCCAATGACAGTTTAGATTTCCTACCAATAGTCCAAAACATCTTTTTTAAGTTTGACGCCCATTTGTTTCCTTTTTGAGAAAATGTGCATCTGCCTTCTGTCTAAATGAAATACTTCGCATGATTTGATTGTGGAATTTGTAAATTATCCTGTTGGACAGGTTTTCCTACGTAAAGTGAATGCCATTAACCTTTATGCACCATTTTCTCCTCAATTTGGGACGCCAAGATAGCCGTATCTTTTGCAACTGTTAAGCATACTTCATTTGCAATTTATATATCTGTAGGATATAGAGGGTAGATATTGGGTCCTAAAACACTTCCTTGTGGGATTCCTGACCCGACAGGCTTAACGGATGTGGATTCCGTGCCATGCTTTATGTAGAAGTACCTATTTATCATGTACGATTTCAGACGCAAGTATTGAAGATAAGGGAGGATTTGTTTTAATTTGAAGTACAGAAGTACAGGCCCTTATGTCAAATTTTGTCAAATGCTTGAGATGCATCAAGAGATACAACTGAACAGTCTGTTTGTTGTTAAAATCCGCACTAATTTTATTCACAAATCTGTGTGCTTGTCAATAGTACCAGGTTTCTCCTGGAAACAAAATTGATGTTCCGGTATTAATCAGTTTTTATTTATTTATTAATTTATTTGTCAATTTATTTATTTATTCATTTATCTATTTATTTATCAACGAGCAACTGCGAAATTATAGTACAGCATAGAAAATCTAATGTAAACCTAACCCTACTTTGACTTAGATATTTAGCACTTAAAACAATCACAAACACTTTACAATCCAGATCATTTCTCAATTGAAACGAATTTATTTAAAATTTAAATATATGGGGAAATCGAATATTAAATATTACATACAGGAATCTAATGGAATTTTGAATGTTTTCTGACTTCTGAAGAAATCCAACTTATTAGAATACTGATTTTCTGACCTTGAAGATCTACAGAAAGGAATTACTAACATAATTAGTACGAAATGATCTCACATGGAATGGTTGATTCAGTCTTGTTTGACGAGGAGGCACATGGAGATTAATATTTTTCAAAAGTTCTCTGATTCCGTCTTACCTGAATTGTTGAGATATTGAAAGATCTTTCAATGACGGAATAGATAATATCTTCAACCATAATGTTTTGTTTGAATGAACTGAATCTTAAGACTTTATGTTGCACTCTCTCAATTGCCTGAATGTGAACATTATAGTTGGGGACCAAACACAAGAACACAACTCCAAATGGGGCATCACCAAAGAACAAAATAACGTTTTAAATGACTGAATATTATGAAAATCCTTAGCACATCGTTTTGTAAATCCCAACAGTTGAAGAGATTTAGAAACAATCATATTTATATGAGTAATAAAGGATAATTTTGGGTCAAGAATTACCCCTAAATCCCTACATTGGGATACACTCTTAAGATGACAACCTTTCATGGTATAAGCATGACCAATGGGGTTCCTGTTACGGCCGAAGACCATTAAATGACGTTTTTCCACATTAAGTTTCATTCTATTCATTTGATACCAGAGACTTAATGAATTCAAATCATTTTGGATATTTAAACAATCATTATTATATTTTATTTTTAAGAACAATTTCAAATCATTTGCAAACATTAGAAAACTAACAGACTTAAAACAGTATATAATATCATTCACGTATATATTGAAAAGAAGAGGACCCAGATGGGAACCTTGAGGTACTCCAGATGGCTCACTAATCTCATTTGATTGAAAGCTTTGTATACGCACTATTTGTTTTCGGTCAGTGAGGTAAGACTCCAGCCATGATAAAAGATCGCCGCAAATTCCTAGACAATGTAACTTATTAATCAAGATCTCATGGTTGACCTTATCGAATGTTTTAGAAAAATCGGTATAAACTGCGTAAACAGAATTACCTTCCTCCAAGGATTCCAAAACATAGTTTGTTAAAAGATTCAACTCTGTGGAGCGTTTTGAAAGAAATCCAAACTCTTGGCTTATAAAACTAATTTGCAAATTTGCGGATAAAAATTCACACACTAGGCTCTCAAATACCATTCCAATGCAACTCAGTTTACAGATAGGTCGATAATTTTTGACATGTGAAGAATCTCCTGATTTCAGTTTTGGAGTAATGAAGCTTGTTTTCCAACATTCCGGAAAAGTTCGACTTTTCAACGAAAGATTAAAAATATAAAATAGAGGTCTAGAAATCAAAAAGCTGCAATGTTTATTCAACAACGGAGGTACACCATCAGGTCCAGGTCCTTTATTAGCGTCTAATTTGGACAGTTTTTCATAGATGACTGAGATTGGAATTTCATAAATAAACAAATTGACCCCATAAGAAAGATTACTATTCTGAACTGTAACATACTATTCTCTACACTGTAAGTTTTAGAGAAGTAATCTGCAAACAAATTGGTAATTTGTAAACCAGATGAACTACTGACATTATTATAATGTACTCTGAAGGTATGTAATGATCATCCTTAGGGCTATTAACAAATTTCCAAAAATTTTTCACGTTTTCTCTAAGAGAAGATTCAGTTGTATTGACATAATCCAGATAACACTGTTTTTTAGATTTTTTTTCAACAATTACTAGTAATATATGTGTGTACACTTTTTTAAAAAGTTTTGAGAGCTCCGGTAGTAGGCTTATGGGGTCTGTATGAGGGACTGTAGCCTATTTTCTCATTTTTGAAATTCAGCAAATTTGCACCTGTAATTTCCAGGATGAAGCATACATCTCAAGTAATTTGAGGCAACAATTCTAGGGAATTATCATCAACACAGATTGTTAGCATACAAATCCTCACTATGCACCTATGCACTACCGTTTCGCACGTTTTCTTCCAGCTTAGACCTCCTATAATGCATTCTCTGAAGTAGATGTTACTTCCTGTCCGAGCCAAATCATGATAGCTCAAGCATCATGACGTTTTTAATAGATCAGACACTTTCAGGAACTTGGAAGTACAATATCTAACGACATTTTCGAATGACTTGTTCTGATCGCTCAAAGAGATATACAGTGCGAGTCTTCATAAAGTGCACATATCAAAATCAGGGAAACTACACTCTATTTCATCGACGGATAAATCATCAAAAAAAAATTAAAAACAATAATTGATTTTTTATGAATATTTTAAAATTTTTAGTGACAGCTGCTAACCCTATTTAAATAAATCGTTACAACTTTTAAACTGAATGTCCTATCTTATTGGAATAAATTTTGTAGTGATTGCAAATAATAGGCCGTACCAGTAAAGTGAAAATTTCTACGAAATTAAATGCTATAAATTTAAAATAAAGAGGAATATGCTGAAACTCACTATTTTTTCAATGATTTTTAAAACAATTGCTAAATTTCAATAAAAATTGTCCTATTTACCCTACCTTTTTTAAATGTTAAGTTATTCTACATGTTATTAGCTTCCTAATGGTGAAAAATTGCAAGTTTATTCCTTAGATACAAGTTTTTAAATCAGCGTTTCAAAAAGCAGTGAACTTAGTTCAACGCCAGAGTAGGAATAAAACAACAGTATTAACCTACATGAATCATTCATTATCTTTAACAAATAAAATCAAATAGACTTGTCTATAGGATAATCATTTTGGCTTAATGCATCAAATGTTCAAAATGGCCACACCGTTGCTGCAAACACATTGTAGCGCGAAGTGAAGTTTGATGAGTTGCCCTACGAATCATCTCGGGATCATTTTTGATTTCGTTTGCAACACGCAAAACTCTTTCTTCAAGTTCCGCTTCGCTGTTTATGGAACTGCTGTACACCTTTTGTTTCATGGTCCCCCATAAAAAATAGTCGAGAGGTGTGAGATCTGGGGAACGCGCCGGCCACCCAACAGGTCCTGGTCGACCGATCCAGCGGCCTGGATAATTTTCATTAAGAAAAGACCTGACAATCAGCGAGTAATGGGCAGGACATCCATCCATTTGAAGCATCATTCTTCGACGGGTTTGCAGCGGCACTTCTTCCAACAGCAAGGGCAGTTCAGTCCGCAAAAGCTCCAGAAATCTCTCTCCGTTTAATGACCTCGGGAGTATTATTGGACCAATCAAAAAGTTGTCAATCAGTGCCGCCCACACATTTACAGAAAATTTCACTTGAAATGCTGAAGCCCTTTTCAGCCTAGGGTTTTCATCTTTTGGGCACCACTTATATAAATTACGACAGTTCACGATGCCGTCTCTCGTGAACTGAGATTCATCTGTCCACAGAATTGTTTTCGGGAATTCAGGATTGTCTCTTGTTTTTATTAAAATCCATGTAGACATAACGCACCTTGGACGCCAATCCACATCTTCATGCAAGTGCTGCACCCTTTGATAATGGTATGGATGCAACCCTGCTTTTCTCAAGATGCGCCAAACCGATTTCTGGGATACGCCATGACGTGACGCCAAACGTCTCGTACTAGTAGTCGGGTCAGCAAACAAATCATCCAAAATGCAATAGCAACATGAATAATAACACCTGGTTCGCGGCGGTCTCGAGGCAAACCAAGTCCAGTGTTAGCCAGTCTTCTATGTACTTCTTGGAAGTTACGGGCTGATGGAACATGGCGTCGATTTGGAAATGCAGCTAGATAAGCTGTGCAAGCAGCTCTAGCACTCCCTCGGTAGGGTAAGTCCGGGAGAGATCGACCACATTTTGGAAAAAATATTGTAAATATTTTGGTTTCTGAGGTACACGTTTTTTTAACTGTTGAAGCATTACCTAAAAGGGTTAGGATAGTAAATAAATCACAATTTAAGATATAATACAAACATAAATGTTTATTTTGAACTAAAAGTTTAAACATTGTAACTGGTCGATCTCACCCGGATGTCCGGGTTAGACCGACCACCAACTACGGGTGAGATCGACTTCGAAAAATAAGAAAACATAGAATAATAAAACATGTTTGAACAGTATAATAATAAAGGTAGAATTAAATCGTATAAATACATTTAATTTTTTCGACTTCTCTTGTTAAATTTTCGGCATATATCGCAAATATTCTCGAATTTTGAGCATCCATTATGAAACCAACGACTACAGTTCATACATTTGAGCCATTCGTCATTCTTAGTGGTTTTAAAATAATTTTCCCCACATCCTACGCATTCGTTTTCGTCCCATTCATCTGCTGATGTATCACTTTCCTGCAATACTGGACTTTCGCTCTCCGAATCTGAATCTTCTAATGTTTTTTTTCTGTTTAACCACAGTTTTCTTCTGAATTGGACATTTGTTTTTTTGTTTTTTTTTATCCTTCTGAATCTCAATTCGTTGTGAACTGTTTAAAATAGTTGCAAGCTGCCTACCTCGTGTTTTGACCACTGCTTTTGCGTTAGTTTTGGGAACAAGTGGGAACAGTGAGAACATTTTCTAAAAGGGTAAAATAGTGTTTCACAAACAGACGGTTCATTCCAGTCGCTCAGTTAATAGAAATTCCTTCGGCTTTTCTAATCGATATATCAGGATGTCGACGTAAAAACGAGTTAAGCCAATCATAACCGGCCTTGCCTCTTTCTTTATTAAATGTGTGCTGCAGTTTTAATTTTTCTACAAGTTGAAAAGCCCATATTCTGACGGACTCCCGATCTGGTGCAAATCCGGCACTCCATTTAGCTCTCTCTTGATTTTTCCTTTTGTAAGTCGTGGGCACTTTTGTTAATCTGTAACAATATTATTTTACAATAAATTTATTTTTTCTAATTGAGCTTTATTGTATCACTAATATCCTTCAGACCGCCGAATATTTCATTAATACTATTATTATTTCCATGGTCTCCCGGATTGATGTGGTAGTACTCTACCAAAGTTACGGGAGAGATCGACCACCTTGTTAACCGAAGGAAAAATGATAAATGCCTACATTTTTGGGGTTATGTTATAGTTTGATGCATATTTTATCATCCAGTATTGAAACAGTTCAATTAAACTTACCCGTCTTTAAAATATCACGAACACAGTAAATCAGTCAAAAAATTGTCAAGTTTGCACAAATTTTTAAATTTAATTTGTACATTTATACTACTGTTACGGGGCGTGTTTACGTGTTCCATGTAACAAGGTCAACTAATCGCATCATACATGTGAGTCACGGATTCATCTATTGCTTTGTGGTTAAGTTACCGGCAGTGGTCGGTCTCTCCCGGTGGTCGATCTCTACCGGAATTACCCTACATTCCATAATAATAATGGATATCGGCAATGTGTGCCGGAGGGAAATCACTTATACGTGGCATCGCGACCAAAAAGCGAAAGCGTGATATGTAGCAAACGAAACTGATAAAGTTGGCAGGAGAAACACAAATAGCTGCCTAACTGCCCAACATTCAATTGTTTTTCAACTGGGCCCGCCTCCCCACTCGTACTTCAGCCCGCGCGACTCTACATCGAATCACCAAAAAAAGATATCTACGTGATAAACAATGGTGCCTAGCAAGACGATGCGCATGGGCTTTTTTATAAACACTCACAGAAACTGTTACATTTGAGTAATAAACGTGCAATTTTTACTTTTATAAAGCTGATAACATGTAGAATAACTTACAAATAAAAAAGGTAGGGTACAAGGGACGATATTTATAGAAAATTTGAAATTATTGTAAAAATGATAAAAAAAAAACAGATTTTCATCAAAATTTTCTTTATTCTAAATGGATGTCATTACTTTTCCTGGAATTCTTCACTTTTCAGGCACGTTCTTTTATCAGCAATCACTACAAAATGTATTCCAATATGATAGGACATTTAGTTTAAAAGTTGTAACGAGTTAATTCAATATGGTTAGAAGCTGCTACTAAAAATTTTAAAATATTCATATATTCATAAAAAATCAAATTCATGTTTTTTTGATGATTTATCCGGCGATGAAATAGAGTGTAGTTTCCCTGATTTTGATATGTGCACTTTATGAAGACTCACACTGTATAGATAAGCCCTTTGTGCTTTTGCTTTCTAGAAATCTATACGTTTTAGTATCATCTGTCAGTCGTTTGACATAGAATTCATAAATACTGGATCTAATACACTGTATCTAAACTGCTGGTAATTGAATAAGCAAAAAAATTATTAACATTTATCCGCAGCCTTTGTCGTTCATGGAAATATCTTATCGTAATTATAGTATTCTCTTGATTTACATAATGTCGTTTATTAAATAGTGTTAAAAGCCTGGAGAGGTTCCAGCAAGAAAATGCTTTTACAATATTGAATGTATGTTTTCACAATCAGCCTGAGTGGATCATATGTAATTTTAACTGTTTCAAAATCAGGTATGAACCCTTTTACTACACCCCGAACAAATCCATTAGACAAAAGGCATACTTTCCACTGATGAGGTAATCATTCTACATTAGCACTTTCCTGAAGCATTTAAAATTTAACGACAAACCATTATACTTTGTAATCTACTTAGCCTCTCCCTATTATCAACTCTGCGCATATTTTAATACAAATTAACTAAAAATCCCTTCCTCCCTTTTAATTTAATTTATTACTTCCCTTTACACGGAATCACAGGGTGCCGTAGATTTCTATCTTTCCTATTCGCTGGAGCTGGGCCGACAAATACGTACGGCTGGGGCGATTGTTTTGACTGATTACGTTGAAGTGTGTAAATTAACTGCATTTTATTTGTCTTGCTTTAATTGCTATTATTTATGATTGAAGGCGGATCTAAGGGCCTACTTAAAAATTTGATGCTCCACTCCTTTACGTGTTTAAGTTTACATCCTTCAATAATAGCCTCTGCAGCATCTATACAAAACCATTGATTAATAATTCTACTTGAAGATAACGGGTGATTTTTTAAGAGGTATAGGATTTGATTTAAAAAAAGCACAAAAAATTTGAAAAAACGATTAAATCTTTATTTGAGTCGATAGAACGGTCGATATAATTTAATGTTTAAAGATTATTTCATGTAAATGTTGGCCGCGGGTCCGCTTTAGATGGCCCATGCGCAAGGTCCAATTTTGGCACACTCTCTCCAACATATTGGCCGGTATCTCACGAATAAATGCTTCAATATTGGCTTCCAGTGCGTCAATCGTTGCTGGTTTATCCCTGTAGATATTAGCCTTAACATGGCCGCACAAGAAATAGTCCAACGGTGTTAAATCACACGATCTAGGCGGCCAATTGACGGGCCCCAAACGTGAGATAAACTGTTCACCGAACTCGCCTTTCAATAGGGCCATTGTTTCGTGTGCAGTGTGGCATGTGGCACCGTCTTGTTGAAACCACATGTCAGCCAAGTCCAGCTCTTCCATTTTGGGCAAAAAAAGTTTGTTATCATCGCACGGTAGCGGTCGCCATTCACAGTTATGTTCCGGCTATTGTCGTCTTTGAAGAAGTACGGCCCGATGATGCCACCGGCCCATAATCCACACCAAAAAGTGATTTTTTCGGGATGCATTGGTAGCTCTTGCAATGCTTCTGGCTGGTCTTCACTCCAGATGCGGCAATTTTGCTTGTAAACGTACCCATTCAACCAGAAATGAGCTTCGTCGCTGAACACAATTTTTCGATAAAAATGTGGATCTTCCTCCAACTTTGCCAGCGCCCATTCACCAAATTGGAAACGTTGTAGGAGGTCGTGAGGCTTGAATTCTTGCACCAGCTGTATCTTATAAGAAATCCTGTCGCAAAATTTTCCACGTAGTGGAGTAACAGAGGCCCAATTGCTGCGAACGGCGGCGAATCGACATTTCACGGTCATCACTAACACTGGCGGATACAGTCGCAATATTTTCTTCAGTACTCACTCAACGTCTGCGTGTTGGTGGTTTAATGTCCAATAATGTAAACTGGGTTCGAAATTTAGTCACAAGCTTCCGAATAGCTCCCTCAGTAGGCCGACCAAATTGCCCATAAATTGGACCTGAGCTTGGACGTTCTCCGATGATCGTTCGTGTCGGAAATCATACTGCCTATCGCTAATCTAGCCGTGATGTTCGAGATACTTTAGACGCTCCTTATTTATGCACCTATCCATCACCTTGCTGATAACAAATAGCAGAGCTATAAGTCAGTAGATGTAAGATTCTTAGATCCTTTTTGAGACGGGCTGGACATGAAGCAAATTTTTAACTCAAATTGGGAGAGAGTACCACATTCGTATGATATCTGGAAGAGACGCGAAGTACGAATCTGGTTAAGACCAGAAGCTTCGTTGATTTCAAGCGATAAGAGCATCATCCGTCCTACGGTCTTATGCCTCAAGATTACTTCCCACATAGTGGGCATTGTGGTGGAAGCCCGTGGTAGAGTTGGTAGCAGCATTTTTGTCTTAGCATTGGAATAGTTTACAGTCGTTCCAACCTGGCGCATAAGCGGAGAAAGTTCCCTTCGATCTGATTCGATAGCCAATCATTCAAAAAATTAACTCAGATGAAATGAGATATTCTGGCGTCAACTATAGGAATTTATCACAGCTATGTTACTCTATTCCGCAATAATTATAAAAAATCTACTTTGAAAAAGGTTAGTGTCTCATAGATGGCGCTGTAGCTAAACTATATGAGCATATAATCTGCCTTTTTTTAGAAAATTGTATATATATGTTAACTTGAGCTTGAAATTAAACTAATCATCGCTCAAAACACTACTTGTATTGCACACAAACAATTCAGATCTGATCTCGTCAACAGAACGTTCATGATTGACCGCTGCAAAAACCAAACAAAAACTGGTCAGGCATCCAATGTTTTTATCAACACCATCAAGATAAATGCGAGCAGACTGGCTCGGTTACATTTATCAGGTGAGACAAAATATTAAATAATACTGAATATTCCTAATACGGCCATCCTGCTCTCGCACCCCCTCGTACGCAAAAAATATTTTAATTACCAGTACAACAAATAAACATATCAATCATTTAAGCTTCCAAAATTAACATGTCAACCATTTAAGATTCGAATAATACTACTTAGATCTTGGATTGTTACGGTAAAACGTCATATTCAAAACATTCTTAACGTAGTGTTAAACACCTCTTCGCCCTTTGATTCGGAATAATACAGCTAACTAGGTGCGAAAAATACAAATTTATCTCAACCATCTAAGGTTCCTTTTTTTTATTAATCAATTTTTTTATTATTTATTCAAAAGAACATAAGTCAACCATTTAAGGTTCGAAAATAAACATGTCAACCATTTAAGGTTCCAAAATAAACATAAATCAACCACCCAAGGTTCCAAAGGACATAAGTCAACCATTTAAGGTTCGAAAATATACATGTCAACCATTTAAGGTTCCAAAATAAACATAAATCAACCATCTAAGGTTCCAAGAAGACATAAGTCAACCATTTAAGGTTCGAAAATAAACATATCAACCATTTATGGTTCCAAAATAAACATAAATCAACCCATCTAAGGTTGCAAAAGGACATAAGTCAACCATTTGAGGTTCGAAAATAAACATATCAGCCATTTAAGGTTCCAAAATAAACCTAAACCAACCATCTAAGGTTCCAAGAGGACATAAGTCAACCATTTAAGGTTCGAAAATAAACATATCAACCATTTAAGGTTCCAAAATAAACATAAGTCAACCCATCTAAGGTTGCAAAAGGACATAAGTCAACCATTTAAGGTTCAAAAATAAACATATCAACCATTTAAGGTTCCAAAATAAACATAAATCAACCCATCTAAGGTTGCAAAAGCACATAAATCAACCATTTAAGGTTCGAAAATAAACATATCAACCGTTTAAGGTTCAAAAATAAACATCCGGATACTTGAGTGTTGGCTCTCTCTTACCAAACATCAATAAATTGTGGGTAAAACCAATCCAAAATAAAAGAAATGTCAGCCTTTGGCACGCACGGTATATCCCACTTCTGATGTTAACTTCGGCTTGAAATTAAACTAATTATCGCTCAAAACACTACTTATATTGCACATAAACAATTAAGATCTGATCTCGTCAACAGAACGTTCATGATTGACCGCTGCAAAACCGAAACAAAAATTGGTCAGGCAACCAATGTTTTCATCAACACCATCAAGATAAGCGCGAGCAGAGCAGACTAGCTCGGATACACTTATTAGGTGAGACAAAACATTAAATAATACTGAACATTCCTAACACATATTGCTGTATCCTAGTGTAAAAATTACCTTGATCACACACACAGCTCTTCAGTTGTTGTGTTAAAGAAGTGCTGCTTAAGTGATTAAGCATGCAACCGCGACCCCCTTCCCATTCTTCAATTTTTAATCGCCGCTCTCCCCCATGAACTGCGACCACCACTGCGCCCCACTTAGACAGATTCCTAAATCCGACCTTGCTCACTAGATTGATTTTCAAAGCCTTTAAGGATCTCTCATCCTTGCCACAGTAATGGCTTTGTTTATAAGTCTCATCAAAATCCGAGCAGAAATTTTCGAGATGAAGAGGGGTTAAGGATTATCTCACTAAAATGAGTAATACGGTCTTTCATGTAATATTAAAAAAATGGCGTCAAGTAGGTTGACTCTACACTTTCCACGCAATACTGTCATCAGTTAGTCCGTAAAAGATTAGGTTCGGCACAACTTAGCCACTCTGAGGAAAAGTTAGCTACGGACATGTTCAACAAAAACCAGCTAATCAGGTTTATTCAGTTAGTCCATAGTCCCCACCCATTTGACAAAACCATGAATTTCCTTCCTGTCCTACCGAAAGCATCGACCATCTGACAACGCTGCGGAACCGCACCAGCTAACCGTAAGTGCCAACCGTGATACGTTATCAGACGTACCATAAGTATCGTTGTTGTATCGTAATTATGAATACACTGCGATGTACGATAAATTTACGAATGAGCTTTTTTGCTCTCAGATGTTGACATGTGTTCGATGAATCCCATCTCCCCTCACTCTCAATCCAACCTGCATATCAACGAGCTCGATCGTTTCCTTCACTTTCACACATCACTACGCCCCTCTCCAATTAAATGCCTATTCTTCAAATATTATCAAGTCTGCCCCCTCCCCTCCGACTTTTTGAGAACGCCAGCGACACCGTCACACGCAGGAGGACGCCATGTATGAAAGAAAGAGACCCGCGATAAAAACACGAGAAGGGTCTGTAAATACTTTATATACCCTCCACCACTTACTTACTACCTTACTACCAAATGTTAACCCTTACAATTTTTTTCTCACAATGCTCAGGAGCCCCTGTTTCAAGTTTAAAAATCTACAAAGCTTTTCGTTGTCATAGTGTGAAAATTTCATCAAAATTCTACCGGTACTTTTCAAGTTATAGACAGGCCATGTATTTATTAGCGAACAGATAAACCAACGGAATCTCATCTTATTTTCGTAATTTTCCGCGATTAAAATACTTCCGGCAATAGGCGTGAGAAGTAAAAAACAGATTATATCATTTTTGAAACTTTTTACTATTAACGTTCTTCCTCACCAACTGGATAAATGATGGCAGAATAACATATACAGGGTGCTCCGGGATTAAATGAACAGTGAAAACAGTGACCGAGACTTTTATCGTACCCGAAAAGGTACACGGTGATTTATTTCAACATGTTTAATATCACTGTTGATCCGCTTTTGATCAAATGTTGCAAAATAACAAAGTTACTTAGCCATAACGTAAATATAGTCAGGACGTTGAAAAATCCAGGGATGGACCTTTTTTACTCTTTTTGTATTTCATCAAAATCAACACTTGAGCTTAATATTTAAATGTTTAATCATGTACATAAAAAGCTAACGAATGGCGCTTATTAACTTGTAAAACACATCGAGCACGTCTAAAAAAACTAATTTATCCAAAATGTAAAGCAAATTTTTGTGTTTCTCATGTGTTACAAAGACGTTAATTTAAAATCGCATCGGGTATAAAATATCTTTCTCGAAAATAAGGTGCTAAACAATATCTATCAACTGTCATTGAGCTTCGATGCTGCTACTGAAAGAAATATGAGATATTGGAAATCCGGTATCTCCAGCACTGACTCTGTTTTCATGTTTTCAACATCTTACTTACATTCTTCGGATCATAGTTCTATAGAAACTTTATATCGAACATTTCTCTAGAGGCATCTATGAGAATTATATTCTATAAGAACCTTGCAGCTGTTCTGTGGTTAAAAGAGTCTTATTCTGACGCACAAGGATTTATTGTACAGAAGATGGACTGGACATACGTTGTCGAGCTGCTGCAGACATAAAAGACCTATAGGAAATTATCTGCCAGAAATGTCCCTTAAAAAAGGACAAGCTGCATCAAAAGGACGTATCCGTGAGCAGTGGTGTGCCAGATATATTTTTAAAACAACTCATATCAGATTTGAAACAAGAACAGTATCGGTACCCAGCGCTGCCAGAAGATGATTTATATCTCTTTTTGTAATTGTAATCGTGAAAAGTTTCAAAAATGAGATAGTATGTTCCTTGGATGTTACATTCGTCACGAAAAGTCATAGCACTCATTTCCGTCGGTCTGTCTTTTGACATCTCCCTAAAATCATCAGAACAAGTTTAGCAGAATTTTTATTATAGTAAAACTACGTGCTTAATTAACGCCCAAAAGAAGAATTTAATGCTTTCCTACTTTTCGAAAAAATGAATGTCGGTCTGTATCTTTGTCCTCTAATCCTTGGCCAGTCTATAATTTGAAAAGTACCTCTCGGATTTTGATGAAATTTACGAACACAGTTACTAATCTGCTAATGACGGAATAGTACTGTACATATTTCCGTCTGTCTGTGTATCTATCTGCCGATCTGTCCGCTAATTGTTAACCCCTCTATAACTTAACTTTTTAAATTTTAACACCCTGTATATTGGGAACGACGGACCTATGTTCATGTGCACTTTTTGTCTTAAAATTACAAGTATCGTATGCTAAATTTATGGTACATGCTCAATGAACACCCTGTATGTTATACATATATTCTCACATATATTTTTCTGAATTTTATGATCCTTAAATGTGCAGCCCCCTGGGCGGGGGTGACACCAACCCAAAAATATTAAATGGAAAGGGGGGTCGAGTGATACCTTATTTTAAAGGTCTTTCAATTCCCTTTATAATGATGCAAAATACATGAGCTTCAGTTCAGTAGTTTTAAAGATTTATTGATTTAAAGCTTAAAGTACACTTTAATATGTACATCAGATTAGTTTGTACTACTTTCAGAGGAAATTTGACTAAAAGAATTTACTTAATAAGCAAATGCTTTCCTTCACCACGCCCATGGTTTGTTTATCATTTTGTTGTTGAAAATAGCTATTGGAGCGTTTTTTGTGGCAAAACAGTTATTTCTTGAAGAAAGATAAGGAAATATCTCGTACTTATTTTAACTAGGAATTTAGTACATAGTTTGCGATTGACTTGACCAAACTTTGTTGCTAGAATAACTTGTAACGCTTTATCACATAAATTAATCATGGTATATTCATTCCACAGCAGAAAGAGTTGAAATTATCGAAATATTTTTCGGAAATAATCAGTGCGCTAATAGAACAGCAGAAATATTTAATGAGCGACATGAGAACAGTAACGTGCTTCGAAAATATGTTCTAGAACTTGTAGCTAAATTTTGGGAAACTGGGTCACTCGCCAATAAAAAACGCAACATTGAAAATCCCCTAAGGGACGAAGCAATAGAAGTGGCGGTTTTAGAGCAAGTTTATGTAGATCCTACGTCAAGTAACCGCAAATTGGAGACTGTGTGTGGTGTTAGTCGACGTACTGTCCAACGGATTCTAAAGGCCCATAGTTTTCATCCGTATAAAATTCACCTGGAACAAGAACTTAATGAAGACGATTTTAATCGGCGAATACAATTTGAAGATATGAGTGAACGAATTATAAACGATTTTCTATTCAACACTTGCTTTTCCGCCAACATCATAAGAAGACCTGCGACAAAGTAATGATGTATTAGTTTTATTCAAGCTTTAAATCAATAATTCTTCAAAACTACTGAAGTACATTAATTTTATATCATTATAAAGGGAATTGAAAAACCTTTAAAATAAGGTATCACTCGACACTCCCTTTCCATTTAAGATTTTGGGGGTGGTGTCACCCCCGCTTTGGGGGCTGCATGTGCTAACGTGATTTTGCACCAAACTTGTGTCCCCCTCGAAAACAAAACCGACGGGTCTAAGCGTTTTTCAAAAAAAAACTGAGCTGCCAGTAAATGCGTCTGTTTCGTTTTCGATGCGCCACCCTGTATATTCAAGCAACAGAAAACTTGTGCAGTAGATTTCGAAAATTGATTCAGCGGCATCGGAACTACGGACGAAAAATAAAAATCGCTGGAGCATAGGCTTACAACGTCTCAGAGGTTCCTGCTCATTTTCAGACATTGTTTGAGGGTGACGAAAATTGTAGGGTGGAAGGTGTATGCGGCACATTGTTGCACATTTGGTGGCAGTGAAACACCTTCTATTATCAAGTTGCTACTAATCTCAGTGATACTATGCACTTGGCATAAGTCACACATATTTTCCCTACATCTGTCATGGAGACAGAAACATTATAGATTTACTTTATATAGTTTGATATGTATGTAGAGGTCGGAGATTTATCGCACATATCTAATCACGATTCGATTTCGCCTTTTGGAACGACTTGACCAATCTCTTTTCTTTGAAACCCCCAACGAAGGCATAGAATATATATATATATATATATATATAACAAAAATAGGAAAATAATGGGCAAAATCCGCAAAAAGTGGATTCGAGCAGAATAGGATAGGTAACCCGAGCGATACGTATTTCTGCTGGTTGGCTTCATCAGGCCCGAAATTAATGCACATATGCAACTACAAAAGTATAGATACATGCCCATACATCCGGATGCGGGTGTAACCTGAGGAAACAAAGATGGAGAGGAAAAAAAAAGACACACGAAGTCCACAACAAGAGCCAACCTACACATTGTAGTATAAAATGGCTAGAAGACCTCGAATTTTCGTAGTATAAAATGTGTAGGTTGGCTCTTGTTGTGGACTTCGTGTGTCTTTTTTTTCCTCTCCATCTTTGTTTCCTCAGGTTACACCCGTATCCGGATGTATGGGCATGTGTCTCTACTTTTGTAGTTGCATATGTGCATTCATTTCGGGCCTGATGAAGCCAACCAGCAGAAATACGTATCGCTCGGGTTACCTATCCTATTCTGCTCGAATCCACTTTTTGCGGATTTTGCCCATTATTTTCCTATTTTTGGTATATACCTTTCTCCGCATAATAATGTACTCTATATATATACTTGACGCCATTTTCTTGAAAGTGGAAAGGATTTCACAGCTCCTTATCCATACACTTTGTAAGAAACACCCTGATAATCGGTCAGTTCCGCCACTGGTTTCGATCTGAGCTTCAGCAAGGGCGGATGAAAAATGACAAGCGACTAACGGACTGGTTATATCGCCGATGAAAGGAACCTCATTACCTACCTTTAATATATATCCGTACTTTATGATTTTTGCTAAATAAGAGGCGAATTTTATGCCAGACGTTCCATCTAAATCGTTCTCTTCAAAGAAAAACGAGGTTCTCCGCGTTTCGTGTGCAACGGAGATTGACTTTTGAAGAGAGAGATGGCCTGTTGTTACAGACGGTTAAAACTCAATATTTTCTGGCAGACAGGAGGTAAATTCACTATCTGCTAACGTTGAGGACGTCAAAGCCAAAATGCAATTTAGTACCTGTGTGTGGCTCGACAAAGATCTGAGAATGGACACAAGGATCTTTCATAAGTATAGTGTCATCTGTAAGTGCCTGAATAGTAAGAGGCGTAGCATTTTCGCAGGGTGGCTATTTCGATTATGCTGTATGGAGCCTTTATCTATAATAAGGCCTTGAGGAAAAATAAATGTTGGCAAGTGATGCTCAGAAGCCAGCGAAAAGTAGTGCTGCGCGTGGTCTGCGCTTGCAGAACTGTATCGGCCAACTCGCTGCTGGTGGTGGAGGGAATCCCGCCAATTGATTTGCTGGATGATGAGAGATGCGCACTCAATAAAAAGGGCGCTGCAGCTACAAGCAACGAAAGAGAGGCGCTTTTGTCAAAAGGCAGGAGGGATGAGTTGTAACTGGCAGTGGTGCAGACACTATACTATAACTATCTAAAACTGTAATGACTCATCGATGTTCACGTGAACATCACTTAACTACCAGTAGTCGGCTGTTCATAGGCGGGGTATGAATATTTAACACGGGTGAACTAGATTTGTCACATGCTTAATAAAGAGTGGTTTGAAACATATTGTAAGTCAAAAATTTGGGAATTACCTTTATTCATCGTCGCTTCCACTTACATCTGACAGTAATAAACTGTCGCTATCGCTTTCCTCGTTGAAATTGACTATAACTGGCTCTATGATGGTGTCGATGTGGTGGTCAAGCTGCCACATTTTTGTTTCTTCCTTCATAACATGACGGATAGCATTCTGCCAAGCTTCGGGCGTTACTAGCTGTATGGAAGTCTCAAGTAAATCCTTAACGTCTGGTAATTTGAAGGTTGTGTTATGGCTCGCAATATAACCCTTCACTTGAGCCCAGATGAGCTCTGTTGGGTTCAGTTCACAGTGGTAGGGCGGTAACCGCAGCACAGTGACACCATATTGACGGGCCATTTCATCAGTCACGTAACTAATGTTCGCAGGTTTGTGCTGTTTAATTTTTTCATACAATTTCGCTTTCACACATGAATCGTCAAACGGGATTCCTTTTTCGCGCAACCATTGCTGCATGTCACTTTTTCGAGATCCCATACTCGGTACACGTTCGGCTCGACGACTATGGTAGGAAGCATTATCCATGACGATCACAGAGTTGGGCTCAACTCGCTGAAGCACCCCTTGAAACCAGCTCTCGAAGCAGCTGGCATTCATTTCGTCATGGTAATCACCTCCTTTCTTAGAGACGAAAATCAAGTCACACTCTTCTAAAAAGCCACTATCGCTACCAATATGAGTTACGATCAATCTTTGACCTTTCTCTGACGGTCCACAAAGACCTGTTGACAAACCTTCAATGCTTGCTTGTCGGTTACTCACTACGTTTTTGTCTATCCAGGTTTTTTTAACTGTGTGACCTGCATTTACCCATGTCTCGTCCAAATAATAGATTTTTCTGCTTTGTCGCCTATATTCAATCATTTCGCGTAGGTATTTTCGACGCCAGGCGACTATTTCAGGTCTCTCTATCAATACTGACTTCCGATTACGCGTTTCGTAACGAAAATTAATTTCGTGCAGGGATTTCCTCATTACCTCGACGCTCATTTGGGGTATAATTTCATTTTCCTTGATCGCTGCATGTACAGCCTTGAGGGTTGGTATCTCATTCCTAAAGAAAAATAAATGTACGGTTCGCCTTAACGCCATTTTGCTATCGTCATCCAATTTAACGGCCTTTCGTCCCTTCAAATTAAACTTTGGATCAGTAGTAGCTCCAGTTTTCTTCTTTTCATGCACCACCCTGCGAATGGTCCACTCTGGAACGCCTGTCATACTTTCACAACGCGCGAGTGTATCTCCCGGCGACATAGTTCTGTTCAGATAATTGAACACGTTGAGCACGATTTCTTTCGCGTCCCTCTTCAGTGCTTTACTAAGCCGTCTACTTGTTCCCTGGCTTTCAGTACTTCCACTCGTGCCATTTGTACTCTCCATGGTTAAGTATAACCAAAACAGTAACCGCAGAAACCACAACAATAACAATCACACAACAATTCTTATAAAAACACACAATATGCGATCGCTCAACGAAACACGTTCCAATGCGTTGCCGACGCCTGTGAGTCTGCCGGTCGAGGCGCGTCTTTGATTTCATTGGTTCTACCGGCGGAAAACAATCGGCCATTATTTCCATCTCTGTCTGTGGTGTTGACCACCGCAAAGCCACAGAAACGACATATGTCGTACGCTATACGGCTGTACTGGAAGGAAGCCGGGATCGAGCTCTGATCACGTGTTGATCACGCGTATGAGTCATTACAGTTTTAAATAGTTGTAGTATAGAAGGTTGATCCCGGATATTACGACTTGGATTAACAGGGGAGCGGTGCGGATAGATAGATACAACGCCTACCTGAAGAGGATGGGCAAGATAAATTAGACGAACTGCATTTATTGCAACGAAGACGAAGATACTCCTAATCATCCACTCGAATGTGGTAGTTGGGTTGACTACCAGAGGCAGCTGGAGTTGGCGCTCTTGCTAGGAATGAAAGGGAGGGCAAATGGGTTGAGATTCAACCAATAGTAAGGCTAATGCTGCAGAACAAGATGTGGGTGCATAAAAATAGACCAAGGAATCAACAGTAGATTTTTTCTTGCTAGGTTGTGTATGTACAGGGTGGACAACTAAGAATGCGAGGTACTGTATCTGAGAACCTATCCATCGTAGAGTCTTGCTTCAAAAAAGTTATTATTAAATCGGCCAAGGGAAAAACCTGGAAAATATCCTGAAATGGCCGCTAGGGGGCGTAAATGAAATCTTGAATATAAAAAAGTGATGTTTCTGTGAATTTCGCTGTATTAACTTAACAAAAAATAACTGACCTTTAAGGTCGACGATGTGAAGTTTTTTGTTTGACAATTTTTGCTGTATCTCTAACATTAAAGTGGTCGGGAGTATTTAAAGGTATCCGTAAAAGACTCCCTATATCTTCGAAACGGCCGAACCGATTTTAACAAACTTGGGCTAGTTGAAAAGAGCTATTCTTGGGCTACAAATGTTATAATATTTGAAGTTCTGTTTATTATATACTAAGTGACATATAAATCCGAACACCCAGTTTAAATGGTTTTATTTTAATAAAATTTTGTATAAGTACTTAATGAAGCATAATAAGTAAATGATAAAAATTTCAAAATGATTGCACTGCTTTAAAGCCCTTTGACCTTTAATAATGTGTGGATGCACCCTGATGTGCTACGCATTCTCCAACGCGCCTAGGCATGCTTCTGATCAGGTGGTCAATGTCCTCCTGTGGTATCTCATTCCAGGTAACCACCAACTCCTTTCGAAGTGCTTCTAGAGTCTGAGGAGGACGTTGCAAATTGAGCAATCTCCTACCCATCATATCCCACACGTGCTCAATTGGGGATAAGTCGGGAGATCTTGGTGGCCATGGTAACAATGTGACATCATTATGTTGAAAGAAGTCTATTGTGACTCTTGCAACATGTGGTCGGACATTATCTTGTTGGAAAGTTGGATCTGCCAGGGTGTCAAGATAGGGTAAAAGATGTGGTTCTAGAACTTCGTGGATATAACGCTGCGCGTTCATGTTACCTCTGATGAAGATTAAAGGTGACCTGGAACCGTAAGCTATAGCACCCCAAACCATAACTCCAACAGTGTGATGAACATGTCTTTCAACAAAAAACTGTGGATTCCTCCTTTCACCACGTCGCCTTCTAACCCTGGCACGACCATCGTGCATGCCTAAACAAAATCGAGACTCGTCACTAAAGACTATACTATTCCATTCCTGATCCCAGAGTGACCGTTGTCTGCACCACTCAAGGCGATTACGTCGGTGTTCTCGAGTTAAAGGGAGGACCCAGTGTGGCCGGTATGAAAACAAGCCAAAACTTCTCATTCGTCGGTAAACACTTCGCATGCCAATGGGTCTTCCGTGTTCTGCAAACCATTCATTTGCAATGGACCTGGTAGTGGAGAAACGGTCCCTTAAGGCCAATAATCTTAGGCGGCGATCTTCACGGTCTGTTGTTCTACGGCGGCGTCCAGTGCCCCTTGCTCTTTGCGTACGGCCTTCTCGAAGCCATGCCTGACAACACCTAGCCACAGTGTCTACACTTCATTGCACTCTAACTGCAATTGCACGAAAAGAAAGTCCAGCTTCCCGAAGTCCCACTATACGGCCCCTATCAAACTCACTAGGTTGACGAAATCGTACAGGTCTCCGTACTCTAGGCATCGTAACCGATCGTAAAGGATGTCAAGAACCAAAATCCGCCAACGTTGATTCTTTACTGCGGCTGAAATATTCATTTTTAGAGCGTTAGTGAATTAAAAAAAAGCAGTATAAAAACCGGAATGTCCAACTGATGACGCTGAAAATTTTGTCACTTGTTATTTACAGTAAGATAAATACATTCACCAACTTTTATTAAAATAAAACCATTTAAAGTGGGTGTTCGGATTTATATGTCACTTAGTATATTTTCGTTTTAAGAAAAAAAGTAAGAGAACTTTTATTTGCCAGCTTATTATAATACTAATCTTTGCATGTGAAACTGGGGTATTTTTTCAATTATATTCTTTTTATCTTAATCTTTTGTCTTCTATGTACTAGTGAACTGCATAACCAAATATTTGGTTTTGCTCCTTAGAGTGCTTGCCGTCCTTGCCTTTTCTAACTAAACGATTACTTATTTGTTTCTGTACTGTTTTTCTTAATATATTGCTGTGAAATATGCATTTGGGGATGTTTTCTCATTAAGTCTATATCTATTTTTAAAATTCAACATCTGTTGTAATTATATTGCACGCCTAGTTGGAAATTAAAAGCTTCGTTTAAGCTGATTTTTTGCCCGGATAAATAAAAGCATTATTATCATTATTACTTGTAACTATTGCTGAGTAAATAAATGAACAAAATTTCAGAGAAATTTCTGAAGTAAAGCATGCAATCTATCGCAGTATATAACTAATTCTTTGCTATTATTTCTTTGTACAATTCTAAATAGGAAAACACGTACACAGACAGCTAGAGCCAGCCAGCGTACCAACTGTGCGTCCAAAAAAAATAAATTGACTCAATTTGTTCGTAAGAGCGACACATGGAGCGTTTTATTGCTGCTACCAGCCGCTGTTGGAGCTTCCCAAATGGATTGTGGGAGTTTGTTAAGGCTCAAAATCCGCGGAAGTTTATTGTGACAGGACCACATTATCCCTAGTTGTTACAAGGTTCCTCGCTCTGATGGATTTTGTCTAAAGCTAACCGGGTGAGATTTTGAGGATTTTATTATCAATTTCATGTCAATAGGCGAGGAAGTACTGGAACTATGAAAGTTAATGGATTTATTATTATGGATTTAGTATTACAGCAGACGCTCGATAACGTAAACACGGGATAATGAAAACTTGCACTAATGTAAACACAAAATTCGTTCTGTAGGATCAAACGGAACGCGCGATAACGTAAACAATGTGTATGCTCGATAACCTAAACAACTCTCGGCGCACGGAAACAGCGCGACGGTAAAATGCTGTAGCCTCGATGATTTATGTCGGGCATCGGGGAGTCCCCGATTTATGGTGCAGAATGTAGGGGATTCACCTCTGCGATAAAATACGACAAACTCGGTCAGTCGTATGATCGTTTAGGATACGTTTATACGTACGTATGTATTTCATTTTTGAACTTAAGTGAATTCATTGCACGCGTTAATATATTTTACGACTATGGCATCCACATCCTATAAAAGAAAGTGTTTAAAGTTGAGTGAGAAAGTGAAAATCATAGACGAAGTTGCACTAGGTGCGGGAGTGACACAGTTAGCAAAAAAATATGGAGTATCCAAAGCAACAATCTGTAAAATTAAGCGTATGAAAACTCAAATTTTACAAAGAACGTGCAATACATTTGGAGGTCCGGGAAAAAGAAAAAAAAAATGCGAAGGCACCTAAAATGGAAAATTCCCTGTATAAGTGGTTTTTAAAACAACGGGAAAATCATGTCCCAGTTAGTGGCGAAGTACTTAAACAGAGAGCGAGACTGTTAAATGAAAAACTGAAAGAAACTGAAAATTTCGTAGCTAGAGATGGCTGGCTAAAACGATTCAAAACAAGATATGTAATTCGACTGCTGTCTATATCTGGTGAAAAATTATCAGCACAACCACAATTAGTGCAACCATTCAAAGAAAAATTGATGAAAACAATTTCCGAGCTAGATCTAAGAATGGAACAAATTTACAACGCAGATGAAAATGGCCTTTATTGGAAAATGTTACCAGAGAAAACCTATGCTGCATCATTTGAAAAATCTGCCCCGGGAAGAAAGCCGGAGAAACAACAAATAACGTTTCTAGCCTGCAGTAATGCTAATTGTTCACACAAAATAAAGCCACTGGTAATTGTGAAAGCAAAAAATTCGCGCTCATTTAAAAATATTAATATCCCTGTTGATTATGACTGTTCAAAAACCGCTTGGATGACTAGCAGTATATTCCTGAAATGGTTCCACAGGTGCTTTGTCCCTCAGGTATGACAATCAATTATCACAAATGCTCTATTCATAATTTGAAGATGTGTTTTCAATTTGTAGGTAAAAGGTTTCCTAAAACAACAGAAGCTTCCAATAAAAACGTTGTTACTATTGGATAATACACCAAGTCATCCTCCCGAGCAACAACTGAGGAGCAGGGATGGGTCAATTTTCGTCATGTACATGCCGCCCAACGTAACACCGTTAATTCAACCGATGGACCAGAATATAATAAGACTCACCAAACTATACTATAGGAAGTTTCTACTTTCGTCTGTCTTATCAAAGAATCCTGAAAACTTATCTGAGGCTTCAAAATAAGTAACATTACGAGAAGCTGTTTTAGATTTACATATGGCCTGGAATGAACTTAACCAGCAAACTCTTCAAAAATGTTGGAACAATCTGTTTTGTACCAATAATGAAGATGATGAAGAAGACGATGTCCCCTTAAGCGTAGTTAGAGAACGTTTGCGATCCAATAATGATAATGTTATTAGTGTGTCATTGGATGTTGTTGATTCATTGAAAACAGTGATTCCCAACATTGTACTCCTGCTGATATTAATTTATGGAACGAAGATAAGCAGACGAATGATGCTGATAAGGAGGAGGATATGGACAGTGAGGATGATGAGAACGATCCCATTGAAGTCAGAAGTGTAGTGACTGACGCGCAAGCTATACAAGTTTTTAACCCAGCTTTAGATTGGGCTGAAAGAAAAGAAGTTTCATGCACGGATATTTTAGTTCTTCGTAAATTACGGGCGCAGGCATTAGAAGACAATGCTAAGCGCAAATTTACGCAGACAAAAATTGTTAATTATTTTTCTTCTAATTAAGAAAATACTTATCGCTGTTAGAATATTTGTTTATTTTGTTATAAATAGTATGTATTAAACGTTTCTTTTAATAAATCAAATATTATATAAATCACGTTCGCTGATTTCGATAATGTGAACCACACTTGGATTAAATTAGTTTACATTATCGAGCGTCTGCTGTATTATGTTTTAGAGGAGCCTAATGATTCTCACAATCCTGAAAGTTGGGACTTTCTTTTTCAGAATCAACTAGGCTTGAAATAACAAACCAAATGTGTGGTACAGCAGTAGCGCAAAAATAAAAAAATAAATAAATGAAAGGTACTCACCTGTTCAGTTGCAGATAAATTTCAAGTACGGCTCTGCCACTTATAAATTGTCGCTGTTGGTAAAATGTTTCGTAGAAAGTATAGGTACTGTAAACAGCTCGACGGATTTGGGAGAATAAAAGGTTCAATGAGTATTCCATTTACCATGTCTGTCCAAACATTCAAAGAAAATTGAAATGTTGAAAATGTGACGGAGGCCGACGGCCTACATAACGATTTTCCAATGACCACACATGGATATTTCGGAAGTTATTCATCCGATTATGCGTGAAGATTGCTTGTGACTAATACTGACTGCAACAACCATACAAACCAGCGTTTGCTACAGTTTAGTCTTGTAGACTTGCACTTGTCTAGCCACTTTCATAGTGCTTGTTGAAGTATTTTCTTTTCCATACTCCAGTACTCCTTTAGCTTGCACCATTCGGGATTGCCTAGGTCTTCCACTGTGTCCACCTCGACTTTTTTTTAAATCACCTGTATCCACAAAGTAAACAAATCCACGCGGGCGTGAATGACTACTTCTCGGAAAGCGATCTGCATGCACTCGCGAAGCCTCGGTAGCATTTTAGAGACACTCATTATAAATAAAACGCATGTCGACAAGTTCAGTATTGCTGTACGAGTGTGCCATTTTTTTTTTCGAATCGAGTAGTAAATGTTTTGTTTACTTACGTTGCTGGTGGTTGAGTACTGACATGCATCGTGCCGTCTCACTTTTGATCTCATCGAGATATAGAAGCGGATTGGGTTTGGTTTATTTGGCTGATCCTAATATCTCGGCCATCTTAAGACTTTGGTGTACACGCTACTAGGAAAAGCCGTTCATTTTTTCGAGATCTATACGCCGTGTAAAGGAAAGTCCAAAATTTGGGGACACACTGTATAAACGAGCCTTTCTTCAAGTCTGCAAGTTGATAATAGAGAAAAGGTGGGGGTATGTGGAACGTAGCAATACCCTACCGAGACTTGGGTTCATTATCACACCTCTACATCGGAAACACCCGGCAGGGATTCGACAAAAATAGCTGAGAGTGCACTGTCGCGATTGTCAGCAAGAACTGCTTTACCCATAGTGAATTTCAAATGACTTTTATTGGTCGATTTTCTTCTAAGAGGCATCATTCGCTGCCTATTCTTGTGAACTTTTTGGTCAGAAGAGTATTGACAACGCCAGACCCCATTGTAAGAGTAACACAAGAAATGTATGCCAATATGCAATAGCCAGATCATCTTCTTCTTCCCAGAATCGTTGCTATGTGACCACTCAAATAAGTCTTGGGGCCGTATCGTCAGTCGTCCTTGATTTTCATCGTTTTATACTGTTTCGTGTCAGCGCTCTATTTTGCGGTCATGTTACAAATATCTATTTGCATCAAATTGTTCATGCTTTCGATTTGTATCATCTGTTATATCAGCCTGAAATTTAATACAATTCAAAAAAACAAAAACGTAGCCTCACAATAGGAGAGCGCCGACGCTGACACAGAACAGTAATAATCTAGAAACGCCTCAGTCTTTCTGGAGGAGAGAAAAGACGTCTGAAAGAGTTTTATGATGAATTAAAAATTTTCACAATGTTAGAAAAAGTCTTGAGATATTATAGAATATTAGAAAAAAAAGGAATTTCTGGCTATTAGAAACTGTCAGATACAGTCATCCAAACTAATTAATGATATCGCCTTGTCCTCTCTGGTATTCCTGTTGGACCTTAAAATTTGCATTTAGTCCCGCTCCCCTGGGGAAATTTGTTAATCCTCGCAGTTCAAAAAGTTTTGCGGGCAGGTACAGGGTGTGCCATCTTTTATGTCGGTATGTAAACATGAAGTATTTTTATTAAATATGGTCCTATGGTGTTAAGCAGCAAGATTTTCCCAAAATTCTTGCACTGGCCTTGGATACTTGCTCCATGTTCGGTACAACGTACTTCTGTGAGCAGATGTTTTCTTTAATGAATTTGAACAAAACTAAAAACAGGTCTTTGTCTGATGTGCCCTTAGATGCGATACTCGGAATTTCCACTGCTCAAGCCACTGTACCAAGTATTAGAAAACTTGTTGAATCGAAACGCTGTCAAAGATCATCTTAAGAATAAATGTGTTTACGTCGAAATTATGATCGAATGGCCAATAGCTATTGCAACGCTTAGGCGGCTGCCGCTTTTATTATTGCTTTGAGCACATAAAAAGACAAATATAAAATTTTCATGCAAAGAGGACCCTTCTTCATTTCACGTGAGTTTGTTTCTGCTTCAGTGGTCAAACAATGTTTTCCAGTCTAAATATGAATCGTTTTTCAAAACTGAACCAGGTTCATTGACTTGGCTATGATTAAAATCCGCCATCACAAAAACTGCGACAGGCACAGAACATACAATACGGATGTATTGTTTTCTGGATACCAAACGCAGTGGAAATCGTCAAACTCGTTATCACCGTTCATGAATTTTATGGTTCACATCCTAGAACAGAATGCGCAGTTTGTTGCATGATACGGCCTTATGTATCTCTCACACTATTTTCATGGTGAAGGAGTCGTAGCAGACGTTAAATAAAGGCATTCACCTGCATAATGTATGACGTGGCTGGAAAGTTGAGAAGGCCGAGAAGTCTGGTCCCGGGATGGAAGGATTCTAGCATGGACGTTCGCTTAAAATTTTTCATATATTTAGGATAATGACGGGAAGCTATCGAATCTTTTTGTGGAGATACTTGATGTAGCTTTCAAATTTTTATATTTATATTTTTTAAATAGTTCCATTGTAACAGGCCCTCGGAAAATAGGATTCGATAGGTAAGAGTAGTGAGGAAATCATCCTAAACTCATGAGGTTCGTAACTTTTTAGCATCTTGCAACTACACGGTCGCTTTTTTGCATCAAATATTGCTAAGTTAATGTCTGTAACAAATAATTTGCATGTAATTCTAGAACGCAAGCAACATGGTTCCAAAACTGCTCAGTTTAGTTGTGGCTCATTAAATTCAAAAACCTAGAAGGTCCGATAGATTAAACATCTACAAAGATTTGACTTCAAAACGTGTATAAATGGGAAACATTTAAAAGCTTGCCATTTTTGAGACCACAGTGGCTCTGAAATGTCATAATTATTTTTATTTTGAAAGTAATATAAAAGCTAGGCGGGTTTCTCAAAAAAATGCTCTGCTATTTATCTATTTATTTATTTCCAACAGGTGAAACCCAATTACAGGAAACGCAGAAAAAAATAACAATTAAAGAGACATGGTTCTTGGACTTAAATCTATAGTATCAATCATTCTAAATAAGATTGGATGATCTATAGCAGTTAATAATCGATGCACAACTGTCACTGTAAATATCACACCATTCAGTAACACTGTTCATGACGCAGCACATGAGATTAATTGGCGACTTTGTCATAACATAACAGCTTGACAATAGAATGCCGTTTGTTGTCGACTCCCTAGCCTTGGAACGCGGAAACATATTTTTTCAAGTAAATTTTGACAGTCAATTTTATTGTGAATGAGGCCATACAAAAACGACAAAGCAAATATGTTTCGTCTTGTTGACAGTGAATTCAAGTTGAAAAACTCTAATAGGGCACTATGGTCACAACCTCTTTCTGGATAAGGTGAAAAGACGTTAGAGCTTTACGTTGAATGGTCTCAAGGATCACGACAGAATTTTGGTATATAGGAGACCAGATCAGAGTCGCATACTCCAACTTGCTCCTGACAAAAGTAAAAAATAAAGTCATTAATGTATCAACATTGGAGAGACCCTTCCAGTTTCTGATACAGAAACCAAGTAGTCGAGTGGCAGCCGACGAGATATTGAGTCTATGCTCAGTAAACGTTAGCTTGGTATCAAAAATGACTCCAAGGTCTCTATAAGAGGTGCATCTGTCTATGACCTGACCATTGATGTTATAATTATCATAAATTAAATAGTTAACTTTTCTTGTATAAGTCATAACTACATTTCGAAACATTCAGACTGAGACAGTTTCGTGAACACCATGACGAAATTAGAGCTAAGTCATCTTGCAACATGACGCAATTCTCGACTGTCTTGACTAACGTGTAGATTTTAAGGTCATCAGCGAAAAACAAATGGAAACACTTCAATTCAAAAATCAATTCATTAATAAATATAAAAAATATACAAAACAATAGTTTTAATCCCCGTAATCTGTGATACAGTTCGTCATGCTGCAGCCTCCACCTCTCAAACTTCGAAAAAAATCCAAAAGTTGGTTAAGTGCTTTGAAAATGTATATCTCGGAGTTTTTTGTTATCAGCATTACTCTTCAGTATCCTTGACCAAGTAGCGACATTGATAGCACTGTGCTGGAGCAATGCTGCTTCTATCAAAAGGTAATAATCGATGCCTTTCAACAATGAATCTTAATACTAAAATTATTGCAGTATGCTGACATGGATCTTCGCAAGAATATAATTGCAAGCAAAGGTAAAGAGTCACAATTGGAATTTGGTGGATTCCACACATAAACAAAATAAACTTATCCTAAGAGCTGCAAGCAAGTTAGCTGAGGTTAGCTTAAATGAGTTTTGGTTAAAAGAACGTCCAATAAGTTGAACAAACCGAAATCAGATTGGGTGAAACGAATGCAACTAAGGATATGATGTTGCCTCGTTCTGTACTGTACGGATTTGATCTGCTGTACATTAAAGTTCCGAGCTATCAGAAATTCATTGTTGGAAAGAACCGAATAACAGGGTCATTTTACTTTCTACGCCACTGGGTAAGGAAGTATTGAGGTCTCGAAACATTTCGATAATGAGATATCATGATTCTTGGATGTTATTCGACCTGTAGGTACATCACGAAAAACCATGCCCTTATAACCGCCTAAAACTTGAGAAGTACTATTCGGATTTTGATGAAATTTTTCCACAATGTTGCAGCTATACCAAGGTCGCAAAAGCTATTTTTTGAAAATCGGTTCCTAGACGGCTGAGTTATAAGCCAAAGACGTAAAAAATGAAGACAAACATCGTCCAGACTCCCTTTTTGGCGTTTTAAGCGATCACGAACATTAAAAAAAAATTGTATGGGGTTAGGGATTGCAGGGGGATGGGGATATATCTCATTTTTTTATGTTGGTATATTCATCATCCTACTATGCCATAGGCAATTAAAAATTGCTCGATCTCCGTTTTTTAGAATTTTTTTTGTAGAGGTAGGGGGAAGGTATGTCTCATTTTTTGGCGGCAGTATATTTATATGCTTCGAACCCCAATAATTTTACGCAACTGCCAGTACATGTTTCACACAACAAAGGTTTCCCCGTTCATTTGCCCTTAAAACTTGGAGAAATATTCACCGGCCACACGCGTTCGGTTTATGTATCTCGAAACATGCGCCGTGGTTGGCGCTTATGATATATTTGACTGGTATGGCTCAGCAGCGTTGCCATATGGTCGACCCTTGGGGCAGGGAAGAAACTATGCGCTAGCGTTATCAAATGGTTAGGGACTATGCAGTATGGATTAATTGTATATGGGCCTGTTGGGTTGACTTGACCTATTTAATTTTATTGTTATAAATGTTTGCTCAAAGGAGCTAACCTGGGCCGAACATAATCCTTTATCGTTTAATGACAGCATTGCGTAAGAGGTGCAGAGCCAACCAACTTGACGTTGCTGTTTCCTTTCACGTCATCATTTTCCAAGCGCTTTTTATCAAGAAATTCCTTAAGTGTTGGAAAAGAAAAATCTGATGGCGCTAAGTATGAGCTTTGGCCTTGAAGATCACGGAATTCGCAACGAAACTGCAACTGAGTTCTTGCCGCACTGTGAGGCCGAGCGTTGCCGTGAATCAGAATGACGCCGGTGGATTTGAATACCGCGCCTAAGTTTCAGTAATATTTCTCAGCACCTCTCATCATTTATTGTAGTACTAACCTTTTTGCACCTAAAAACAGAACTGTTGAGTGCATTTCACGATCGGCGGGCTTACTGATTGACGGGGCGACAAACAAAGCAGGGTAGTCACCCAACCAAGACCGATAGAGACGTGGAACGTAATAGCTGCGTAGTAAAAAACAGACCTAGAGTGTCTGAGGTTGAACGGACGTTACTACGCAGGATGCGCGGACACTATGAGCAATAAAAATGGAACTCGTATTATTACTTTTATGAGAAGTGTGTTTTGACCTTTCCGCATGACCCTCACGGTTACCCTCCGCGTAAGCACATGAAAGTTAGCAGAAGCTGCTGGAACACTTCAGATATTTTCGATAAAATATATCCTTTCAGTTGATACATGGCTTCCCAGGCATGACGTACGAAGCCTGGAAAAACGCCGAGTCGCAGGGAGTTTCTATTGGATTAACGGCACCCGCTGAAAGTTTATTATTGGATGCGGTGGCACTGCCACTGCTGCTCCTGCTGACCAAAGCCAGACCAAGGTTTATATTCAATCCGAATTCGATAGAGGCATACCGGGCTTATTAAAATTCGAAAACTCGGCTAAGGATGCCAAGTCCCTAGTGTCTGACAGTGAAGAGACAGTTCTGTGGATATTGCTCATTGTGGGACTGTGGACAGGAGATTATGCGTCTATAATTGCGCATCGTACTTCCTCCACTAAACGGATCAACCATGGTGTAGGTACCAAGGTCATTTTTCAAGTGAGAACCGATTGTCACGTGACGTCCGTTCAACCTCAAACACTCTTGGCCAGTATTTTACTACGTCGCCATTACGTTTCATGTCTCTGTTGGTGCTGGGTGCGTGGTTATGCTGTTTGCCGCAAAGAAGTTACTTCTACTGAAATCCACTAGAACCTTGTTAAATTAGGCGCGCTATTGAAAACCGCCGGCGGGTACCTGCTCTCTCGCGGCGTCACTCTGCATCACGGCAATGCTCGGCCTCACGTTGCGAAAAGAACCTAGACGCTGTAAACTATGGTCCAAAAATGTTTCCTTACAAAAATTCGGGGTATTGAAATTTTAGGAAAAAAAAATGGAAATTAATTAATATTTTCAGAATCGCTTCAGATATTCCACTGATATTTAGTGCGTAGTGAACGTCAATAAAATTGCATATTTTTCAATGCAAAAATAATTTTTAACCTTAACAGTGGCGTGCGTACAATACCCGTACGCACTTCGATATTTTTTAAGAAAAAAATGGTACGCCAATGATTTTTTGCCAAATAATTTTTTTTTGAATTTCCTGTTCAATTTAAAACAAATGATCTCTCTTGAATTGTTTTTCTTCGATGCGCCATTTGTGAGTAAAAAGAATAAAAACCGTTCTATTATTATTAATTGAATTGAAAAAATTAAACACACTAGGGGTAATGAACAACAACAACTGACAACATAAACATAATATTAAAACTAACGAAACGATTACAAAAATTGTTGAAAATGGCCTCCTTTACTTAGTATGCATGCTTCCGCCCTCCTTCTCTTGGAATTGCGCACTCGTTGAAATATTCCTGGAGTGTTTTTTATTCTATCACAAGCTGCAACTATTCTTTTTCTTAATTCCTCTACAGTGTTAATGGGACCTGTGTACACTAGTGTCTTAAGATAGCCCCACAAAAAAGAAATCTAAACTGTTGAGGTCTGGGGACCTTGGTGGCCATTCGTGGGGCCCACCGCGGCCAATCCAACGATTTGGATAAACAGTTTGTAAATAATTACGAACCGCTACACTGAAATGCGCTGGCGCACCAACACGCATGTACCACATATTGTTTCTTATTAGTAACGGAATATCATCAAGCAGCAAAGACAACTGTTGTTGAAGAAAATTGAGGTAAGTCTGTCCGTCAAGTCGTCCCGGCAAGAAGATTGAACCAATAAAGTGGTGTCCGATAATTCCTGCCCATACGTTAACCAAAAATTGGTTTTGGAAATGGGTTTCGGTTACGGCATAGGGATTTTATTCTGCCCACAAGTGATTATTGTGGAAATTCTGAATGGCATATCGAGAAAGCTTCGTCCGTGAACAGAATCATTGATTCAAATTGCGGATTTTGTGTAATTTTTTGAAGATACCACTGACAAAAGGTCACACGCCTTGGAAAATCAATGGGAAGTAATGCCCGTACTCTTAAAATATGGGAAGGATATAACAAAAAATAAACTAAAATTCTCCAAACAATTTGATGGCAAATATTTAAGTGTCTAGCGATCGTACTCGTTTCAGGATGTTTTTCGACTTCGTGCAGCATTGCCTCCTCAATTTCGGGTGTTCTCACACTTAGAGGTCTACCTTCAGAAGTTCCTTTTCGAACAGATCCAGTTTCAACAAGACGACGATGAATATTAGAAAAGGTTGACTATCTGCAAAGCACGATCGGGATATCTCTGGTGATAAATCCGTCTGGCTTGCTTACCATTATCAGTGAAATATCTGAACCGGTTCTGAAAATATTAATTAATTTCCATTTTCTTCCTAAAACTTCAACACCCCGAGTTTTTGTAAGGAAACATTTTTGGACCATACCTTATAAAGCAAACTAACATGAATTTTTCATGTAGATTCACACCCTTAAATATTCGCATATCATTAAGGAACAACCTGAATAAAGGATTTTAAAGAGGAACTCGCTTGTCACTCTGAATGCTCACGTGCTGTTACTAATGAAGATAATTCTTTTAACCACACATTTTACCTTACTGTGAAGGTTTGTTGTGACACAGGGCACACACATACATATTTTATATGGCTAGGGTTTAAGAAAACAGATGCTATAAGATGAGCTAAAAAAGGTCAGAACAAGACATGAGCTAGTCGATCTACCTATCCAGTTGTACCTTCAGCATAGTCATCTGCTATCTTTTTGCTTTGTAACACAGGGTGGTCGTTATGCAACTGACTGATTTGTATCTTGAATACTTGTGAAATGAAATAAAATACGTCTTTTTTTCATCTCAATCTTTTATCGAAACTTATAAACTATGTATGAAAAATAATATCAGGAAAATGTCCGCGCAAACCTGAGCCCTCTTGATTACATTTTCCATCACTTTTTGGTAGGTTTCGGGAGGAATATTTTCAATAATAATAATAATGTCTTTATTAATCCACACTGCAAGGCGAAGTTTAGCCAGCTGGCTACTCTACCACTTAACCTCACAGCGCAGGATCACATACAAAAGGAAATATATAACAATGAATAGCAATCGACTAAATAATATATACAATAATTAAGGCTTAAATAGATTAATCTTAATATGTTGTACATCTATTCTACATAGCCTGCTCTAACAAAAAAAAAACAATAAAGACAAAAAAATAAATATATCAGCTAGCTTGGCTAGCAGACCCCAGAAGATAATAACAATAATAATAATAATAATAATAATAAAGCATTTATTGCCCAACAGTACAGGTACCATTTAGAGAGCAATACATAATACAATGGTTTAATTTACACAGTCTGTGTGTCATAAAGTGAAACAAAAATAAAAAATAAAAACAGACAGAAAAGAGGAAGGCCCTTTAAGTAGAGAAAAAATAAACTTTAAATATGATCAATAGATATTAGGAAACCAGAATATACTGGTATATATACAAATATCCATATACACATACATACACACACACACATATATACGAGTATACACATATACAGGTATACACATATACAGGTATACACATATACACATAAATACATGTACAACAAATGAAAACCCCTAGAGAAAGGCGTAAAAAAGTCAAAGATGTGAACGTATAGCACTTCGTAATTCCTGAAATCCACAACAGAAGATATCACAAAAACTCACAATCCTATTCGCATTATTGCACATAAAGTTTATTGGTGCTTTAGATAGATTTGTCTGCGCCCTCTTGAAGTTAAAGGAACCTTTATATTTAGATGTCAATCTAGGTACCAGGAAATTGATTTGTGATAGCAAAACAGGACAGTCGATGTTACCATGCAGTAATTTGTATAAAAATATGATGGACGCCTGCTCTCTGCGCTTTTCCAAAGAAGGGATGCCAAATCTATTCAGTAATTGTGAGTAGTCACATCCTCTTGGAGGATAGACACCATCACTCCTATAGCATAGATATTTTAGAAATTTCTTCTGCACTTTTTCAACATTAGTTTTGTACAGTTTATAGATAGGACTCCAAATAATTGCACCGTATTCTAATTTACTTATAACAAGCACTGAAAATAACTTAATAAGCGTTGTGTTATTGAAATTTCTACAATTTCTGATAATAAAGCCATATTTGCGATACGCATTACTTATAATTTCACTGATGTGGTAGTTAAAAGTGAGCTGACAATCGAAATAGACGCCCAAATCTCTGAAAGTTTCACACCTTTCCGATACAGAATCATCTATTTTGTATGGGTAAGTTAAAAATTTGGCTTTCCGGGTGAAGGTCAAAATGCGGCATTTAGAATTGTTCAAATACAAATTGTTATTAACACACCATGTTTGTAAAAAAACTAGTTGTTGTTGGAGGTTTTCACAATCCTGCCAGCTAGAAACACATGCGTAAAGCTTCAGATCATCATCTTGCCTGATAATGTGCTGCAAAGATCGTTAACGTATAAGGCAAACAATAGGGGCCCAAATTAGAACCCTGAGGTACACCATTACTTGGCATATATTTATAAGAACTAAATCCATTATAGAATACATATTGAGTTCTTAAGTCTAGATAAGACTTGAGAAGATCCACATAAGTTCTGTTAAATCCCATGTATTCAATTTTTTGTAGAAGTAGTTGATGGTCAATTTTGTCAAACGCTTTCGTGAAATCAGTATATATGACATCCACTTGCCCCCTATTGTCTACCGTCTCACATAGATATTGACCGAACGTGGCCAATTTCGTAATAGTGGAGCTCTGCTTCATAAAACCATGCTGATGCACTGACAGATGGTGTTTAGTTGCCAAGTAAATTCTGGAATACAATACTATTTCAAAGAGCTTTGCAAAATTATTCAGTATAGTAATCGCCCTGTAATTATTTACTAAGGTTCTGTCTTGCGACTTGAAAATTGGGCAGACTTTGGCAACCTTCCACTTATCAGGAAAAACCGATGAACGTAGAATTGAATTAAAAATTGTCAACAAAGGAGTTGAGAAGAGCTTTACACAGTCTTTAATGAAAAACGATGGAAGTTGATCTGGCCCTGATGTAAATTTGTTTTTGAGTTTCTTTGCAGCATCTAATATCTCTTTTACACTTATTGACTCGCATGTTATATTAATAAGAATATCATTGTTACAATTCTTGTACTCATCACTTATAACACGATCACTCGGTGGAGAGTAAACACTCTGAAAAAAGTCAGCAAAAGCATTGACTATTGATACGGGGTCATTACAGGAGTTATTTTGATAGAACATTTTATTAGGAATTCTAGATGTGTTACTCTTACTGTGAATGAACGACCAAAAAGATTTAGGTTCTTTAATAAGCTGGCTTTGAAGTGTTTGAATGTAAGTTATATAAGCCTGCTTAATTTTTTGTTTAAATGTGGCTCTAAGCCTATTGAATTCCTGATAATATGCGATGTTATTAGCCTTGAATCTTTTATGATATTTGGCCTTTTCTTTTACTAATGCAATGATTTCGCTGGAATACCATACAAGATACTTATGCTTGAATATTTTTGCAGAAGGAACATCTGTCAAGTATTGGAAATAAGTTGTTGTAGAAAGTTTCAACTGCTTGGTTAGGATCAAGCGCAGTATCTAAGAAATCCCAGTTTGTGGTTACTAGTTCCTCATAAAGCGTGGGGAAATTAGCTTTTCTGAAGTTATACCGCTTATGCTGAGTGTTGGTGGCAAATTTTTTCACTTCAAAATGAAATTGATTTATGGTTACAGATATAGCGGGATGATGGGGATCTTCATTTATAAGTGGGATTGGGTCTCGAGATACACTAAGTCTCACATTACTTATTGCCAGGTCTAATAATTTACCGTAAGTATTGCTAATTGGTTAATACCAGACAAAGTGATCCAATTGTTGATTATGCAGGTTTTTCTATCCTCGTTATTACCCTCAACATAAGCCGTACAATTAAAGTCACCTATGACAATTAATTTTTTTGAATACAAATAGTACATATTCTCGACCCTTTCGAGGAAATTTTCAAAACAATCGATTGATACATGAGGTGGAATATAAATGAGTGCGACATATAAAATATAGCGAGATATACTGCACTTGCAAAGCAAAAGATCAATTTCAGGAAAGTCGTCTTCAAATTCACTCGTATTCACAATTTCAGACTTGAGGTCAGCATCCATAGCCAATAACACTCCGCCACCTGCCGATAAACCGATTCGGTTGTGATCCCTGTCTTTTCGATGTACATCATAGTTCTCAAGAAATAACTCACTAGACAAAACAACTGGTTTCACCCAGGTTTCCGTAAGTGCAATTATATTATTCTAACAATCACTGGCATTGGAAGAAAATGCATCCACCTTACTGTTAAGTCCCCGTACGTTCTGGTAGTACAATTTCACTGGGTCGACCTGAAGGTGGTTCTAAATGGCTCTCTTGAATGCAAGTATTCCCATCTTTTTGTAATTGTCATTAAGACTATTATACACCTTGACAGCGTTGTAGGTGAAGCTACGATGGAAAATGTTGCTTCTATAACTAGGTATATTGAAGTCAGAGTTATGTCTGAGATTCCTGTAATTGAGATTCCCACGTGGTACCAGCCTTTTTAGTAGATAAGTAGGTAGTATATTGATTTTTATTCGTTGTACTAAAATTAGTAAATTATATGTGAAAAGCTGGTCAACCCTCAACCATCTAAGCTCATTGATCTTCTTAGATACATGGCTAAACTTTCGCAGACCACAAACGAACCTACAGCAGCTATTAGTCACGTAATCAAGACAAGGAAAGTAAACAGCAATTGAATAATTTATTAACGATAGAACCAGAGTCTCAGCCAGTTTTTTGCGAGTCTTGAAATTCAGAATATGGCGATTGGTGTATAATATCTTCAAACGCATGTATCTTGAGCGAGATAAATGAGTAACATGTTGCTTAAACCTCAAATCTGAATCCATGGTGATCCCTAAATCGCTTCCGTAATATTGTTCTCCAGCTGCTCTACATTATTTGGTTTGTTGGTTTGTATTTTTAAAAATCCCCATAAAGTCAGGAGCCGTTAAATCCGATGACCTTGGTGGCCAGTTGACATCGCCAAATCGAGACACTAAACGTCCCGGAAATATTGTTCGCAAAAGATTCATTGTTTTCCTAGCTGTGACAAGTTGATCCGTCCTGCTGGAACCACATGTTCATATGAAGTGGGCTTAATCGCTCATTATCAGTCGTCAGTAAAAATCGTTATTTTGGGTATTAAGCTGCAATATTGCATGACTGTATTGTCGGCGACTTTCATGGTCACTAGGCTGTAGTTCTTGGGTTAACTGAATTTTGTATGGTCCTAAATGCAGTCTTCTTTTAAATATAATGACGTGCGACGAATACCCATTTCTTGAGAACGATGTCTGGTAGGCATCTCAGGACGCTCCACTATACTTTCATGAACTGTCTCGATATTTTTCGGAGTATGAACAGTTCGTACACGACCCGACCTTGGCAAGTCTTTAACTTCACCTGTTTGTTCGAATCTCCGAACCAACTGACGAGTGGTGTTGATACTGGGCACATTATTCCGACAGAAATTTGTCGAAGCTTCCGAATCGATGCAACAATCGACTCATTATTTAAGTAAAACGTTTTAATAATGAATTGGACACATGTGTTTCAAACAACTACTACGGCGCCACCTGCTGAAATGCGTTTATCAAAAATGGCGCGCAATTTAAATCAGTCATAGTTATATATTGGCCACGCTGTACATATAAATCCAATACATATAAACCTTATTCTTTTCTTTTCAGGTGCTGCTCCCTTAGGTCGCCTTAATATACAAGGTAAGACTTAACAGTGTCGTAAAACATTTTGTACATGATCAAACGTTTATTTATAATATAGTATTACTTTGTACTTTTATTTATACTTCAACTATCACGAAGGCCTAATGCCCATGGGGCGCCACACCGATCCTAGCGAAAACGTGTGCATGCATGGCCTTTTCGAAGTTGTCCTTTTAAACAATGACTTTTTTCTTGAAAATCTTGATATCCGACTATTTTGGTTACGTAACGTATTTTTTTGGAGTTGATGCATTGGTGGTTTGAGAATCGTGTGCTTTAAGTTGCCACCTCTCGTAACATCTTACATTCATGAAAAATAAACATCTGAAACTCATCCTGGACTTTTCATGTCGATAATCCCCCATGCTTGTCCGCCCAAATCAAAACACGTGTATATTAAAAATTCCTCTTTATTATCTTACGTTGTGTCGGTCCCAACGACGATCTTCATCAAGTGCAATTGACACTTTTCTGGCAATTTATTTTATTTACCTGTCTTCCAGGTGACATTTCGTTTGTTTTTTCTTTCATTTCCAAATTTCAATACTTCAGTAGTCTAAAAGGTCCTGAGATTGTGCGAAACAAAAGAACGTCCAGTGACAAGCGTGCATGAGGTTATCTGTCGTTTTCAATGTACCAGACAGGTCAACCTCGTCCATTGCACCGGAAATGCCAAAAGTCCTCCGAAAGAGGAAAAACACAGGTTAATTGTTATCCAATCTTAGACTAAAATGCTGCATGTGCATTATTTATGGATCTGAAATGCGAGAACTTCGACATGAAAAAGGAACCATGTTTCTTGTAAAATTAAACAACAATTGTCTTTCTAGTTCTCTGTGGACTGTCACCCAATTTAGCTGAATAACGAAATATCTTCAACCTAACTAATACTCCATGGCTTTGGAGTCAGGTCTTTTCTTATGGGTTGTTTTTGGATCTAAAATGTGCAGATACTTTATTTTGCAAAACTGTTGTTACAAGACGAAATACATTTTCGATGTACTATTGTACTATTTCTTGCATTTCAGATTCATAATACATTGAGCATTTTTAGTTGAAGATTTCATAACAATAAACCCGTGTGTTACGACAACAGTTCTCGGTGGGTTTTAACGTCTTCTTTTGTGAGGCTTTTCGCGCTTTCTGGACGATGGATGGGGGTGTCTGGTGCATTAAAAAACGACAGATAACCTCTTGCTCGCTTGTCGTATGGGTGGTCTGGACGTCCTTTTTTGGGAGCGACAATGCCTAGCCTAAGTGGTCCTGGGCTCTACTGGTTTTGCGTGGTGACATCTTAAAATTGGGAATGATAATTTTGTCCAATCTCAGCATGTCTGGTACTTTCAGACTATTGTAGTAACGCACTGTAGAGATAAAATAAAAAATAACAAAAGCGTGTCAATTGTACTTGAAGAAGGTGACTGTTGGGCTGGAAACGTCGTACAATAAAGAGGAATCTTAAACTTATTTATGTGGTTTGATTCGGCCAAACAAATATGGGGGATTATGAATTTAGCAATTCTGATAACTTCTGACTATTCTTCATGGAGTTGAATACCTGTGTTGCGTTGTCCATGCTCAAACGTTCGTTAAGAATTAATAATACTTTTTCAATTGCACGGCAACCAATGATGCCAAAGCTTCCAGAACGAAGGGGTTCAAAAGTAATAAAACAATAAGAACACCCTCTATTGTTTCATGTAATTGGCTCCCAACAATAAGTCGAGCGGGCCGACAAGTTATTCATCTCAATCGAGCATTGTGCATGTAGGGAAATGTGGTTGTGAATTGGAAACGAATGAGCAATACCACTTGCCTGAAACAACACTTGTTTTCAATACAAAAGGAACCGACAAGCTATTGTTCATAGCGGCTGTTTCTAATATTACAGTAGCTTTAAAAATACATTGCGTGTTTTATGTCTGTAATCTAGGAACTGCGGACATGCATTTTTAATCAATGCTTATTCACATAGGACATTGTTACATGTGTTACATACGAGCCCCTTCCCAGTTCAGTTGGCCCACTTCAAGATTTGTACCAAAATATGCCTTTATAAACTAAACATGACGAAACTATTTACTTCTAAAACAATTTATTTTCTCAAAAACATTTTAGATACACTCTAGTCGTAAAAAATACATATTTGAAATCACTTAGACCTATAACTAATAGAACATCTGAACAAATAAACAATGTACGAATAAATGCGCGAAGTTAACAAAGCAACAATTGAAAGATTACTATTGGGTAACATAACCTTTATTTTTTATTACAGCTGAAATTCTTTGGGGCATAGTGTTAACCAAGTTTTGGCAAAAATTTGGTGTTAAACAATCCCATACTTCTTGAAGCTTTTGTCTCAGTTCGGTGATTGTACGAGCAGGATGTTGTCGTAGAACCTTTTTCATCTCGTTCCACAAAGTTTCAATAAGTGACAGATCTGTACTGCTAGAAACCCATTTCAAAAGTGGTGCATTATTTTCTTCCATCCATTTTATAGCCTTTTTTGAGGTATGGCACGCTGCACCATCTTGCTGAAACACAAAATCTTGGCCGGATGTCAAACATTCTTCCATCACTGGTAAAAGCGATTCTTCTAAAATTGCCAAATATTTGTTTGTATCCACATTTCCATCAATAAGATGAAGTTTTCCTACTAGTTTTGATGACATACTGCCCCAGACCATAATGGATGCTGGAAATTTCACTTTTCTCTTCAGACAGTCAACAGGGAATGCTTCATTTTTTTGCGAATAACTCTACTGCGACTGTCACCAACACAAACTTCGAATCAGGCCTCATCACTCCATTGTATTGCACACCATTGTTGAGGTGTCCATTGTCTATATTCTTTAGCCCATCTAAGCCGATTTTTCTTTTGCAGTGGAGTTAATAGTGGCTTTTATTTGGCCTATAAACAAGTTGTGCAACTTTAGGGTTTTTACTTCACTTTTTGTTATAAGAAAACTTACCTTGCAAGTGCTAAATCCCAGTTTGTGGGCCTCTCTGTGAGTTGTGGACCTCGAAATTCTCCTTCCAACAGCGTCACTCTACAGAGCACTTAATTGTGAATAATTGGCACGCCTGTTTTTCATGATTATTCTTCTTAATGCTCTTCGGTCGGCATTTGTGATGTTACTTTTTTTCACATATCTATATTAACTGAACCAGTTACGTTATATCTTCTAACAATATTTCTCACACTGTACCGCGACAAGTCTAACAAAGTTGCAATTTTCGAGTTTGATTTCCCAGAATTAAAAAAATTAATTATCTGTTACCGAATTTTCTAACTAATAACCTTCCTGTACCCATTTTGAAAACCTTAACTACCCAAAACTATTTTAAACGTATTCTGACAGCTGTGATTAATAGAAACAATTGTCATGGCTTTTATTTTTGACAGCCGCCTATGCGTTATAGACTTATTTTGCATACAAATGAAAATAGGTTGATATGCTGTAATTGCAACATGTGTTATATTTATGCTGCAAATTTGATTAGGGAGTGATAAAGTTGGTGTTTCCTACTATATATAATCAAAATATTTATTAATATTTTAAACCTATAACACCCTGCTACATTTTTATTATTTGTGTTTGATAAGAAAAAAACTAAGATTTCAATAGTTGGGTTAACTGAAGTGGGAAGGGGCTCGTATATGTCATACTTCTCTCATATTAACACTTCTTTGCTAGAATATGTCTTCATCTAGGTAATATGAAGTAGTTATATACTTAAATACAGTATATTTCTAAATATCTATTCCACTTGATGCTTTAAGGGTGAATAAGAGGATGGAAGACCAAGTAAGTTTGTATCACCCACCATTTCTTCACTTTTCAATATTTTACAGTTAAATTTATTAAACTAAGCGATTTTAAATGAATGTAGATGACGTTGGTAGCACCGCTGAAAATTTTATGACCAAAAATGGCTGATTCAAATGCGTATTTTAAAAAATAAACCCTAACGTGGAATGTCTGAACGAATTGTTTTAAAATGCGCATGCGGGTTCACTTCGGAACATTTTCCTTAGGCGTGCTGGAGCAAGCCTTATTTTTCTGTTGACAGCTGGTGCTTTGTTTATTGACAACTGGACCTCACTTTCGCGTTTCCTGTACACGTGCTCAGTACAATGTCTACTCGTGGTTGTAAATACTCTTTTGACAGTTTTTGTTATATTTGTGGCCAGTTTGTCATTAAAAAGACGCCAAAGAAACATTACAAACTTTGTGGAAGGGTATGTTACGTATGTATTGAGGATATAAGAAAATGGTCAAATAATGAGAAAAAGTTTGCTGTCCCGATGATATGGAGGGAGCAAAAAAAATCATTCCGATGATTGCTACTTTTGCAGCGTTGTTATTACTGGTCATAAGTCAAAAAACAAGAAGGTAATAAGCTACCCTAACCTTCCGTCCGCCAGCCGACCAGTGGGGCATGGTGTAGATTTGCCGGTACCTGAGCCACCACATGACCTAAATTCTATTCAAACAGAAGCATTTTCTGATGATGAACAAGATGATGAAGGATTCCAATGCATTACAGAAAATGCAGAGCCTAATCTGTTTACTCAGATTGAGCTTAACGACTTGGTTAGAGATCTGGACTTAACGAAAGAAAAAGCTGAATTGCTTGGCTCTAGACTAAAGGAAAAAAACTTGTTGGCTGCTGGAACAAGCATTTATCTATACAGGAAGAGAGACCAGCAATTTTCCAAGTATTTTGAACAAGAAGATGATTTAGTGTACTGCTTAGACATTGCCAGTCTGATGAATGAGTTTGGTTTTGAATACAAAAAGGAAGACTGGAGACTGTTTATTGATTCATCCAAAACTAGTCTAAAGGCTGTTTTATTGCACAATAGTAACTTGTACGCATCTATTGCTGTTGGTCATTATCTACATATGAAAGAAAGTTATGAAAACCTGGAAATAGTGTTGAATAAAATAGGCTATTCTGCTCATGGTTGGATGATATGTGGTGACTTAAAAGTAATATGTATGCTCCTTGGTCAGCAAGGTGGATTCACCAAATTTCCATGTTTCTTGTGTGAATGGGACAATCGAGCTAGGGAACAACATTGGTGCAGAAAGAACTGGCCTTTAAGGGAGTCTTTGAAGCCTGGTGAGAAGGACATTCTTCGCAAAAATCTTATAGATCCAAAAATCGTGCTCTTACCACATATAAAGTTAGGACTAATGAAACAGTTTGTAAAGGCTATGCCTAAAGATGGACCATGTTTCAAGTATCTCTTCCAAAAGTTTCCACACCTTTCAGAAGGAAAACAGAAAGAAGACGTCTTTGATGGACCTGACATTAGAAAAATGATGTTTGACGTTAACTTTGAACCCACAATGAGCTTAAATGAGAAAGAAGCATGGGTATCTTTCAAGGAAGTCGTTACAAAGTTCTTGGGAAATGAAAAAGACCGAAAACATGTTACTATTGTAGCTAACATGTTAAAGAAGTTCAAAAGTTTGAGATGTTTAATGAGCGTGAAAGTTCACTTTTTGAACAGTCACATTGATTACTTCCCGAACAATTCGGGAGTTGTTAGTGAGGAGCAAGGTGAGCGTTTTCACCAGGACATTAAACTTATGGAGAAACGCTACCAGGGCCGCTGGAATACCAGCATGATGGACCTACTGTTGGTCACATCACATAGAAGTTCAGCAAGCAATTCATCGAAGAAAAAGCTATACAAGATGCTTCAAAGAAAAAATACAAAGAAAGTATAAACCAGTTCCAGCTGACAAGTAAAACCAATATTATATCACTGTTTTATGTACCCTACTGTTAATACAAACCATATTAATTCAATGTAACATGGCGTGTACATTAATTCCACCATATACCGTATAAGGATTTTATACTTCGAAGTTGAGTCATTTATTTTAACAGTGAGTAGATCTGATCAAAAGAAATGTTTTTTTCCTTTAACATTTTTTTGGTTAAATTAAAGTAACAAAGTAATAGCCCTTTAGAAGTTTGAGTACCGCCCTGTCTCAATAATAATATTATGTGCTCGTGTTTGGCAACAACGGATATAATCCGCCTTATCGGTTTATCGCATCGGAAACAAAAAAGCGAAAGAATTTGAAACGCTTATCACGATGTTTTTACTACAATTTTATCCAGTTGTATTCAGTCAATGTGTCAGTCGGTACCGCGTGAGTGAATAGTGGTGTTTGTTGCGTGGCTCAAACGAAATAAAAAATGGCACATGTTTACGAAAATGCTGAACTTGTGGACATGATTCTTATTTACGGGGGGGGAGTCTTTACAAAATGCTGCCGCGGCATCACGGATTTATGCGGATCGGTTTCCCAATCGAGGGCGACCAATCCCTCGTGCCTTTTTTAATGTAGTACAAAGGGCTCGTGAATCAGGTGACTTAAGACCTCACAGGGGAGAGCATGCCGGTGCTCCAAGACCGCATGATCAAATACAGGTCCGCACTGAAATACTTGTCGGGAGGATACTTTATAAAACAAGGTAACATTGTTTTTTTTATTTTTTTTTATTTTTACACACATATTTTGGTTTATCTTCCTTCTACAATCATTATCTGAAAACTAATGACTCAACTTCAAAGTAGATATAAATAATGAAAAGCAAATTGCTCAAAAACTAAGGGTGATACAAACAAACTAAGGCCATATTTGGATTCAGCACAGAAAAACCTAAAAATACTAGCTGTCCAAGTAAAAACAGTTTTCAAAAATATTTTTTGTTGGCCTGTGTAATTCGCTGCAGTAATGCCGCGCGAATGTGGAAAGGAACAACGTTGCCGTAACTACCAGAAGGGCAGGTACAGAATGTCTATGAACTGATTGTACGGGCCTGTTTGACTGACTTGATACGTTTAATTTCTCTGTTGTACATGTCCGTAACTGACTTTCTTCTGAGACGATTTAAATTGCGCTGAACTTAATTATCCGACGGCGTTGCGCAGGAAGTGCAAAGTCAACCCACTTCACGCGATTTTTTTTTGGTATTATGGATAAACTGGAAACATTCCGGAATCCTGTTACAACCGCAAGTGTTCACTACTACGACGAGCTTTAATCTGTAATGCATATTCGATACACCCCCGACAAAGGACGCCGACCCTGTCGCATAGTGACCATCATACGTCATCCCGAATATCCCGCGTTCCGAGGGACGAAAACATGAACAGAAAGAAAGCAAAAAAATAGCTGGTACGTGCCAATCCCCACGTCTAAGCCCCTGTGGAAATGTTTAGTTTGCATTACGACGGTAAGCGGCTGGAAAAATCGGTGGTTTTATGGAGTGAAAGCTCTCCTGGGGTGTGTACAGGAACGTAAAATGAGATGGCATGTCATAAATAACCGAGGAAAATAAGTGTGAACGCGTTCTTTTTTGACATAAGTGGCATTCATATATGGATGTGTGCAGCATTTTTTATGTGATAATATATACGTATAAGAGTGCAATGGTAATTCACTTTGGATGATATACTCCTAAACAAAATTCATATAACGTTTATGGCGCTGTAGCTACCTATATATGGTGTCCCACGTAGAACTGCATGAAAATGAAATACTCGTATAATATATCATTTACAGCCGCAAAAAATAAAAAGACTCCAGGTTGAGATGGCATACGGTCAGAGGTACTCAAAAAAATTGCACCTGAAATTAGAAAACCACTAACATTTTTAACAAATTTAACAATTAAATCTGGGGTTTTCCCAGACCCTTACAAAATAGGAATATAATTACACCGCTTCATAAATCTGGAGACATATCTAATACCAGCATCTATAGACCAATAACATTAATATCTAATTTGGTAAAGATAGTTGGAAAAATCACAAAAATAAGCTAATACATGAAAATCAATTTGGGTTTAAAAAAAATCCACTCAAGTTGCGGTTTCTTTCTTGACTTCAAAAATTCATAAATTATTAGAACAAAGAAAATATACATTATGCATCTTCTCAGACTTAGAATAAAAAAAACATAGCTATGATTTGCCATTTAATAATAAAATAATTCCGTCCTAATCGATCCTCATCAGTCCAGTTTTTTATTCCTCGACTATGTGTTCCCTTCACTGTTGTTTAAAAACAATTTCAGCAACAATCTCGCCGACTTAGTAATTAGCTATTTTTTCTTCTAATTGTTAATTTGTTGCTATTGTCAATAATTGTTTCCAGCTCCAGACGATGAAGACATAGATCTTCGAAAGCTTGACTTTAAGTTATAAGAGTGTATTTTTGCAATACTTTGCCTTCTACCCAAAGAAATTCAAGGATATATATATATATATGTATATATATATGTATATATTCATTTTGAATAAATTGTAATACTTTATACGTTAATAAATTTATATTATTATTATTGATTACCCGAAAAGTTGACGTTGGACAATTATGAAAACACGCGGTTGTCGTATAACCTGATTTGAGGAATTCGGTTAAAATATACCTAAAATGATGGCATTTCCGGTTGTACCGGAAATAGGTTCCACCTTGCGTATTTTGAATGGAACACGCTAAATATTATCCAATTAAATATTTTTAATACATTTCATGTATAACATACTGAACCTAACTCTAAACGTTTTTGGAAAATATCAAATTTTGGGTAAAAATCACAAATACAGGATATTATGGATATTGCTCATTATGCGTCTGTGGACAGGAGGTCAAATAGGTTCACATCATACTTCCTGCACTGAACGGATCAACTGTAGGGCGGCATTTGAATAAAAAATGACTACTATTCGTCATTTATTTGTCTGGGCGGTGCGTAGGACCTTTGCCCATTAGTCACTGTCTGATGTACGTTAGTCGAATCTGTCAGTCCTGGTTGCCCAGAAACCAGACCAAGTCAAGGAAAAAGAGAAGGGGAAAGAGAAGAAAAAAGGAGAAGAACAAAGAAAAACAGATATGCTTAGTTTAAGAGGAAACACCTAGGCTTTTTGACTTGGTACACGGATTAATTTTGAGGTGAACTAAACAAATTTTTGATTCGGTTTTGTTAGAGTGTAATTTTGAGTTTACTAAAGATTCACGCTAACTTTTGATTACAGTGCGAGCCGTGGCCTTGAATGTTTACGAACTTGCTCCACTGTGTAGTCCACTGAGTCACGCAACAGAGGGTTGCTGTGCGATTCCGCTTGACTATAATGTCGCTGCGCCTGAAGCTTGACATAATCCCTCAAGTAAGGAATGTCAAGGTCTCTGTGTAGTGTCTCATTTGAGACATACCATGGAGCGTTGCAAATTGTCCGCAAAGTTCTGCTTTGCAGTACTTGAAGACTTTGCATGCGTGTCTTGGCAAGAAAACACCAAGCCGCACATGCATAAGTAATGGCTGGTCTAATAATCATTTTATATAGTCGAACTTTGTTTATCAAACTCAATTTGGAGGATCTACATAACAAAGGATATAGTTGCCGAAACGCAATTTGGAATTTTGTTTTTATGGATGCTGTATGTTTCTGCCAGGTCATGCCTTTATCAAGGGTGACACCGAGATACTTGGCAGAATTTGTCCATGGTACACGATTTCCGTCTACAGAAACCTCTGCTGGGGGGCCGCGACGTTTTTTGGTACAATAAATAGCCTGCGTTTTCGAATGATTAATTTTTATCAGCCACCGTTCCGCCCACTCTAGAACTTCGTCCACCGCATTCTGCAACCCATCGTGAACCAGATCACCAGTACACGACTGGGCGACAAGTGCAGTGTCGTCAGCATCTTGTTGACAAAACATTGTTAATTTTGATCCGAAACTTCCTTCCTTCAAGAAAGGATTTCAGTAATTTTAGAAGCCAAAAAGGAAAACCCTTTTGGATTAGTTTATAGAGGAGGCCCGCGTGCCACACCTTGTCAAAGGCTTTTGAGACATCCAAAAGCAAGATGCCAGTACTCATGCTAAGGGTGAACCCTCTGGTTACATGCTCCACCAGCCTGACTGCCTGTAGCTCGGTGCTATGCTCGGACCGAAAACCGAATTGGACGTCAGGAATCACATGGTGATTTGACGAAAAATTCTCAAGGTGACGATAAATCACCTTTTCGGCGAGCTTAAAAGGAGCTGACAGCAGACTTATGGGACGGTAATCCTGAGGAAATATCGAACCCACCTTCTTTGGAATCATGATGACCTCAACAGTCTTCCACCCAGCAGGGAAGTACTGGATTTTGAGCGTCGCATTGATTATTGTCACCAAGTATGTCAGGGCTTTCGGCGAGAGCAGCTTCAACGCCTTGTTGGTGATTTGATCCTCCCCAGGTGCTTTACGCACCTTGAGGTCTTTAATATGACTTAGTAACTCCACTGGTGTGCAATGTGGAAACTCGGAGGGTTCCGCTAATGTGCTATGTGGAGCCTCAGACGAATCTTCTGAAGAAGAGTCATCTGAAGAGGATTCAGTGCCTCCGCTAACGCCGTTGGCCCTAAAATATCTCCTGACGGATCGTACGATGTGCTGTTCCTCGTCGAGGTCATTATCGAGATCATAGTTGGGAGAGAACTGTTTTTCCATGGCATCAGCGAAAACCTCGACCTTATCCTCCGTTCTGAAGACTATGCCTTCAGGACCGTGGATGTGTGGGAGTTGTTCTCGCTTTCCGTTTCTGAGTGACTTTGCGACTCTCCAGAGAGGAATACTTGAATCAAGCATTCCCGCCAGAAAGTCGCTCCATTGCTCGTTGCGGAGTTCGTGCAGTGCGCTTTCCACTTCATGGACAAGATTTGTAGCCCTACGAATGTCATCAGGATGACAAGACCTTTTTGCCTACTTAATAGCGGCTCTTTTGTCAGAGATTTTCTGACGAATGTCCGCAGGCAAAAAAGGTCTGCCGTGTCGTTGTACAGGAAATACAAACTTGGTTAACACTATGCCTCAAAGAATTTCAGCCGTAATAAAAAATAAAGGTGATGTTACCCAATGGTAATCTTTAAATTGTTGCTTTGTTAACTTCGCGCATTTATTCTCACATTGTTTATTTGTTCAGATGTTCTATTAGTTATAGGTCTAAGTGATTTCAAATATGTATTTTTTACGACTAGAGTGTATAGTGTAAATAGTTTCGTCATGTTTAGTTTATAAAGGCACATTTTGGTACAAATCTGAAGTCGGAAGGGGCTCGTAAAAGCCGGAGCCACGATTTCACAAATTTTCAAATGTTTCTGGCGGAAAATGACAGAATATTCATATTTTAGTTTGTAACAAAAACTTACGTTAAGAAATAAAATTCTCTGACTATATTACAAAAGGGCTCTTGTTTGAAAAACGATACTCGTAAAGAGTAATTTCCACACATGCGGTTTCATTTAGCGGCCGGATTTCAGCGCGAAAGCACTGAATACGTTTCAGATATTACATCCACGGTAAAGTTGTACGTACAATAATCCTATAGAATGTTATGTATTATAAATTTTAGCATTACTTAGAGCAGTCATGAATATCAAATGTGTTCCTTCCTTAATCACAGTAGCTCAGAAGCCCCGAAATTGTAGTGGCTAGAGGATATTAGCAACATCAATATTAAACTGCTAACTTGGATGTCACTAATACTTCCTCCCGTACCGCACGCGTGTATATTGCAGAAGTTTCACCAAGTCTGCTTTACGCATCTGGGTTGCCGTTCTGTTTATTGAATTTGCCCAAACGAAATTCAACGACAAGTTTCAAGGTATTATTTGCTTTCGTCAGTTGCATCAATCGGATACGCGATGTCGAAGTTGTACGAACGTTGACAATATGACATCCTGCTAGCTGATATATTGTCGCCGCTAGATATTAGCTACTGAAACACTAATAATGAATCGAGTGTAGAAGATTTGCTCTGCTATCAGTGAGTTGTTCTATGACTACGACAATGTATACAGGGTGACTTCGAAGTTGAGTCATTTTTAACAGTAAGTCGATCTGATCAAAAGAAATGTTTTTTTCCTTTAACATTTTTCTGGTAAAATTAAAGTAACAAAGTTATAGCCCTTTAGAAGATTGAGTACCGCCCTGTCTCAATAATAATATTATGGGCTCGTGTTTGGCAACAACGGATATAATCCGCCGTATCGGTTCATCGCATCGGAAACAAAAAAGCGAAAGAATTTGGAACGATGTTTTTACAATTATTTTATTCATTTGTATACAGTCAGTGTCAGTGAATAGTGGTGTCTGTTGCTTGGCTCAAACGAAATAAAAAATGGCACATGTTTATGCGGATCGGTTTCCCAATCGAGTGCAACCAACCCCTCGTGCCTTTGTTAATGTAGTACAACGGGCTCGTGAATCAGGTGACGGCATGCCGGTGCTCCAAGACCTCACGATCAAATACAGGTCCGCACTGAAATACTTGTCGGGAGGATACTTTATAAAACAAGGTAAAATCTTTTTTATAATTTTTTTTCATTTTTACACACATATTTTGGTTTATCTTCCTTCTACAATCATTATCTGAAAATTAATGACTCAACTTCAAAGTCACCCTGTATATATATATATATATATACAGGTCATTTATTTTAACAGTGAGTAGATCTGATCAAAAGAAATGCGTTTTTCCTTTAACATTTTTCTGGTAAAATTAAAGTAACAAAGTTATAGCCCTTTAGAAGTTTGAGTACCGCCCTGTCTCAATAATAATATTATGTGCTCGTGTTTGGCAACAACGGATATAATCTGCCTTATCCGTTCATCGCATCGGAAACAAAAAAAGCGAAAGAATTTGAAACGATGTTTTTACTACAATGTACAATTTTATTCAGTTGTGTTCCGTCAATGTGTCAGTCGGTAACGCGTAAGTGAATAGTGGTGTTTGTTGCGTGGCTTAAACGAAATAAAAAATGCACATGTTTACGAACTTGTGGACATGATTCTTATTTACGGGGGGGGGAGGGGAGTCTTTATGCGGATCGGTTTCCCAATCGAGTGCAACCAACCCCTCGTGCCTTTGTTAATGTAGTACAAAGGGCTCGTGAATCAGGTGACTTAAGACCTCACAGGGGAGGGCATGCCGGTGCTCCAAGATCGCACGATCAAATACAGGTCCGCACTGAAATACTTGTCGGGAGGATACTTTATAAAACAAGGTAACATTTTTTAAATTTTTATGTTTATTTTTACACACATATTTTGGTTTATCTTCCCTCTACAATCATTATCTGAAAATTAATGACTCAACTTCAAAGTCACCCTGTATATATATATATATATATAGTTCAATGGAATTTTGAGAGCATGGAGCCTCACATGTCCATTGAAAACTTATTTATATCGCTGGTGGAGGATTCACCTCATCGCAATAACGTCAATCTTCGTTACACCCTGTATAATAATGATTTAGTGACGACACCTTTGGAAAACCTGAATTTTAAGGCGAAAGAAAAAATGGTATCAAATAGCTTGACTCCCGACTTCGCACGCAATTCTGGGCAAATGGACTTTGTAAGTACATAGTATCTGAGTCGTACGTTCTGATGACTTTATTGCTTACACAAGCCCGTAGAGTAGAAAGAATATCAGTTAAAAAAGTACTCTTGATTTGCCAAAACCTGAAATTACGAGGCTTGTTCAATTGAAACCCGTCCTTGGTCCAGAAAGAATTTATTGGCAAATATATCTACAAATAATTACCACCACAATTAAGGCACATATCCCATTGTTTCACCAATTGATGTATACCCTGCTTTAAGAATTCTTTTACGGCATTTTGTACTTCTTCGTCCAACTGAAAATGCTTACCTTTTAACGCCTTTTGTAGTGGCCCAAGGATCTGAAAATCGCAAGGCGATATATCGGGGCTATAGGGTGGATGCTCTAATATCCGCCGTTTATTTCGTTGTAGAATTTCTTTCACTACTCTGGTAACATGAGGTCGAGCATGGTCGTGCCGAAGAATGACACCACGTGAGAGGTTGGACGTTTTCGTCTTATTGCTTGATGGAGATGTTTAAAGTTTGGTTTCACAGATTGGCGTTGATAGGTTTATGAGGAGGGGTCCTTCATGATCGAAAAGTAAATGTTAACATGACCTTGCCTGCAGAAGGTCGAACTTTAAACTTCTTTGGTGGCGGAGAATTTGCGTGTTTTCGATTGCAGCTTACTGGATGGTTCAAAATAATGACGCCAAGATTCGTCGCCAACAATTATTGACGAAAAAAGTCATTACCGTTTTGCTTGTATTCGGTGACATAAGCAGGTTAGCAGACTTAGGCCCGTATCATCAGTCGTCCCTACAATTGTAGGGCGCGTTTATGGCCTCCTTGATTGGGGGAGTCATGAATAATTACACTGATCAACAGCCAAAAAATATCCTAAATAAAATCAACAAAATATTACTATTTTTAATGTGCTAAAACCGGAATAAAACTTATTTTTTCAATATTAGTTCAAGTTTTAGAGATACGGTAATTATATGTGTTCCTGCTGTGACAGTGTTAATATACTGTAATTCACAAGAATGCACGTGCTACATTTTTATATTCGGCAAGGAAAGATGATGTAATAGGCATGATTGTGTTACGTTATACATACGTGTACATTATATTCTTTTATATTACCCATTTTTTCCTCAGTTGGCTGACAGCGTTCATGCAAGATGTCTCGAAAGTGTGTAAACAATCCAGATCAGTTTTGTTACGTGTGTGGTGATGTGACTTTTGCGTCTCAGAGACGGTCTATTACTCCACTAATAACAAAGGCATATCAGCTTTATTTCGGTTGTAAACTAGGTGATCAAGACAAACAGTGGGCACCCCACATCTGCTGTAACACATGTGCTTCAAGTCTGAGGAGCTGGTTAAATGGCAAAAAACGGTCTATGCGCTTTGCTGTCCCAATGGTTTGGAGAGAGCCTACAAATCATATTAATGATTGTTACTTTTGCATGGTACCTTGTGTTGGACAAGCCACAGGTATGTCCAAGAAAAAAAAATCGGTTATTAACTACCCAAACATACCATCTGCGATGAGACCTGTGCCTCACAGTGACGAAAATCCTATTCCAAAACCCCCAGAATCCTACACTTGCGAATCAGAAAACTTATCAGATCATGGCGATCGAGTGATTCGTCAGGAAGAAGATATGCCATCAACGTCAAGAGATCCTGATTTTATACCGAGCACGTCATGCCACCAACCGCACAAAATAACACAGTCAGAACTGAATGATCTTGTAAGAGATTTAGAACTTCCAAAATGTAAGGCAGAGTTACTTGGATCAAGACTGCAGCAGTGGAACTTGTTAGAAGACGATGTTTCGGTATGTGTTTTTCGTAAACGCCACAAAGACTTAGAACCATTTTTCAATATGGAGAATAACTTGGTTTTCTGCAGTAACATTAACGGCTTACTGGCGGCTTTAAATATAAACTATAACCCAGAAGAATGGAGATTGTTTATAGACAGTTTAACATTGAGCTTAAAGGCAGTGTTATTGCATATTGGAAATATTTTACCATCTCTTCCTGTAGGGTATGCAGTTCACATGAAAGAATCATATGACAATATGAAGTACCTATTGACATGCATAAAATACGATGAGCACCAATGGCATATTTGTGGTGATTTGAAAGTTGTTGCACTTTTACTTGGGCTGCAGCTAGGCTACACAAAGTTTTGCTGTTTTTTGTGTGAATGGGACAATCGGACAAAGGCACTTCATTACACCAGACAAAACTGGCCTGTTCGTCAATTCCTAGAGCCACGTCAAAAAAATGTACAGCATATGCCATTAGTAGATTCGAAAAAAATTTTATTACCACCACTGCATATCAAGTTGGGCCTAATGAAAAACTTTGTCAAGGCATTAGATAGAGATGGGTCAGCTTTTCAATACCTGCGTCACAAATTTCCAAGACTAAGTGAGGCAAAGGTTAAAGAAGGTATTTTTGTTGGGCCACAGATTCGAAATATTTTGAAAGATACACAGTCTGAAAACACTTTAACAGGTATTGAAAAAACTGCTTGGAATGATTTCCGTTTGGTGGTCACTAATTTCTTAGGAAATAGAAAAGCTGACAACTATAAAACCCTTGTCAAAAATATGCTGTCATCGTATCAAAAGATGGGCTGTAATATGTCCCTTAAGATACATTTCCTACACTCGAACCTGGACTTTTTTCCTGATAATTGCGGAGCCGTAAGTGATGAGCACGGCGAACGTTTTCATCAGGATATTTCAACAATGGAAAAAAGGTACCAGGGTAAGTGAAATCCTTCCATGCTTGCAGACTACTGTTGGACTCTTGGTAGAGATGCTCCAGAAACGATCCATAAAAGAACAGCAAAAATACAGCGCATATAGTGATTCTTATAAGTATATGAATCTTGTTACTTTTTTTAATATATCCTTAAAAATAAAAAGTTTTTTTTCTAAACCGCAACTAATTTTTTTATTTCACTGTCATTTTTGGATTCAGCGCCCCAAAATTAACAAAGAAGTGCACTTTTCCCACAAGATACAATTAAAAAACTAAAATTTGTTGTCCAGTGTTATTATAAAAAGGTTGAAATTACGCAGAAGTGAATTTTGAAAGTTATGTCGAACAAAAATAAATGTTGTCCTTCAGAAAATCTTTACAGTGAATCTCAGCTTTACGACTGCTGGCAAATTTATTTTTATCATACAATAATGTATTTAACAAAAAATCCAAAATTGTTACTTTCTATCAGCCACAAGCATCAAACGCGATTCAAGGAAACCTCTGCACTAATTCCTAGACAAAATAAAACTATCAGCCAAAGACCATTCTATTTTCTATGCTCAAAAGATAATAATGTTATTCCTGCAAACTTTAAACATAAAATGTAAAAATCGTTTAAAAATTGAATTAGAATCATGGTTCCTAAATTAACCAAGGCTACAAATCCACAAGTTTGTTGACACTAAAAACTTATATGTTATTTGATCATAAAATGATGCAAATTTATACATTTGACTAGCATACTTAAAGAAAATTTGTTGTATTACTATTGTTCAACTTCGGTTAAAACCCAAGCACAAGTGTACACTTTTTTGGGTATATTATGTTTATTGGACATTGCCGTTATTATTTATATGAAAACTTTGTAATTGGACCAATAAGCATTATTATCACTATCATTTGGTTTTCTTCTCCACTGCCACTGGACCAATTTCCAAAAACTGTAGAGCTTTTTCGTCCCTGGTATAGTAGTAACCTTGTCTAACGATTCAGTTTAAATCTGAGCAATACCAAGTTATAGACGTGTCAAGGATTGGGACATACAGACAGACTGACAGACATACAGAGCGTCAGACTGATGCAATAAGTGACATGATTTTCATGATGTACATGCCAGATAACGCCCAAAAAATATCTCACACATTTTTTGCGATTACAATACTTCCTCGCCAGCAGACGTGGGAAAGTAAATCTAATGAAATTTAACAAAATTTGGCATCGCTGTAAGATACCATCGAACGCCATAAACGCCCAATGAAAGTGCGTCTTATGTGAGTTTTAGGGTAATTTAATCTGAGATAGGGGTTCCTCATACAATCCTTTTAATCAAATACACACGTAATTCCCAGCTACATCATGGGGAGTTATCTGAATTCAACTGTGTGATAATAATCATCGAGTTTGAGGTTTCTTGAGGGTGGGAAAGTTTCCAGCACAGGTAGACAACTTTAAAGTCAACTCATAGGCTTGCTTTAAGATTTAGCATTCAGACCAAGAGGAATCTGGATTTGCCTTATTTGCGTTTAAGCATTAGAGAGGTATGCAGATTTAAAGCTAAATAAAACAAAAGATTTCACTTCAAAACAGTTTTGCTGATGACTGTACTCCACCTGCAGGCATTCACAGCTAGACAAGCCGATTTCTGTCGATGGGGGCCATTATTTCGGCTTGTCGGAATCCGGATTACCGAGGACTTGATGTGGCACGAACTCATCTCGTCAATCCCGGAATCTTCTGGGTAAGAGCTAGGCTATTTGTTTAGGGCTAAGAGGTACTTTTCTTCACATAACCTGCTCACTCTGTATAAGGCCCAGATAAGAGCTACCCTGGACTACTCCTCGCATGTCTGGGGAGGAGCTGCCTCAACTGCATTATCTATGCTCTGTTCTGTTCAGAGAAGGGCTGACGGACTAATCGGTGACCCTTTCGTAACAGAGAGTCTCGGATCCCTTTCGCACGGACAGGCCGTCGGCGATATAGCTCTGTTCTTCCGCTATGTCAACGGGCTTTGCTCCTCAGAGACCCACCTGACTTCGGCCTTCCATCCGAACCGTGTTGAACTTCGTACATCTAGAACTGACCGATACGACCGCTCCTTTGTCCCCAGGGTATCGAGATTGTGAAACAGTCTACCTAAGGAGTCTTTAGCCAATTCTATTAACCTTAGGGAAAAACGGATTAACAAGGTTTCTTTAATCCTTTAACGCAATCATATCCGTTGATGACGTAGTTTCCTAGGATTCCAATTTTCACAAACCTTCCCATGTTATCAATCTTTTTCAGTATCTTTATCGATTCTTATTCTCCAAATCCATGTCAGCTAGTGGATCTCTATCTTTCGATGCTGACATTCTCAACAGTACTGAAGGTACCCAAAGATTTTTGTTGACATTATTCTTCCAAGCGGGGTCATGAATACCCTCAAGGAATCTACTTTGACAATTAATATTTATGACTTTAGGATCTCTTTGATAGATTTAGGGTAGATTTCACCAGGATTGTCAAATCAACAAATCAAGAGTCCGTCAAATACAGAAAATGAGCTTCAAGTTCCAATCAACAAATTTTAGCAACCAATAGCTATGAAATGCTGAAAACAAAATACTGTCAAAGTATGAGATGACAGCTTGTCATTGAAACATCACCAGCTTATTGAATATTAAGAAATTACATATAATTTAGTCAAAATTTAAAAAAGTGTTCGATTTTTTAATAAAATTCATGTTTTTATTTGATATTGTCGATAGTTTATTCGTGTTTATATTATTTTCTTCTTCACCTACCGTGTGTTTTTCTTATAAACCTCTTGCAGATAGCGATTAAGCACCTACTTGATGACAGGCTCTACCAAAAGTTTCATAGATATTGCTCGTTTCCAAACATTCATTGATTTACTTGACGTTCATCAGTACTATTATAGCACCATCGATTGATATTCCCACAAAACCATTCAGGATTTTTGATATCCATACATCGATAAAGTCAAATATTTTTTGGTCGTTCAGGAACCGAACAAACATCCACACCAGATTTGCAGCGATTAAGAAATAATATATGTCGTAAAGCTACCGGTAAACTTAAAACCTGCAAAAAAGTAGAATTTGCAATAATTTTCTTGTTTCACTGAGTACACATTCTATATTTATATTAGACACTATTTGAATAACAGCTGATTATTACATTTCAAAACTCCCCAAAGAGTGACACATGTGTGGAATCCGTCAACCCTTGGTCCCAGTGGAGTAAGCTCCGCCAACTGTTGAAATATACTCTACTATGCTTTATAAGACTATACGTGGAATTTTTCCCCAACTCGTTGCACAACACTTGAAAAAATGCAAATGAAAATTTAAAATTATTTCCATGACGCCGCAAAATAGCTCCGTCGGTACCTCGGGTTATACATCTTGACAGTAGGGATGTTCTATACGATTTTTATATACGACACTTTGGTGTACTCGTATCGATACATTTCATGAGTATCATCATCTTTCGATCCGGACTGTGTCAGGAAGAGTGACTAATTTCAGATTACTTTTCTTCTTTGTTTCCTTTCGCTGGATATCGATAATTTTATTCCAATATTTCAGATACTTTCTAAAACGATAAGAATCGATACATATCGATACTTTTCGTGGATCTAAACATCCCTAATCTTGACAGCTTGTCGTTCTTGTCAACGGGGCTCCAGGGTGCGGTGTTGCCTTTACTATCTTACATTTTGCTAAAATCTTATGACAAATAAAAGATTCAAATGAAATATTGACGAATATGAACGGATATGCATAGAATTTAGAATATAAATTCATATTGCAAATTTCAGTTTGTCAATGCACGGACCTGAACCGAATTTTTCGGTATTTATACCGAAAAGAGAATATTTATCGATAACATCATTCTCCACGATTTTTCAAAATAATTTAAATATTTCTATACTTGCCGAAAAAGAGCTGAAACCAAAAATAAAGCTAAAAGTTAATTTTATGTAGTCTTTATAGTTTTATGTAGTCTTCATAGTTTTATGCGCCATATCAATCATAACGGGTTTTTTTTTAGAGATATAGAACTTCAAATTGCAATAAAACAACGATAGATTATTCGATTGACATGAATTTTTTTAATTCGGAAGATAATCTTGTGGCATTATATTTTAAATATGATTTCTGGCATGTGACTGCCACGGCTGGCTCGAATGTAGACCAATCTGGTCGTCCAACTTTCGATGACTTTTTCCAACATTTATCGGCAACAACATGGCGAATATTGTCTTCCAAATGGTCAAGCGTTTGTGGCTTATCCGCATAGACCAATGACTTTACATAGCACCACAGAAAATAGTCTAGCGGTGTTAAATCACAAGATCTTGGAGGCCAATTCACAGGTCCAAAACGTGAAATTAGGCGGTCACCAAACGTGTCTTTCAATAAATCGATTGTAGCACGAGCTGTGTGACATGTTGCGCCGTCTTGTTGGAACCACAGCTCCTGGACATCATAATTGCTCAATTCAGGAATTAAAAAGTTGGTAATCATGGCTCTATACCGATCACCATTGACTGTAACGTTCTGGCCATCATCGTTTTTCAAGAAGTACGGACCAATGATTCCACCAGCCCATAAAGCGCACCAAACAGTCAGTTTTTCTGGATGTAACGTTGTTTCGACATAGACTTGAGTATTAGCTTCTCTTCAAATGCGGCAGTTTTGTTTGTTGACGTAGCCATTCAACCAGATGCGCGCTTCATCGCTAAACAAAATTCGCTTATGAAAATCGGGAACAACGGCAATCTCGTTTTGGGCCCATTCAACGAATCTATGCCTTGCTTGATGATCGTTTGGCTTCAATTCTTGCACGAGTTGGATTTTGTAAGCACGCAGACCAAGATCCTCCCGCAAAATCTTCCATAAAGTGGATCGACACAGATCCAATTCTTGTGCTCGATGGCGGATGGACTCATTCGGGTCTTCCTCAATGCTACGCTCTACAGTAGCAATAGCTTCTTCTGTACGCACCGTGCGGCGTGTTATCAATTAGAGTAAACGTGGTGCGAAAACGTTCCATGGTTAATCGAATTAACTGCTCTGATGGACGATTTTGTCGACGATAAAATGGACGTAGTGGGCGATACGTATTCCGCACAGAACCATTATTTTCGAAATAAAACTGCACAATTTGCAAGTGTTGTTCAGGCGTGAGTCTATTCATGATGAATTGCCAAACCAAACTGAGAATAAATCACTTGACAGCTGTCAAATCGGTCGCCATCTTCAAAAGTGATGCCAACTTAAAGTTCTATACCCCGAAAGACAAACACCCGTTACATATGCATACATACTCAGGGAGTCGGGCACATGAGAGGCGTAGATTTGGGTTGCCTATGATTACGAACGCACATCCTCATCCCTTACTCCGCTTGCCCTGAATTGATTTTTGTGCATACAAAAGGTACAGACTGGTAGATTAACGTCATTACCTCATCAACGGACAAGCAATAAAGAAACCGAAGCAAGAGTCGAAAAAAGGAGTTTCCAGAATGGTTGCAAAGTACTTTGACAGAGCGACCAGTATGCACATTGTAGAAGTTGTAATATAGAACTATGCCCTCAAAAAACATGTTGCGTGCGCGCCCAATACAATAACAGATGTTTTCCATGAGTCAAAGGTCCTTGATCTACCACTGATCTCATTGACCAAATTCAACGACACTATTTACCGATTCCACTTTTTTGCCGGTTCGGCAACACTGCAGATGTGCAGATCACATTAAAAGCAATTGATATCCCAGACGTGTTATAATAATAGAAATAATAAGAAAATATAACAATGTTTGGAGATATATTTTCATAAATAGGTATTTTTGATTCTGATATCTAGCGGAAGAATAATGGGTGGATGCGGATACTTTTACAAATATCGATGTTTTAGGACCCAGAAATGCAGAATGTGCTATTTATTTACATTTGGTGTGGATTTCTAGATCATAAATTGGCAAAAATTGTTTTTGATGTAACAAACGATCATGAACCAGTTGTTATACGGTTTATATCCTTTTTTGCAAAATAACAAAAATCGGTACATTTCTACAGGTACGTATTATATACAACACCCTGTACGTGATAAACAGACAGAACTGGATTGCCATGCATGAACAGTCGTCAAAAACAGTGAAAACGTTCTACTAAATACAGGGTGGCCCATAAGTCCTTTGAGCTGGAAAAAAAGGAATAAAACCAAACTAGTTACATTATGAAGAATTATTATATTTTGTTTTCATCTTTATTGAATGGGAATTATGTTTTAAAAATCACATCGTCTAAATGCAATCCATTACGATCACGACACTCATATAAACGACGTCTAAAATTGTCGATGACTGCGCGGCAAGTTAACACTGTAATGCTTGCCATTTATCTTCGGATATTTTCTTTCAGGACATCAACTGATCGCGGAGTGGTGTCGTACACTTTACTCTTGAGGTAGCCCCATAAAAAGAAGTCCATTGGGGTCAAATCTGGACTACGTGGTGGCCAGGAAATGTCTGCTCTTCGAGAAATTACTTTGCTGGGAAAAAGTTGACAGACGACGGGCATAGAAGTGTTGGAGGTGTGGGAGTTGCTCCGTCCTGTTGAAACCAGGTCTGCGTATTATAGCCTGGAAAATTCTGCAACGCTGGTGTCAAAAAATCTTCTATCATTGCTACATACCCCTCCGAAGTAACAGTTAATGCGCGACCTCTGTCGTCCTCAAAAAAATAAGGGCCTACGATGCCATGCGCTGACATAGCAGCCCAAACTGTAACTTTAGGGCTGTGTAAGGGCTTCTGATGCTTACGCCTTGGATTTTCGGGGCTCCAATAACGGCAATTTTGTTTATTTACATGCCCGTTTAAATGGAAGTGAGCCTCGTCCGAGAACAACGCATTATTGAGCGAAGAAAATCGATTCAACATTTCATTCGCAAAGTTTAGTCTCTGAATAGCGTCATTATCTTTTAATTCCTGCACTAACTGAATTTTGTAAGCGTGCAGACGTAAATCTTTCCTTAAAATCCGCTGTAAAGATGTTCTGGGTACGTTTAGTGCACTGGAACGCTTACGAGTAGACTGGGTAGGATTTTGACGAACAGACTGTGCCACAATGTTGATGTTTTCTTCAATACGAGTTGTCCTTGGTCGACCCCACCGCTGTTTATCTAACGTCGAACCAGTCTCTTCGAACTTAGCAACCCAGTTCTTAATCGTTTGAGCTGTTGGACACTTTGTAAAATTGTGTAAATTGTGGTATTCTCGATATTTACGCCGCGCAATGGTTGCCGAAACATTATTTTGATAAAACGCGCGCACACAAAAAGCACGATCCGCTCCAGTGAAACACTTCATGGCGACTGAATTCCCAGACACTGAAGATACTGCCCCCTCCTCGCCCGCGCCGCTCACGCTCACCCGTTAAATTTTATTCAAATTTGAAATTTCAAAGGACTTATGGACCACCCTATAATAGCTAGAAAATCGACCTATTATTTCTCTCATTTTCATTAGTCCATTCAAATAACTCACCATCTTTTGTGAAATGATAAAAATTTGAAAATGAAAGTTATCCTAATTCTAAAGCACAAAGACATAATATTACATCCATAATGTACCCTTATTTATAACGCAACCGTTTTTTCACGACTTTATGCAACATTTCAATAGAAAGCACTGATATTTAGAGAGTTTTGACAGCTTCCGTCAAATTGCATTTCGATAAGGTATTTTCCTATTGGTCCAACTGACCGTCAAATATTAATGTTGGTAAAATTAACACTCAATACAGTGTAACGGGTAAAAAATCACCATACCTGGCAACCCTGGTCAATTTGTAAGCGCATGATGGCGTAAAATAAGAGTATTGCGTAAGTCTGACAGTTGTATATTACCTACTGCATGGATACATTTTACAGAAACCCAACAAATTTTAACTTTCAAGGATGATCGCTGGTTATAAGTTTTGGTCAGTTACCTCCTTCTATTCGCCAGTCGTCTGTTAGAGCGGTCCGGACTTCTGCTCTTGGTTAAAATATCGTAACTCTGTTAGGTCTGTGTTCGATATCTGTTGATAGCACGTCAAACTGGCATCAAAAATATCGAGGTGGCACAATTTAAAGCTGGTAAAACATACCGGACTTTCCCCTTTTGAATGTTGCGCCACTGTAACTCCACGTAGAGAGCAAAACTACACCTGACCGCCTTTGGATATGAAGTGAGGGAGTTGGAAGTTAGATATTCAGGAAATTCCTACCTCCGCTTCTAGGGGATATGTTTATTAAAGGGGCCAACCAGGGCAAAACGGCGGCAGACGGCGGGCTGTTCGGTCAGGTAACTCCATTTCCGGTAATTACATATACTTCAGATCATCCCTGATGGAGCGAAACTTCCCATTTGACGCAGTTCGTGGATATGTTAAGGCTCAATTCCGATGATGGTCACCCGCTTAGGGTTGATAACGGTCCCTCTCCCTGTCTACTGCATTGGTCCTTTTGTTATCTGTGACTACAAGCATCACACATTGGGTAATCCTATTGTAGTTGGCTTCATGTGAGCAGGTTCATTTGCGGACCCGAGGCTGCAGTAAAATTAACCTATGACTCCATCTGCAGGGTGTCCCAGAATAGTAGCAATTACAATTTAAATTCTTTATTTTCCTTTAGGTACGAAATTGTGTATAGAAATAGCCAAAAAGTAGATCGTACCTAAAATACAATACAGGATATGAATAAAATACAAACATATATACATACATAGAGGGTGGCGCATCGAAAACGAAACAGACGCATTTGCTGGCAGCTCAGTTTTTTTTGAAAAACGCTCAGACCAGTCGATTTTGTTTTCGAGGGGGACACAAGTTTGGCGATAAATCCCGTTAGCACGTGCAGCCCCCTAAGCGGGGGTGACACCACCCCCGAAATCTTAAATGGAAAGGGGGGTCGAGTGATACCTTATTTTAAAGGTCTTTCAATTCCCTATATAATGATATAAAATTAATGTACTTCAGTTCCGTAGTTTTGAAGATTTATTGATTTAAAGCTTAAATAAAACTAATACATCATCATTAGTGGATATCAATACATTTGGCAGCAAATTATTTTAAAAATGAAGAATGAACTGACCCGTTAGGCAAGTAAATGTTGAAAATGGCCACCATGACTCTCCATACAATAATACAGATTTTGCTCAAAACGTTGCCGCACATTTTGCAATATTTGAGGAGTAATTTGAAGGCACTCATTCACAATTCTTTGTCGCAGGTCTTCTAATGATGTTGGCTGAGTAGCATAGATTTTGCTTTTTAAATGACCCCACATAAAGAAATCCAAAGGTGATAAATCTGGCGATCTTGAGGCCCATTCAATGGCACCTCTTCTACCAATCCATCGATCTGGAAACGTCTGATCTAAATATTGTCGAACACGTAATGCGTAATGTGGTGGGGCACCATCCTGTTGGAACAACCTATTCGCAATGTTCCGCCGATCATTCTGATTTTCAATTATGGCTGTTAATGCAGGATCTATAGCGTCTTCCAGTAATTCCAAATACATTTCACCGGTCAAATTTCCAGGTAAGAAAAAAGGACCAACCAAATGATCGGCAAAAATACCAGCCCAAATATTTAATTTTTGTGGCTGCTCTGTATGAACCTCATGATAAATTCTGGGCTTAGAATCGGACCAATATCAGCAGTTATGACGATTTACTACGCCATTTAAGAAAAAGGAACATTCGTCGGAAAAGCAAGTGTTGAATAGAAAATGTTCATCGTTTATAATTAGTTCACTCATATCTTCACAAAATTGTAATTGCCGATCAAAATCGTCTTTATTAAGTTCTTGTACCAGGTGAATTTTATACGGATGAAAAATATGGGCCTTACGAATCCGTTGGACAGTACGTCGACTAACACCACACATATTATCCAATTTGCGGGTACTCAACGTAGGATCTACATAAACTTGCCCTAAAACCCCCACTTCTATTGCTTCGTTCCTTATGGGATTTTCAATGTTGCGTTTTTTATTGGCGACTGACCCAGTTTCCCGAAATTTAGCTACAAGTTCTAGAACATATTTTCGATGCACGTTACTGTTCTCATGTCGCCCATTAAATATTCCTGCTGTTCTATTAGTGCACTGATTATTTCCGAAAAATATTTCGATAATTTTAACTCTTTCTGCTGTGGAATATACCATGGTTAATTTATGTAATAAAGCGTTACAAGTTATTTTAGCAACAAAGTTTGGTCAAATCAATAGCAAACTAAGTACTAAATTCCTATTTTAAATAAGCATGAGATATTTCCGTGTCCTTCTTCAAGAAATAACTTTTTTGCCACAAAGAACGCTCCAATAGCTATTTTCAACAATAAAATGATAAACAAACCGTGGGCGTAGTGAAGAAAAGCATTTACTCATCAAGTAAATTCTTTTAGTCAAATTTCTTCTGAAAGTAGTACAAACTAATCTGATGTACCTATTAAAGTCGACTTTAAGCTTTAAATCAATAAATCTTCAAAACTACTGAACTGAAGCTCATGTATTTTATATCATTGTAAAGGAAATTGAAAGACCTTTAAAATAAGGTATCACTGGACCCCCCTTTCCATTTAAGATTTTAGGGTTGGTGTCACCCCTGCCCAGGGGGCTGCACGTGTTAACGTTAAATAGAAGGGTATGAGCGTTTCTCCAAAAAAAACTGAGCTGCCAGTAAATGCATCTGTTTCGTTTTCGATGCGCCATCCTGTATAATAAATAAGTGAATGAACAAACAAGCGAATATAATAAAAACATTTATTTGATAAAAACCGCTTCAAATCTGCTTTAAAAGATTTCAAATTATCACACTGCTTGACATATACAGGTAACAGTTGAAAACCTTAGAGCCTAACATATTCGGCTGTCTACCACTAATATTGCATTTAGAAAAGGGTGCATTGATTTCGTTTGTGACGGTGTACAGGACGTGCGAGGACTGAGTATAGCTCCTAAACAAAAACTATTTATGGGTTATTTATATATGGCATCTACGGGCACACTTACAAAATAGTTGCTAGCATGCAGGGTGTTCCAATTTTGTCGCTAATTTGTTTTTTTAATAGAATGCCCTACTTTCAGATTCCATGCCTACTGGCGGAGAAGTATTGTAATCGGGAGAATTTTCTAAAATGAGATATTGGATTTTATATGACTTTGAAGCTGAGTCATTAATTTTCAGATAATGATTGTAGAAGGAAGATGTACCAAAATATGTGTGTAAAAATAAAAAAAAAATGTTACCTTGTTTTATAAAGTAACCTCCCGACAAGTATTTCAGTGCGGACCTGTATTTGATCGTGCGGTCTTGGAGCACCGGCATGCCCTCCCCTGTGAGGTCTTAAGTCACCTGATTCACGAGCCCTTTGTACTACATTAACAAAGGCACGAGGGGTTGCTTGCACTCGATTGGGAAACCGATCCGCATAAATCCGTGATGCCGCGTAAATAAGAATCATGTCAATGAGTTCAGCATTTTCGTAAACATGTGCCAATTTTGATTTCGTTTGAGCCACGCAACAGACACCACTATTCACTCACGCGTTACCGACTGACACTGACTGTATACAACTGAATAAAATAATTGTAAAAACATCGTTCCAAATTCTTTCGCTTTTTTGTTTCCGATGCGATGAACCGATAAGACGGATTATATCCGTTGTTGCCAAACACGAGCACATGGTATTATTATTGAGACAGGGCGGTACTCAAACTTCCAAAGGGCTATAACTTTGTTACTTTAATTTTACCAGAAAAATGGTAAAGGAAAAAAACATTTCTTTTGATCAGATCTACTCACTGTTAAAATAAATGACTCAACTTCGAAGTCACCCTGTATACTGCAACAATCGACTCATTATTTAAGTAAAACGTTTTAACAATGCGGACGCGTTGTGGGAACGTGTAGCGCTCCATGATGAATTGGTGCTTTAAACACCTACCATAGCGCCACCTATTGAAATGCGTGTATAAAAAATGGCGCCCAATTTAAATCAGTTATATATTGGCCACCCTGTAGAATACCTAACACATCAACAAATGATAATCAAAACCCTAAGTATATTATATCAATCTTATTATTTGAAAGGACCCATCGGAATATGTAATAGAAAGTAGGGCATTTTATTTAAAAAAAACTTAGATAAATGTGTCAAAATTGGAGCCTCCTTTGAATATTTTAGAAATGTGGACCCAGATACCATTTATATTAACAGATAAATAGTTTGCTTTGAACAGTTTGTGTTGAGGAGCAATACTCCATACGCATGGTTGGGACGCCCTGTATATATGGTACATGTCAAGTATAGCTACAATTTAAAAAATGACTATAAATATTTGAAACTCATTATTACAATTCATAGTATTTGTCCATCGAACTTGTCATCTACATGTTCAGCATGGTAAGTTGACACGTTCGAAAAATATATAAGGGGATATGAAAAGCACTGTATATTTAACTGACTGAAAGATTTTGTTTCAGATGTTATTCATTCGTAGACCATTCTATAAAGTGCAAGTTGTTTCTCTATTTTCCAGTTGCGTTCAGTTTAAAATGAGGAATAACTGAAATACTTTACAATTGCAGCTCCGCGTCTGCCAAAGAACAAAAGTCCTTACTTCAGCAAAATTATACCGTTCTCAAATACAATGGCAAATAGTTTTTGTTGCAAGGAAGTTTGCGCTGTTGTAGGAAGTGCCTTTCCATCGGCCAGATCCATATTTAAAAAACTCTTCTATATCTAATACCCAAAGGAAACACATTTGAACTACTGTTAGTTATAATATATGTGAACCATCTTTGGACATTGATAGTGAAATGCGATACATATTTATTAGACAGCTTAAACGGACATTTCTTAATTTATGGCTTGCCTGACATGAATCAATTATTAATCTCGTTCATTGGTACGTTCAACCCGTACCGTCAAGCTGTTAAAATAGAATCTATTTTGCACGTATCATCAGAGCTACTGGAATTCACTGTTTTCTTGCCTCTGATGGAGATTCCTACTAATATAATAAAGGTGAAATTTCTCAATTTATGGTTTGCATGACGTGAATCAATTACTAAACTCGTTCTTTGGTAAGTCCAACTCGTTCTGTCAAGCTGTTGAGATAGAATCTATTTTGCATTAGAGCTATTGGAATTGACTGTTTTGTTGTCTCTAAGGAACATAAATGTGTAAGTGTATATGTATGTATGTATGTCCGTTTTCACGTCAAAACGGCTGACCGATTTTGATGAATTTCGGCACAAAGATTTACAAAACACATCGATAGCTGTATTAGACTCTGTTATGGTATATAAATTGTATCCCTACCGTCATATTGCTGACATCTACCTTAAAATATTATTGTGTAATACCCCAGGTTTGCCAAATAGTTGTAAAATCTGGTTTTATTGCTGCAAGTTGTTCAAGGGGGTATTTAAAACACGGATGCATAAAATGGGCACACACAAAGTTTTTTCGTTCCTGTCATTGAATCCCAAAAAACACGTTTTCTCATGTTGTCAAATAAAAAGTTTCCCCATAAAAATTGGTGTACCCATTTAATGCGTCCATGTTTTAAATACCCCCTTGAACAACTTGTATCGAGAAAACCAGACTTTATAATTATTTCGGGAAAATTTGCTAATATGTTTAGTCTATTATTGTGATCTAATATACGGATATACAAGAGATGCAAAAGCCCTGTGTTAGATTTATTTTTAGAGTGCGAGAATTATGAGCTTCTCACAAATGGTCCTTGATGCAGGATTGTTGAACATCCAAGATAATAACCTACAAAACGCCACCATACCTGTACAATAAAATTAAATTTCGCAGAGTTATTCATGATGTTAATGTTGGTTTTAGAGGCCTTATCTTACTGTCATCACATGAATGCCTTCTGCTAGGTTTACTAGGTCTTTCTCTTATAATTGTTGTCGATTGAACAACCAAGTTCCCACAAATATAAAAAAAGCTCCAATATCAGCTTTCAAATTTAAATATAGAAAGCTCTTTGACTCCAGTTAGGACCCAGAAATGCAGAATGTGCTGTTTGCGGATTTCTAGATCATAAATTGGCAAACATTGTTTTTGATGTATACTAAGTGACATATAAATCCGAACACCCAGTTTAAATGGTTTTATTTTAATAAAAGTTGGTGAATGTATTTATCTTACTGTAAATAACAAGTGAAAAAATTTTCAGCCTTATCAGTTGGACATTCCGGTTTTTATACTGCTTTTTTTTAATTCACTAACGCTCTAAAAATGAATATTTCAGCCGCAGTAAAGAATCAACGTTGGCGGATTTTGGTTCTTGACATCCTTTACGATCGGTTACGATGCCTAGAGTACGGAGACCTGTACGATTTCGTCAACTTAGTGAGTTTGACAGGGGCCGTATAGTGGGACTTCGGGAAGCTGGACTTTCTTTTCGGGCAATTGCAGTTAGAGTGCAAAGAAGTGTAGACACTGTGGTTAGGTGATGTCAGGCATGGCTTCGAGACGGCCGTACGCAAAGAGCAAGGGGCACTGGACGCCGCCGTAGAACAACAGACCGTGAAGATCGCCGCCTAAGATTATTGGCCTTAAGGGACCGTTTCTCCACTACCAGGTCCATTGCAAATGGTTTGCAGAATACTGAAGACCTATTGGCATGCGAAGTGTTTACCGACGAATGAGAAGTTTTGGCTTGTTTTCATACCGGCCACACTGGGTCCTCCCTTTAACTCGAGAACACCGACGTAATCGCCTTGAGTGTTGCAGACAACGGTCAGTATGGGATCAGGAATGGAACAGTATTGTCTTTAGTGACGAGTCTCGATTTTGTTTAGGCATGCACGATGGTCGTGCCAGGGTTAGAAGGCGACGTGGTGAAAGGAGGAATCCACAGTTTTTTGTTGAAAGACATGTTCATCACACTGTTGGAGTTATGGTTTGGGGTGCTATAGCTTATGGTTCCAGGTCACCTTTAATCTTCATCAGAGGTAACATGAACGCGCAGCGTTATATCCACGAAGTTCTAGAACCCCATCTTTTACCCTATCTTGACACCCTGGCAGATCCAACTTTCCAACAAGGTAATGCCCGACCACATGTTGCAAGAGTCACAATAGACTTCTTTCAACATAATGATGTCACATTGTTACCATGGCCACCAAGATCTCCCGACTTATCCCCAATTGAGCACGTGTGAGATATGATGGGTAGGAGACTGCTCAATTTGCAACGTCCTCCTCAGACTCTAGAAGCACTTCGAGAGGAGTTGGTGGTTGCCTGGAATGAGATACTACAGGAGGACATTGACCACCTGATCAGAAGCATGCCTAGGCGCGTTGGAGAATGCGTAGCACATCAGGGTGCATCCACACATTATTAAAGGTCAAAGGGCTTTAAAGCAGTGCAATCATTTTGAAATTTTCATTTACTTCTTACGCTTCATTAAGTACTTATACAAAATTTTATTAGAATAAAACCATTTAAACTGGGTGTTCGGATTTATATGTCACTTAGTATAACAAAAGATGATGAACCAGTTGGAATACGTTTTATATCCTTTTTTGCAAAATAACAAAAATCGGTACACTTCTACAGGTACGTATTATGTACAACACCCTGTACGTGATATTCAGACAAAACTAGATTGTCATGTATAAACAGTCATCAAAAACAGTGAAAACATCCTACTAAATATAATAGCTAGAAAATATGCCTATTATTTCTCTCATTTTCATTGTTCCATTTAAATAACCGTCTTTTGTGAAATGATAAAAATTTGAAATTACAGCAGACGCTCGATAACGTAAACACCGGATAATGAAAACTTGCGCTAATGTAAACACAAACTTCGTTCTACCGGATCAAACGGAACGCGCGATAACGTTAACAATGTGTACGCTCGATAACGTAAACAACTCTTGGCGCACGGAAACAGCGCGACGGTAAAATGATGAAGCCTCGATGATTTATGTCGGGCGTCGGGGAGCCCCCGATTTATGATGTAGAGTGTAGGGGATTCACCTCTGCGATAAAACACGACAAACTCGGTCAGTCGTATGATCGTTTAGGATACGTTTATACGTACGTATGTATTTCATTTTTGAACTTAAGTGAATACATTGCACGCGTTAACATATTTTACGACTATGGCATCCACATCCTATAAAAGAAAGTGTTTAAAGTTGAGTGAGAAAGTGAAAATCATAGACGAAGTTGCACTAGGTGCGGGAGTGACACAGTTAGCAAAAAAATATGGAGTATCGAAAGCAACAATCTGTAAAATTAAGCGTATGAAAACTCAAATTTTACAAAGAACGTGCAATACATTTGGAGGTCCGGGAAAAAGAAAAACTTTAAAAAATGCGAAGGACGTGGAAAATTCCCTGTATAAGTGGTTTTTAAAACAACGGGAAAATCATGTCCCAGTTAGTGGTGAAGTACTTAAACAGAGAGCGAGACTGTTAAATGAAAAACTGAAAGAAACTGAAAATTTCGTAGCTAGTGATGGCTGGCTGCAACGATTCAAAACAAGATATGGAATTCGACTGCTGTCTATATCTGGTGAAAAATTATCAGCACAACCACAATTAGTGCAACCATTCAAAGAAAAATTGATGAAAACTATTACCGAGCTAGATTTAAGAATGGAACAAATTTACAACGCAGATGAAAGTGGCCTTTATTGGAAAATGTTACCAGAGAAAACCTATGCTGCATCATTTGAAAAATCTGCCCCGGGAAGAAAGCCGGAGAAACAACGAATAACGTTTCTAGCCTGCACTAATGCAAATGGTTCACACAAAATAAAGCCACTGGTAATTGGGAAAGCAAAAAATCCGCGCTCATTTAAAAATGTTAAGATCCCTGTAGATTATGACTGTTCAAAAACCGCTTGGATGACTAGCAGCATATTCCTGTAATGGTTCCACAGGTGCTTTGTCCCTCAGGTATGACAATCAATTATCACAAATGCTCTATTCATAATTTGAAGATGTGTTTTCAATTTGTAGGTAAAAGGTTTCCTAAAACACCAGAAGCTTCCAATAAAAGCGTTGTTACTATTGGATAATGCAAAGTCATCCTCCCGAGCAACAACTGAGGAGCAGGGATGAGTCAATTTTCGTCATGTACATGCCGCCCAACGTAACACCGTTAATTCAACCGATGGACCAGAATATCATAAGGCTCACCAAACCATACTATAGGAAGTTTCTACTTTCGTCTGTCTTATCAAAGAATCCTGAAAACTTATATGAGGCTTTAAAAAAAGTAACATTACGAGAAGCTGTTTTAGATTTACATATGGCCTGGAATGAACTTAACCAGCAAACTATTCCAAAATGTTGGAACAATCTCTTTTGTACCAATATTGAAGATGATGAAGAAGACGATGTCCCCTTAAGCGTAATTAGAGAACGTCTGCGATCCAATAATGGTAATGTTATTAGTGTGTCATTGGATGTTGTTGATTTATTGAAAACAGTGAATCCCAACATTGTTTGTACTCCTGCTGATATTAATTTATGGAACGAAGATAAGCAGACGAATGATGCTGATAAGGAGGAGGATATGGACAGTGAGGATGATGAGAACGATCCCATTGAAGTCAGAAGTGTAGTGACTGACGCACAAGCTATACAAGTTTTTAACCAAGCTTTAGATTGGGCTGAAAGAAAAGAAGTTTCATACACGGATATTTTAGTTCTTCGTAAATTACGGGCGCAGGCATTGGAAGACAATTCTAAGGGCAAATTTACGCAGACAAAAATTGTTAATTATTTTTCTTCTAATTAAAAAAATACTTATCGCTGTTAGAATATTTGTTTATTTTGTTATAAATAGTATGTATTAAACGTTTCGTTTAAAAAATCAAATATTATATAAATCACGTTCGCTAATGTAAACATTTCGATAATGTGAACCACACTTGGATTAAATTAGTTCACATTATCAAGCATCTGCTGTATATGAAAATTATCCTAATTCTAAAGCACAGAGACATACTATTACATCTATAATGTATCCTTATTCATAAAGCAACCGTTTTTTCACGACTTTATCCAACATTTCAATAGAAATCACTGATATTCAGAGAGCTTTGACAGCTTCCGTCAAATTGCATTTCGATAAGGTATTTTCCTATTGGTCCAAATGTCCGTCAAATATTAATGTTGGTGAAATTGGCCTTTAATACAGAGTAACGGGTAAAAAATCACCATACCTGGCAACCCTGGTCAAGTTGTAAGCGCATAATGGCGTGAAAATAAGAGTATTATGTAAGTCTGCATGTTGTATATTACCTACTGCATGGATACATTTTAGAGAAACCCAACAAATTTCAACTTTTAAGAATAAGTTATAAGTTTTGGTTCAGTTATCTCCTTCTATTCGCCAGTCGTCTGACAGAGCGGCCCGAACTTCTGCTCTTGAATAAAATATTGCAACTCTGTAGGTCTATGTTTGATATCTGTTGATAGCAAGAGGCGTCAAACTGGCATCAGAAACTCAGTAAATGTTGAGGTGACACAATTTAAAGCTGGTTAAACGTACCCGACTTTCCCCTTTTGAATGTTGCGCCACTGTAACTCCGCGTACAGAGCAAAACTACACCTGACCGCCTTTGGATATGAGGTGAGGCAGTTGGAAGTTAGATATTCAGGAAATTCCTACCTCCGCTTCTAGGGGATATGTTTATTAAAGGAGGCAACCGGACAGCTTCCGTCAAATTGCATTTCGATAAGGTATTTTCCTATTGGTCCAACTGACCGTCAAATATTAATGTAGATGATTTTAGATTATTTCCCTTGTATATGTAATGGGTGATTTTTTTGCTAGTATCTTTTTGGCAACACTGTTTTTGACAGATGACGCGTGAATCGTGTCTTGTGTCATTGTCAAACTTGTTCAGTTTGGTCTATAATTTAACCATGAGTCGACGTACGAACGAACAACGCTTGCAAATTATTGAATTTTACTATCAAAATTCATGCTCGGTTAAGAGAGTGCATCGAGCACTGCTTCCAATTTATGGGCAATTTGGTCGGCCTACTCAGGAGGGAGCTATTCGGAAGCTTGTGACTAAATTTCGAACTAAGTTTACATTATTGGACATTAAACCACCAACACGCAGACGTAGAGTGAGGACTGAGGAAAATATTGCGGCTGTGTCCGCCAGTGTTAGTGATGACCGTGAAATGTCGATTCGCTGCCGTTCGCAGCTCTGTTACTCCACTACGTGGAAAACTTTGCGACAGGATTTGGGTGTAAAACCTTATAAGATACAGCTGGTGCAAGAGTTGAAGCCACACGACCTCCCACAACGTTTCCCATTTGGTGAATGGGCGCTGGCAAAGTTGGAGGAAGATCCACATTTTTATCGAAAAATTGTGTTCAGCGACGAAGCTCATTTCTGGTTGAATGGATACGTTAACAAGCAGAATTGTCGCATCTGGAGTGAAGACCAGCCAGAAGCATTGCAAGAGCTACCAATGCATCCCGAAAAAATCACTGTTTGGTGTGGATTATGGGCCGGTGGCATCATCGGGCCGTACTTCTTCAAAGACGACAATGGCCGGAACGTGAATGGCGAGCGCTACCGTGCGATGGTAACAAACCTTTTTTTGCCCAAAATGGAAGAGCTGGACTTGGCTGACATGTGGTTTCAACAAGTTGGTGCCACATGCCACACCGCACACGAAACAATGGCCCTATTGAGAGGCGAGTTCGGTGAACAGTTTATCTCACGTTTGGGGCCCGTCAATTGGCCGCCTAGATCGTGTGATTTAACGCCGTTGGACTATTTCTTGTGGGGCCATGTTAAGGCTAATGTCTACAGGGATAAACCAGCAACGATTGACGCACTGGAAGCCAATATTGCAGCATTTATTCGTGAGATACCGGCCGAGATGTTGGAGAGAGTGTGCCAAAATTGGACCTTGCGCATGGGCCATCTAAAGCGGAGCAGCGGCCAACATTTACATGAAATAATCTTTAAACATTAAATTATATCGACCGTTCTATCGACTCAAATAAAGATTTAATCGTTTTTTCAATTTTTTTGTGTTTTTTTTGAAAATCAAATCCTATGTCTCTTAAAAAATCACCCGTTATTTGTTCTATTGCGTTTTTTTCAATCTCATATTCTTTGCTATTATTCCATCTTGGTGATGTTAGTTAATTGCAGTTACCATGTATGCTATTTTAATGAGTTAATGGTGACAAGGCTGGATCAGTCATAAATTGACTACTAGTCCTATTTGCAGTTGCTTTTTCTTTTAGTATATTTGTGCAATTATTCTTGTTTTTGTACTACATGAATCCTATTATCATTATATAGATTAGACTTTGGGGACTTTGTAGTGAAAATTAGGCCTGAATATGTTGAAATAAGGGGTAAAAAAATACTATCGAGAAACTATTTTTTTCAATGCTAGGTACGGAAATGGGTTTCATAAGCTCAGTTCTTTGATACACTATGATTGGTGACTTGATTTTTTTTTGTAAATTCCACCCATAAGACACCTTCCAAGTTTTTGTAGAAAATTTAGAATATCTTAAATTAATCCACCTCAAAGGTATGAGTATGTTTTGTCTTCACTTTGAATTTTAAACTAATTACTGTTAATAAAGATATTTAGACATTATATCTGCAAGATGGGGTAGAAAGGGGTTGATTATTTCTATCGGAAACCTTATCACTTTACAGGTTTATTGAAATTTATATTGAACACTATTTGACCTATGAAGATGAAGTTTTTCAGTGAGGTAGTTTATGATCAGAACATGTCAGCTGATAACTAATTTTGCGGGGTATTCTGGGTAGATTTAAATAAATGTGAAAAGATGCTCGCTCATAGGAACGAAATCTCGAAAACTGTTGAACCTATAAACATTAAACTTTTCAAATATAATGCGTACGAAGTCGCGGGTAACATCTAGCATGACAACACATTAAACGATTGATAGATAATGATGCAAGCCAGTGCCTCAGAAGGAGGGTTATGTTTTTTTATCTATTTCACGGGCTTACAGTCCAAATGGCTTGATGGATTTTGATAATATTCAGGGTGTTTCAGTTTATTGTTGCATAACTTTAAGATACGATAGAACTTTTAAAATTAATGCATAAAGTCTATATAAACATGGGTCAAAAAATGCGTGGCTGCCGAAATACAGGGTGTTTAAATTTACTTTCTAAAATAGTTTTTTTTAAATATTTCAAACAATATCTGATGTATAACTGTGAAAATTGGTATACAAGGGTTTTTTGGTACGACAAAACGAACCATGGGCATAGTTTTACTGTAGCCGCTAGAGGGCGCTCTCTACTGTACCTGGAGTGTATTAAAATGACCGAAAATTTTTTCTTAGTGCAATTTTTTGCTTTTTGAATAAAAAAACTGATTATTCGTACTTTTCAACATAAAAAAGCTCTCTTGTGAATTTTCGTTATAGTTAGCCGTTTTTGAGATGTTTCGATTTTTAAGGTTCGATGCATTTTTAATTATTTATGATAAAATAACGTTAAAAAGTCAGTATCTCGATAATTTTTAGAAGTAGGCTGTGCCTGCAAATATTTTTGAAATTGAAAGCAGATTAAGGTTAAACGTCAAGTAGTTGACAGTTAGTTTTGTTGTCTGTTGAAACCTGAAACGTTTTTTTGCAATTGTGAATGCACGAAATTTAGTTTCTTTTACCTGTTTTTTGTAAGTTTTATAAAAATGTCATTTTTATTCTCCAATCAAGAGTTAGCGGATATTCATTTTGTGTATGGCTTTGTAAATGGAAACGCAGCAGAAGCAGCCAGAGAATACGCACGAATATTTCCAAACAGGCGACATCCAACTCGCTCAGTATTTGTAATAGTGCATCGCCAAATAATTGATAATGGTTTTGGAAATCTCCAAAGGGATCAAAACATAAATGTTCGTCAGCGCAGATTTACCCGTATGATTCTGCGTGAGTTTGATAGAGATCCGACCACAAGTGTTAGGAGAGTTTCTGGTGCCTTGGGAATTTCAGCAAGCCATGTTCACCGTATTCTTAGAAATGGGGAGTTTTTAAGTAACGTTTTATGGACCGATGAGTCATGCTTCACTAGACGTGGAGTGGTAAATTTTCATAATCAACATTTTTGGGCGCATGAAAATCCGCATGCAGGTCGGGAAAGAAATTTTCAGCATGAATTTAGTGTGAACGTGTGGATTGTTATCTACCGTAATCGACTATTTGGACCCTACCTTTTGCCTGCAAGGTTAAATGCTGCGACCTTCTTGGAATGTTTAAAGGCTGAACATGCAAATATGTGGGATGATGTTATGTTAGATTTAAGAAGATTGGACTGGTGCCAGCTTGATGGTTGTCCAGCTCATTATTCGAGAATATTTAGAAACTGGCTGGACGAAAATTATCCAGAAAGATGGATCGGCCGTGGAGGACCAGTCGCCTGGCCTCCACGATCCCCTGACCTAAATCCATTAGATTTCTTTGTGTGGGGATTTCTAAAAGAAAAAGTGTACCAGACTCCCGTAACCACAAGAGATATGCTAATAGACAGAATCAGGAATGCATGTGATGAAATAAGGCCTTATTTGAATAATGCTATACCACGTTCGATTATTCGTAGATGTGAATTGTGTATTGAACAATTGGGTTTACATTTCGAGCAACTACTTTAGATTTTGTATGTTTGTCCTAACTATCCAATAGCATTTTAGTTGTAAATAATTAATTTAATTTAAAAATGATATTGGAAAATTAAACAAATTGATATTCTGTTTTTTGTGTTTATTTGGAGTTAGGAATTATTGCTGTGTTTAAAAACACAATCTAACCGATCATCTTAATTACTTGTAATGCCCAAATCGAAAATGTGAAAAAATATTATTTTCCCAAAAATAATTAAAAATGCATCGAACCTTAAAAATCGAAATATCTCAAAAAACGGTAACTATAACGAAAACTCACAAGGGAGCTTTTTTATGTTAAAAGGTGCGAAGAATAATTTTTTTCATTCAAAAAACAAAAAATTGCACTAAGAAAAAAATTTCGTGCATTTTAATACGCTACAGGTACAGTAGAGAGCGCCCTCTAGCGGTTACAGTAAAACTATGGTTCGTTTTGTCGTACCAAAAAACCCTTGTATACCAATTTTCACTGTTATACATCAAATATTGTTCGAAATATTCAAAAAAAACTATTTTAGAATGTAAATTTAAACACCCTGTATTTCGGAAGCCACGCATTTTTCGACCCATGTTTATATAGACTTTATGCATTAATTTTAAAAGTTCTATCGAATCTTAAAGTTATGCAACAATAAACTGAAACACCCTGTATAAGATAATCTTTGGTTTGTCTCAACAGTGAGTACATTAAAATTTCATAAAATCAAAATGCCGATAATTTAAACTTTGACATTTATATTTCTTGAGCGAGAGCTTAAACGGCTTGATGAATTTTGCATATGAGGTGTCTCTAGGCTGGTCTTGACAGTGCGACTGGCCATGCTTAAATTTCATAAAATTAAAATGACGGATTTTTATCGAATTTTTTTTTTCAATATCTTCTTTCATGAGCATGATTTTTTCCTGGAGAAGAAGAAGAAAGTCTAATAACAAATGGCTTCCCAAGACGGAGAGATATACGTACGAGAAACAAAGAGAGCACCTCAGTAAAAATAAAAGAGCATAAAGCGAACACGGAACGAGCAAAGACGCACAAATCTGCGGTAGCAGGTCACGCTTGAACAAAGCAGGGTAAATACTTTGGTAACATGCTAAGATCACACACAAAGGAACGCACTGGCATCGGAGGAAATTCAAGGAAACGGCCATCATAATCATGAATAAAAATGTTTACAGTAGTCTAAGTGAGGAAACTAAACCAGTATGACAGCCTCAAACAACTGCAACTCAACCAACCTGAGCGAGGGACACTTCACAACCAACCACCAGCCACGTTATTTACAATATAAATGGTCAAGAAAGGAGCATGACCTGATGACGTTCGAAGATCACATCAATCGAAACGTCGAGAATCAAAAAACAAGACAATGGAATACTGAGAAACAACATCTCAATCATCCACATTCTCATCAAATTTCAAACAGCAGTTGGTATAGCAATGCAAGTTTATTGAGGTGCATATTAAAACTGAGAATATAAATGACTAGTTTTTCCGTGGAAATGTTGAATCATCATAAGTGTAATGAAGGGTATCAACACGAGACGTTTTCTGCGCGCTCTACGTATGTAGATGTGGAGCAGTAAGAGGATGTCTCCATAATGTATACATACACCCATATAAAATGTATGTCAGCGTCAGTGGGAAAAATGTTATCACTTCAGAGAGAAAATTTCCTACGCAGCAGTAGAAAAATGACAAGTGTTGGCAGGCAGCAGCATAATTTTGTTGTATATGTAACCTCCCTCACTCGGGAGTAAGCACAGAAATGTGCAAGCACTGACGCAGTTCGGGGGGAGTCTAAAGGAGCGTATTCCTTTGTACAAGAAGTCGAATGTTTAATCAAAAATGTGTAACTTAGTAGAATAAGGAGGGTTTTTGCCTTAGGTTTTGGAAGTGCAATCTCACTTACAGGATCCAGTGGGCCAGGAATATACCTGGAAGGCAAAGGCGTGCAGGAAAGGTTCGCGATTGGAAGTTATGCAACGCCATATTTATACTAAGTGACATATAAATCCGAACACCCAGTTTAAATGGTTTTATTTTAATAAAAGTTGGTGAATGTATTTATATTACTGTAAATAACAAGTGAAAAAATTTTCAGCCTTATCAGTTGGACATTCCGGTTTTTATACTGCTTTTTTTTAATTCACTAACGCTCTAAAAATGAATATTTCAGCCGCAGTAAAGAATCAACGTTGGCGGATTTCGGTTCTTGAGATCTTTTACGATCGGGTACGATGCCTAGAGTACGGAGACCTGTACAATTTCGTCAACTTAGTGAGTTTGATAGGGGCCGTATGGTGGGACTTCGGGAAGCTGGACTTTCTTTTCGGGCAATTGCTGTTAGAGTGCAAAGAAGTGTAGACACTGTGGTTAGGTGTTGTCAGGCATGGCTTCGAGAAGGCCGTACGCAAAGAGCAAGGGGCACTGGACGCCGCCGTAGAACAACAGACCGTGAAGATCGCCACCTAAGATTATTGGCCTTAAGGGACCGTTTCTCCACTACCAGGTCCATTGCAAATGAATGGTTTGCAGAACACGGAAGACCTATTGGCATGCGAAGTGTTTCCCGACGAATGAGAAGTTTTGGCTTGTTTTCATCCCGGCCACACTGGGTCCTCCCTTTAACTCGAGAACACCGACGTAATCGCCTTGAGTGGTGCAGACTCTGGGATCAGGAATGGAACAGTATTGTCTTTAGTGACGAGTCTCGATTTTGTTTAGGCATACACGATGGTCGTGCCAGTGTTAGAAGGCGACGTGGTGAAAGGAGGAATCCACAGTTTTTTTTTGAAAGACATGTTCATCACACTGTTGGAGTTATGGTTTGGGGTCCTATAGCTTATGGTTCCAGGTCACCTTTAATCTTCATCAGAGGTAACATGAACGCGCAGCGTTATATCCACGAAGTTCTAGAACCCCATCTTTTACCCTATCTTGTTGCAAGAGTCACAATAGACTTCTTTCCACATAATGATGCCACATTGTTACCATGGCCACCAAGATCTCCCGACTTATCCCCAATTGAGCACGTGTGGGATATGATGGGTAGGAGATTGCTCAATTTGCAACGTCCTCCTCAGACTCTAGAAGCACTTCGAGAGGAGCTGGAGGTTGCCTGGAATGAGATACCACAGGATTTACTTATTATGCTTCATTAAGTACTTATACAAAATTTTATTAAAATAAAACCATTTAAACTGGGTGTTCGGATTTATATGTCACTTAGTATAAAATAGTTACCACAGCATACTGAGCGGAGTGGAGCAGATGTGAAGGCAGTGGATTCACCAATAACAAGCTCACCTTTAGTCTAGGAATGCACCATCGCTCTTCAGAACCGAGCCCGATCTAAAGAAGTGTTTGGTTCCTGGACACAGTAGGATACCGGGTAACGAGAGAGCCGATTATCTGGCTTGGCAGAGGGCTAGAAGTTCCTGCGTCGGTCCCGAAGGATACACATGCTCCACGTTAACTCTACATTGAACAAATGAGATTAGTTACGAACCCCGACAAACATGGATACTGGACAGAAGTAAGGAATCACTGAATCTTCTGGTGTGGGTTCTTACCAGAAAGTGTTGACTGAACAGGTAGTTGTCCTTGTTAAGGGTAAACAGACATAATATCAGCCCCATGTGCTGGGAGGGCGTCGCGTGGTGTCTAGGATAACCTAACCTGCCAACCTTTTCAGTGTGTTGAGCTACCTTGATAGTTTTGGAACAAAAAGTGAGCTACCTAGTCGTAGGCAATGTAAGCCAACTTAAATGAAATTATTCACAGTTGTATGCAACATACTAAACTTAAATAAACTAATAACTAATACATACTACATAACTACATCCATTCCTACCCATCGTAGTATTTGAAAAATAAACTAACTTTTTCATCAGCTACAATGGCATGTCACATACGATTAAATAAAGGTAACTAAACATAAAATGGAATACAAGTTTAGAAAGGCTCGCAATTCGATGTAGGCTTGTAGACGTGTTGACGGGGTAAGGTGGAGGCTTAAACCCAAAGTGGTATACTGGTATACTGGTATACACGACGATACTACGTCCATCTCTCTTGTACGGCTCCCTGGTCTGGTGGCCTTGCGTTAGAACTGAGACAACTAAGGCCAAACTCAATAAAATTCAGCGTTTGGCCTGTGTTAGTATTACAAGCGCAGTGCGAACAACGCCATTGAGTGCAATGGAAGCGAGAGTAGTCGCTCATCGACTGTGGAGTCAGGGCAGCTGAGCTTTCTTGAATCCTGTCAAGGGGCATACTGCCATCTTAGTCGAATTAGAAAGAGAGGACCCCGTCGTTCTAAGCATATCGCTTCAACCGCAAGTTTATTGTGGAGTATCCAACGAGGGAGGAGTGGGACGCCGGTAGCCGGGGACTCTCCGAAGTGAGCGGGCAGGTGTGGTACACGGACGGCTCTGTCACCGAAGAGGTCTCAGGTGCTGGGGTCTCTGGGCCTAGAATCTCTGCCTCTCGGTGGATACACCACCATTTTCCAGACGGAAATCTTTGCGATTCTGGCTTGTGTATCTCACATTCTGGAGGAGGGCCTGCCTAGGAGATTAATAACAATCTTATCCGACAGCCAGGCTGCAATGAAAGCACTAAGTGCCTGTAAGATTACTTCGAGTCTTGTATTGCAATGCAGGGAGGCCCTGGATTGCCTTGCAGCGAGGCCCTGGATTGCCTTGCAGCGAGGCATCCGGTATCGTTAATATGGGTGCGGGGGCACGCTGGGATAATGGGCAATGAGACGGCGGACACTCTGGCGAAAACAGGATCAGCCAGCAAGCTCGTTGATCTTGAGCCAGCTCTAGGAGTGACCGCGCATAAAGCTAGGAGGAAAATGGAGACCTGGGTTGCAAGACAACACTCTCAGAAATGGAGAAGTATCTCCAGACATCTCCGCCAGGCGCGAGAACTCATTGAAGGGCCCAGTGCTAAGGATGGACGCTTCTGCCTATCTCTGGATAGAGCCAACCTAAGGTTGCTGGTGGGACTGTTGTCTGGCCATAACACGTTAAGGCGTCACCTGCATGTGATGGGGGTGGCTGAGGATCCCTTGTGTGAACGGTGCGGAGTAGAGGAAGAGACCTCGGCGCACGTTTTGTGTCGCTGTGAAGCTCTGAGCTACTATAGGCAGACTATACTGGGGTCCATTACTTTGGACTCTCAGGACGTCAGCTTGGACTCAAGGCGATTCTCAACTTCGCTAAAAGGGCGAGGCTTGTGATTTAAGGATTGTAGAGGTGCATAAGGGCCCGCTTATGCACTGGTTCCTTATGGTGGCCGGAATGCCTCTAATTTCAAGAGTCATTCATTCAAACATAAAAAAGCAAGGCACTATTTTAAACAAAAACATGCCCAGATAAAAACTGCATGTTCATTGAGAAGCCTGACACACTCAGTCTCAGTGACAATTTTTTTAATTCTTGGAGTATAATTTGATACCGCCATTCGAATACAATCATCCAAATATTCATCTGTGAGTCGATTACGGTATTTGTTTTTAATAAACTTTGTGTTTGAAAAAGAAGATTCAGCCAAATAGGTTGAACTAAATCACTTTCACTTTCGAAGCAACACGACGTAAAACTGAATATTTATGTTTACTTGCTAAAGGCCAGATACATTTTGTATTTGAGGCTAATGATTTTAAAGCTAAATCATTTTAAAACGCAATCACTTACATTTTTTGATAAACGCTTTTATATCAGAAATCATTTCTGCTAGTTCTTTGTCTCTCCCCTGAAGCTGCAAATTAAGTTCATTTAATATTTCTGTAATATCCACAAGAAAACCAAAATCTCTAAGCCAGATTGAATTTTTCAGTTCCGGAATCGGTTCGTCACGTTCGAAAAATTGAACTATGGCAGATATGATATCATTAAAACGTTTCAGCACTCGTCCCCTACCATAAGGTATGCGTGGTTTTGCTACGATTAATATCCAATTGCCTCCACGACTCTGAGACCGTTTGAAATAGGATGCTTATGTTTTTGTTGCGGCTTGTTCTACAACTTCTCTATGTTCAGTATGAAGAATATCTGAAAAATTGTTTTTCTCCGATAAGAAAAAAATATTTTTGCTAAAGAAAGCTTGAACATCTCGGAATCAGGGGAAATTTGTTGTTATGGATTGAAGCTTTTTTGTTAGACAGATCTTTCTCCGTCCGTGTTGGAGACGCCTATTCTTCTAGTCATCGTGTTACTAGTGGAGTTCCGCAAGGATCTGTGCTAGGGCCAATACTTTTTCTTCTTTATACAAGCGACCTTCCCACCCGACTTTATTCTATGTGTTCCATCTATGCAGATGATACTAAAGTCTATAACACTGTCATGAACTCATCTGTCCTTCAAGAAGACCTCAAGCTGATCAGAAAGTGGTCAGAACTCTGGCTCCTGCCTTTAAATCTATCGAAATGCTCCGTTCTCCACCTGGGAAAGAATAATCATAACTTAACATATAAGATTGGCAAACATACCTTAGAGACTGTTCTTCTTCACACAGATCTTGGTCTGACAGTTAATGGCCGGCTCACCTGGTCGGAGCACATTCAGAACATAACCTCTAAGGCAAAGCGGTTGCTATATATGATGGAAAGGTCATTTAGCGGTTGCACCGTTAGTACCTCCTCCTTTTTGTACACAACTTTCGTACGACCCCTACTGGAGTTTGCTGATCCGGTATGGGATTCAAACCTTGTTCGCGATAGCAGCTTATTAGAGGCCGTTCAGCGTCGTGCTACACGTATGCCATATAGCACACGTAGGCCAAGTATGAAGACCGCCTCGAGCTATATAACCTGCCTGCTTTTGCTGATAGAAGAGTACGAGGAGATCTCATCATCACTTTCAGAGCACTACATAATTTGTTTGGTGTGGACATGTCGCATCTGTTTCGTCTGGCAACGAACAGTCTCAGAGGCCATAACTTCAAATTGCAGAAGGAAGCTTTTAGAACCTCTACTCGTCAGCGCTTCATCTCAAACCGTGTCTTCGATGCATGGAACAGTCTTCCATCTTATGTAGTGAACTCGGAATCCGTCAACAGTTTCAAAAACAATTACGATAGACACCGCAGTGCTTAACATATTGTTCCCATTCTGTATATGTCTACTTCAGAAGTGCTAAGATTGTCAAATTGTTATATTTCTTTTGTCTGTACACTATTATCTATTTATGTGTTTGAGTTTATAGTACTTGTACTCAACTCAAATTTGTTGTTTAATAATAATAATAATAATAAAAAAACGTAATCTATCAAACGAACCATACGCCACCTTGCCTTATCCATTTGTAATTTAATCACGAAATCTCATGTCTGTGCGACTATTTGTTCTGAAGCTATCGCGGCAGAAATATTGACAAAAAAAGTTAATGTTTTGACAAAAAAACAAGAGATTATCACAAATCAGTCATTTTTACACACACCATAAAATAATTAGACAATATGTATCAATAATGCTGCCCCAATCGCACAGTTGATAAAAAGGGATGAGCGACCTTAACCATCGGACTTCAGAGTGAAGAAAGAGTTCCCCGTATTGACAGTCAATTTATCGGCCAAGGTTCTGAATAATCCAACCGCTGGACTTTGAGCCGTTCAGTTTTAAACTGAGCGCACTGTCGCCGCGCCTCATAATAATAATAATTATAATAATAATAATTTATTGATGTTAATACCCAGAAAGTGTTTACACAAGTCAATATATACTAATAGAATGCTTAGAAAAAGTACATCAGACATGAATAAAACCAGTTAAAAACAATGCAATGCTGCGTAATCCATAATTATTAGAAGCAAATTGAGAAAAAAAACAATACAAAAATGTCGTCATGAGATAAAAGAAGATCGCTTAGAAGAATATATGTATAATACAATTAACTATACACATACAGACAAACAAAACAATAACAACCGTACACAAGTTGGAGAGAGAAATAAATAAGTAAACATTTAAGGTATATCAGTAAAGTCATTTGCCAAATATTCGTCCGTGCTAAAGAACGCGTTTTTTATTAAATAATACTTGAGTTTCCTATGAAAAACATCAATATTCCATTTTTTATATTGCTCGGCAGCAAATTAAAAAAATTAATGCCATAAAAGTTTGTTCCAACTCTTGATTTTTCTAGATGGTAGTTATTATGATAAATGTTGTTTCTATTTCGTGTTTCATAATTGTGGTTATCACTATGAGTGGGGAAGGTATTAATGTTAGTTTTGATATATAGGAGACAACTCAAAATATACGCGCATGGAAGGGTTAGTATCGCCAATTTAATGAATTCAGCCTTGCAGGGGTCTCTGTATCTCAAACCAGAGATGTATCGGATACAACGCCTTTGTATGCCAAACACTTTTTGCGTATGTGGAGAGTGTCCCGAGACCAAAATTGCGTATGTCATTTTAGAGTGGAAATATGCATGATAAGCAGTTAGTAAGACTTTATCAGACACTCTATCCTTTAGACTACGTATGAGATATATAACTCTGGACAAACGATCCACCACACAGCGAGTATGCACCTCCCATGTCAGACAACAGTCAATATGTACTCCTAGCAATTTCACTGATTGAGCAGATTCCAACTCATGACTGAGTAAGCTTAGTATTATAGCCTGAGTTTTGTCAGTGTTGAGCAATATCATATTGGCAGCAAACCAATCCTCAAGGTCCGACTTACAGAATGAGCTAGTTTCGAGAAGGGTGTTTACATATTTATTAGAACTTTCCAAAGTAGTGTCATCAGCATATAAAAACAAAGCAGCATCGTGCTATTGGGGATATCATTAATGTATAATAAAAGAGCCTTGCGTATTTATTCCCTTCAAAGTATTCGAAATCGTTCTCGAACAGATCGCTCACCGCAGTGTTGCCGCTGTTTGTGTTTCTTATGAGAATTTACAAAATTTACGGAAGCTTCTATGATTTTTACACCTTTTTAAAATAATGTTGTGAGCCACCAGAATTGCCTTTGCGAGCTACCGGTAGCTCGCGATCGACGGGTTATAAACAAACCGCATTGGAAGAACCGAAATTAGCACATATATAGTCAACGCCAAACAAAGTGGCGTGCACATCATCAAGGTGGGTGTGTTGAAAAATTTACATTGTTGCCAAACTTTTTGTAAAATAATAAAATTTATTATCTACATATCTAGGTTTATAAGCAATATTAACCTCAAATGAGAACAAAAATAATAGTATAATAAAATTATAGATCTGTACTTGCATAATCATTAAGTATGACAATTATTGATCAGATGACACTATGAAACTACCATATTTAATTGATAGCTTAAAGGTACTGAATAAAAATCCAAATGGGGTCCTCCAAATTTTATGCATGCTATTTATTTTACAGAATTCATACAGAAAAATGCATTCTAAAATTAGGTAAGCTACTGATGTAAGCTTTTTCTGTACAATAAAGTTAGTCGGAGTTTCTTTCTTCAGCGCTGTCTGAATCTGAATCTTCATCACTCTCAAAGTTGATTATTAAAGGTTCGATGTCTGGTCGATCAAAAATTCGTTCTCTTTCATACCATTTAAAAATTTCTTGCTCAGTATGTCGAACACTATTTTTCCACATGTCTGGGGTAACCGTTTGTAGAGCCTCGTTCCACATATCCAAACAGTCTTTTTCACTGTTACCATCTCTACTAATATGTCTGTTATAGTAACCTTTTGCTATGCCCCAAATTAACTCAATAGGGTTAAATATACAATGGTAAGGAGGCAGACGAAGAACTTTGTGCCCATGTTGTTCCGCCAATTCATCAATCACGTATATTTTAGGTGGTTTGTTTCTAAAAAAGCAGTTATTTTAAGAATAGGAATAAACAAAAGAAATATAAACTGTCGATCAAAATATATATAATTAAGAAGCATTATGTACCGAGCAACAATACTCAATAGCTCTGTTTTAAACATTGTGTTTAAAAATGGTATGTTTTGATTTGTCAACCAGTCTTGGATATTTTTTTTTGTCCATGCATTGTTGGGCACTTTGTTCAATATCATGCTGTGATAAGGGGCGTTATCCAGTATAATCATAGATGGACTCTCCAATTTTTCTAATAACTGATGTTGAAGCCATTTCAAAAAATTGTCCTGGTTCATCTCTCCATGGTAATCGCTCAATTTTGTTTTCGAAGAAAATATCGCTTCACTACCCTCAATAAACCCATTTTCATTTCCAGCATGTAATATAATGTATCTAAAATATATTAGTTTTAAATTTTATAGTGCAAATTGTGTAAAAGTACATACCTTTTACCATCTGTTTTAATAGCTTTCACGCTTTTTTGGTTTCCATTTTGCCAAGAGCGACCTATGGTCCCATTTTGAAATATCCAAGTTTCATCGAGGAAGACAAACTGGTATAAGGCCTCAACCTTGGCTTGATTGTATTGCCTTAGAAATTCCACCCTTTTCAAAGCTATACTTGGTAGTTCTACGAGCCCTCGTCGCGGATTGTCCTTAAGCCACTTAAATCCAAGATCTCTAAGCAACCGCCTTAAAGACGTGGCACTACCATCAAATAATGCCCTATCTCTCAATCGAGACCATAAAGTTTGTATCGTAACTTGTTCTTCTGAAACCATGTGTAATATGACATTATAATTTAGTTAACAAATTAATGCAAATTTCTGATAAGTTATTATAATAAGATCTTACTTTTGTGATACATATTATAGATCACTTCTCGAATGGCACTTGTATCCAATGTCGCTGTGTTGGTTACACGTTTAATATAACTCCGCTTTTTCTTGGGCGATTTTAAATTTGCATCACTTTTCACACCCTCGGAAATACGACTAACTGTCCTTAAACTAATTTTTAAAGCAGCAGCAACACGCTACAAAAAATGAAATAAAATTTCACTATTATTAATATACATTACATATAATTATTAGTAACCTACCTCTTGAACAGCATTTAAAGGCAACAAAGGCCCGTTGTTGTCCCTTTCTTGCTCAAAGTAGTGCATTAACGAGGCCACGAGTTCCTTACACCGACTATTTAACTGTTTGGGCATCTTTATATACCAAAATTGCCTTTATCTCCTCGTAAAATGAATAATTTTGTTTTGAAACAAACAGTTGTTGATTTACAGTATGTGGGGCCAAAGGATTTATAAAGATTTGAAATGCCACAAATTGATTCAGTGTCAAAATTAATACAAATGTCAGTTCCCAGTTTAAATAAGTTTCAAGGTGACAATGTGTCAACGCTGCGAAATCGGTTTAGTGCGTTTACATGTCGATAAGTGATTGGAGCGTTTGCAAAACATTTTATTTCGCATAATGCGTCTAAATTTATCAGAAAGCAACTTATGTGATATTTTAATAACAATGTTTATATGACTATTAACCATAATAAGAGAGTAATGACCATTTTACAATTTATATATCACATTAATATGAAACTGCAATAGAGCAATTGTTTGTGATAGAAACCCAGGCATTAGGTCGGGGAATTTTTATCGTGATGACGTGCACGCCACTTTGTTTGGCGTTGACTATAGAACAATATAACATAGCTATCGATTTGATAAGATCATCTCAGAACGCCGACGTCGTCCACGATGTTTCTTTTCATCAGAGCTGCATACTTTTTTTATCATAAAAAGCCGCCTGTTAGAACACAGTTGAAAACCTAGACAGCCCCAAATGTTACAAATTGAGGAACAAACTTCAAGCAGTGTTTCCAAACAAGACATGTGACAGGGCAGTACTCGAAATTCCTTACCAAATTAATAGCGAGTATGTTTCTTCAATTTCTTATCTGTTTTCGGTGTTTTTTTGCAGCAAATTAGCTTTGCAAGCGTAGTAGATTCTGAAAACGAAAGTCCCAACTTTCAGGACACCCTGTATTAGTATTCCTGTTATTTGCAAGACCTTAAAAATTCGAATTCAACTCCGTGTATGCGAACACAGCTCTGACTCAACAGAAATTACTACAAGAATATAAAATGTCGCAGTCCTCCGACGTACGAGTGCCTAGCCGCATAAAAGAATGGAACGTTACTTTGAAACGGAGGTGACATTTTACAGACTTGTTGTCGTGAAACTTCATGTACTTTATGTGCGATTTCAGTAGTAATAGTTGCTGTTTCATCATTTGAAGGAGCTACGTGACTACGAGCTATGTGACTTTATGATGATGTCTCATTGTATACGCATGTTTACTGTTTGATGTTTTATGTAGAAAATTTTTCGTGAAGTGTTAAATCTGTTGATTACTTTGTACTATCATCTAATTAAGTAACATCAATAGTAGCTTGAAAAACGTTAAAAAAATATCAACATGTTTCTTTTTAATAATTTCGTTCATTCATATCTCAATAGATCAATAAGTTATGTATCTGCTGCAGATTTATGTTCCTCATAAAGGAGACGTTAGTAATATTTTAATGCTTTTGATAATAAAAGAATATTTTTCAATCATCTTGATACAACGGTTTCTATTTGAAGTCATGTTAAAAGATACATGCATTTCTTGCGACATGACAAGCAGCGCAAGAAAGAGCATAGAAGACAAACGTTACTTATTCTAGCTGTCGCATTACGTTCCAAGCATTCTGATATATAGGTAGGGATTGTGTATGTTGTGTGGCATTTCGCAAATATAAATTCATGGAGGATTTTCCACTTTGCCTTCCTGTTTCCATTTATTTTGACACGACGTTTGAGACCGCCAAGCTGCTTACCTGCTTGGTGCTTTAAAATAACAGATTTATACTTCAGTGCAGCATAAAACGATGTTTGACTTCCTACGCAACATTGTCGTCAATTCGTAAACGATTATATTTGGTATAAGGTCGTCCCGCTTTGAAAAAAGTCGGCTAGACACATGTATGACAAACGAATTAATCGATCATGTCGGTCAAACAGGGTCATAGAATTAGTTCACAGTCTCCACAGAATTTACAACATGGAGTTCTAGCATACCGCCTCACAGTCAGTACCGCAGGGGCATCACAAAGAAAATCGGTATGTCAACTTGTGAACGCCACCCTATGGAGGAATGGTACAACGACCTATAATGTAGAATTTACAGCTTGAGGCCTAGGAAAAAAGACCTTAGTTAGTGCCATCTTTGAAGTAGATGTTGCATCGCATCAGAGCCAAAGGGAAACTCCTTTTTGTCATACCTAAAGAACTACTTCACATGATTACTCCAAAACAGACTGTTGATCGAATTAGGTCGTTTTCGGTATTACATGTGATTGTATTTTTTTATATATATATTTTATTTTATACATAATTGCCCAACAGAACTATTAAAATTAGAGGACAATAGAATGGTATCTTTACTTATAATACATACATATAATGTATACATAAAACTAACTTAAAAAACAGAATTAGCTATTATAATAGTACCTGAAATTCGACAAGATCTTACGGATACAACCAAATTTAATTTCAGAACTGTCTGCTATGGAATTATAATTAATTTATAAATAAAATAAATGAAGAATAAAAACATCAAGGGACCTAGGTTTGAACCTTGCGGTACTCCAGAGGGAACCGTATAATTAACTGAAGAATAAGCATATTGCATCCTATTAGAAAGATATGAGCTTAGAAGACCGACTAACGAGTCACTAAGGCCGAAATAATGAAGGCTATCCACAAGAAGATGAAACGGAAACAGTGATTTTTGAACCCGAAAGATTTTTAGTGTATTGGCGACAATTGTCCCTAACACTAGAGACATAATCCTAGACCTGACATCATTGATTACATACATACTCGTGAGGGAGGGAAATTGCATGCTCTCTTTAGCGCAGGTGAAGAAGGAATACGCCAATATCAACACCAACGAGATGAAAGCAGATAGGGATGCTTTAGATAATGGTTTCTTCCTTTCCTCCAATGTCATGCTTGGTTCTTTTGCTACAAAAGTTACAAGCACTTAAAATTTCCAATTCCTCAGATTTTTTTGAAAATAAATATTGACTCGACTGTCAACTTTTACAAATATTTAATACAATATTTAAATTGCGAATTTTAACAAAAATGAGTTCAACAATTCAAGTGACTTTTGAGTGGTTTTACATAATTTCTGAATAAATATACATTCTTTACACTATTTGATAGATAATTATATATTTTTACTGCATCAGTGACCTAGTTTTTTAATCATATATTAGATCTGGTAGGAATCTGCTACACATGTTTACCTTCATATACACAACGTGTGTGATCAGAATTTTTGTATTAGTTATATACAGTATATTTAGTTGCTTTTGTTAGTTATTTAAAATCTTTAGAATCATTTTACATTGTTGTAATTCCAGCAGCTTATCTAGTTTATTAACATTCAATTCTGGGTAATCATAGTTGAAGAAAATTCTTAATATTCTATTTCGCAGAACTTGTGCTTTAAGAAATTCACTTTTCCCAAACATTTCCGAAATAGGTAACATTATATCTAAGGTGTGCCAAGCAAAATGCGATATAAATGTTTATTTTGCTTTTTGTAAATGAGTAGTCTCCGATTCTGCACAGAGCAGCTATCATCAACGTTGTTTTATTTTGTTACAGAACCTTAAAACAAAGTAAAATAGCGATTCTCCTAAGCACTTTGCTTCCAAATTTCTTTTTTGTATCGCGCTAAATAAATGCGTCATGTGAGAATTACGGATATATGTTTTACATAGGAATATATGAGGGTATTATGCACCGGCACGGGTATCACGTATCTTGAAAAGTGACATTATGCCGATTTTTTTTGGCATTATGCTATTTTTTTTTCGACATTATGTAGGTTTTTCTACAAGATATTAACTTAGCACTTAGTTGTACGTGTTGCCTAAACTTCGTGAGGCTTTGGCTCTGATGTGATGTAAAATCTGCTTCTGAAATGGCATTACTGGAGGTCTAAGCTGTAAGTTGTATGTGTTGATGATAATTACATTGGGTTCTTATCTCAAATACACTTAATTGAGATTCAAAGCTAGAAATTAGTTGCGCATCCACTTTTTCCCATCCATTCTGGAAGTGACATATACAAATTTGCTGAATTTCAAAAATGAGATATAAGAAATAATTATCTTCACTGTACACTGTCGAATTACAAGCCATATACATGCTAACAGTAATTACACACAACGCGGATGATTTTCCGTAATTCGCCTCAGTTTTTCGTAATTTATAACTTTGAACATAACTTTTCTTCAGAAAGCACAACATAAAAATAACCTGGCGGGCACTGCCAATAGATCTACTTCATTGGCAGCATATTCAGTAATGATTTTCTCACACAGCAAATGTCACTGATTTTATACACATGCAGGCCAATACACAGAATCGTCCGGATGCGGTCTTGCTATTCAACCAACTTTATTCTCAGAGATAAAAACTACAGACATGGACCAGTCGGCGTCTCAAAACATATGCAACCAGTAATGCGTTTAGTTTAGTTGAGTGATTTCTCCATAGAGGGATGTTCACCACGATCCTAGTGAGCAAACGTGGAATGACTGTTTGCGCCCTAAAAACTACCTAGTTTGCAAGAGGAAATCTCATAGGTTTTTTTGACGTTTTATAGGTTTTTACATGATACCCATGCGGAGAGTCTTAAGTAGCTTGAAATAAAGTCTCTACCAGTGTCAGTTACTTTTTGAGATCTACTAAGGTGAACAGCTGATGCTTATACCAAATACTAATTTTTGTTATTTAGATGGTACTTTTAGTGACTGGGAATTTTGACAATAAAATATATAAAGTGCACATAGAAAACTGTTTTTTAGAAAATTATTATAGTATATCTAGGATTTATTGATTGATTTACGTAGTAGCTGTACTTTTAAGTAAGTTACTGGTTGATCGCCCGGCATCCGTGTAATGTAAAAAAAGTAGAGAAGACTAACAAAATCGAAAACAGTTTTTTCTCATTTTATTCCTATCTGACTAGAAATGCGCTTTTGTCCGTCCGACCAAAAAGACAGTCAGTAATGGACAGCTGTTACGTGCTCTTTGGCTATGCATCAACATTGTCCAGACCTGGTCTCTTGTCTCTGGACCAACGAACCGAAGCATCGCAACTACACTCTATACCGGAGATACGGTCGCATACCCATCCGCATTCCGCAATAGTCGATTCTGTTACGATAGATGGCGCTATACTCTGTCTTACTTCGATCAAATGTAGTCATGATCATTAGTACCCGTTTTGCTTGTAGCTCCTTGGAAGCGAAGGAAATTTTTTAAATAAAATTTGTCTCACTTGTGGATATGGGGAATATTTTGAAATATCACTAGATAATCAGCCTGTTATTCTACCGTAATGGATACAAGACTGTAGTTTGTTTATCGACCAGTCATTTGGGCGCATACGGAATCATACAAATATTCGTCTACATCTTTGCTGTCTGCACACTTCTACAGTGCATCAGAAGCCACTGAAAATTCATTTCATACTTGGTGGATCCTACAAAATTTAAACAAATCCGCTTCGTCGTACACTGATTCCATCTGACAAGAGCGTAATTATATTTCCGCACTCCAGAATTCAGTCTCGAGATCCCGAATCCAGACGCTGCCCCCGTTTCTGCTTCCAGCATCTGCCTGTTCCTCGTCCGTTCTTATTAAACATAACAAATTACCAGAATTTCTGCGGATGAACCGGCAATGCGAGAAAAATCGATCTCACATTTCTCATCTCTACGCGGCGCACTGGTTTTTCGTCTTTTATTAGACAAGGAATGGTTTTATAGCCATTATTAGACAAAAAGGTTCCGGAGTACGCGATAAGCATACACTTTCAAGTTGGTTATAGTTATTGTGATTCTGATTACACGTTTGATATTAATTTGTTGTTGCATTAAAATGTCCATTGCCAAAGTAACCATTGCATTTATTCCTCCTAAACCAGTCGTTTTGACTCTAATGCAAAACGAATGACCTGTAGTTTACACTTCTTCCACGCTCTGGAGCCGCGGGCTTAGGCTAGTCTTCATACAAATAGTAATGTACAAAAATAGACACCATATTGAAGGTGTATGTATATATACAGGTAAAACATATTAGATACTTTTGATGCTCATTCGTTCATCCAATGTTTTGCCAAGAGACAAAAAATGCTCCACGTTTGACTTTCCATTTTTTGATCTATAAGAACTGCAAAACAGTGCATCTTGTAACGGAGTTCCAGGTTAATCTCTTCAAAAACCTATCAATAATCAGACTTATATTTTAATTTACAAGCAGCATGACAGCTGGATATTAAAATTCTTTTCATGAAGGTAGTATTCCATGTATTATAATATTTATAATGTAATGTAACACCTGAAACTTAGTCTGTGTTGTACTAGAAAAAGGCCACCGTAGTGGCCGAAACTTCGTACAGCGAACAGTAATTAGAAAATAGAATCCTGTGATGAAATATGTGGTGTAACGTCTTCGTATAATTGGAACTCTGGGTACCATCGAGATATTCTCGTGAATCGGCCAGAGGATAGACAGGTATCTAGAAACATCGTCGCTTAGGCAACCAGTTATGCGACGGTGCATCTCGGGCGATCGAGCGTTCAGCATCACCGAGATGCATCTTTTGCCCTCTAGACCACGTCCATGAAGGATCACGACTCGACGTGGAAAACGCTGGAGTATTTCTCGACTCGTCATTTCCTTACACGGCGTATAGAACATGAAAAATAAGCGACTTTTCTTAGTAGCTTATACACCAGAGTCTTAAGATAACCGAGATATTAGGCTCAGAAAAAACAATTAAACCTGAACCATGTACCCATTCAATATTGTTATTATATTTATATTGAGGAGTGAATAAATATGTACTACTATTACTACTACCTAATCCACTCCTGCATCTCAGATCAGACATAAGGTGGGATGCACCACGCACATCAGTGCTCAACCAAGATTCTGGCAGCGTCGATAAACAAAACATTTATTTACCAATCGGTTAGAAAAGAAAATATTATGTTGAGTGTCTTTAAAATGCTACCGAGGCTTCGCGAGTGTATGCAGATCATTCAAGGCCGCGTAGATTTTTTTACCTTGTACAAATAGCTAGAGATATAGGGTGTTAGCAGGAATGTCGAGGTGGGTATAGTGGGAAACCCTGACAACCCAAAATGGTGGTTGAGGACGGAGTATTGAATTTTGTAGAAGTGGCTAGACAAATGAAGTATCCAAGGCTAAAGTGTGCCTAACGTTGCGTGATGATGGATTGTACCCTTTGTATAAGCTGAGGATTTTCTTTTTGTGATTGTGAGAGGTTGTTGCACCAACATGAAAATTATCCGGAGTTGAAGCTGAAGTCCATATTAGTCACGGAAGAATCAACGCGTAATTAGGTGAAATACACGTGTATGGTCATTGTAAAATCCTCACGTAGTCCGTCGGTCACATTTTCATCAAACGCTTTCTTTGAATGTTTGGGCGGGCATGGTAAATGGTAAGCTCATTGAACGGCTTATGCTCCCGAATCGGCTGGACGATTTACAATATCCAGACACCACGACATTTTACCAACGGTGACAACTTCGAACAGTACTTATAAGTGACTTGTAACTTCTCTGCAAATGTACTTTTTCAATTATCTATTTTTTCACTTTTTCGATAAAGAACTTCCTATTGGAAGGAAATACACATGTTAACCCGCATCTCATTGGAAAATACACAAAATATCGTGAAAACAATGTATCGAGTTGTTTAAAAGTCTACATTCTCTTTGTTTGCCGACCGTTTCGTCTGTCTCCAAGATTCGACTTAAGACCTATATCGCGCTGATGAGTTGCTAATCAGCACGAAACATATCGCTGTCTGCGGTTGGCCATAGTTAAAGGAATCGTAAAGCAAATATGTACTTTTTAGCATTTTACGAGGGATGTCTTTTAAGTTTTGCATATGGAAATAAAACAACACGGTAGGTAGTTTTAAATGACTTTATTGTCTTTCGAGGTATTCTCCACGAAGATTAATACACATCTGCATGCGCTCGAACCAATTTTCGAAGCACTTATTCCACTCCTTTGCTGGCAGATCCAAAACGGCATTTTTGAATGGATGGTCCAATAATTCCACATTTTCTTCTGTTAAATACTGCCTTGTTGTTTGGGCTGTGTGCGAGCTTGCATCCTCTTGGTGGAGGATCATTCTTCTTTTGGGGTTGACTTTTCGAAGCTCGGTGATGACTTTTGACAAACAAATGGTGGTTTACCAATCCGCAGTAACAGTTCTTTGCTCATTAAGAGGAATTGTTGCAATATGACCCGCTTTTGCCACAAATGTCGCGATCATCTTTTTCGAAACACTTCGAGATCGGATGACTTTTGTTGGCTTTTCTTCACCTTGGAACACCCAAACAGCCCACTGTTGTTTATTTTCTGGTTCATAACAGTAAATCCACGATTCATCATCACTAACAATGCTGTACACATTTTTTGAATTTCCGGAATTGAAACGGTCAAGCGTTTTTTGACACAATTTAACCCTGATACTTTCTGCTCTTCAGTCAACAGGTGGGGTGTCCAACGAGAAACTATACTAAGTGACATATAAATCCGAACACCCAGTTTAAATGGTTTTATTTTAATTAAAGTTGGTGAATGTATTTATCTTACTGTAAATAACAAGTGAAAAAATGTTCAGCCTTATCAGTTGGACATTCCGGTTTTTATACTGCTTTTTTTTTAATTCACTAACGCTCTAAAAATGAATATTTCAGCCGCAGTAAAGAATCAACGTTGGCGGATTTTGGTTCTTGACATCCTTTACGATCGGTTACGATGCCTAGAGTGCGGAGACCTGTACGATTTCGTCAAGTTAGTGAGTTTGATAGGGGCCGTATAGTGGGACTTCGGGAAGCTGGACTTTCTTTTCGGGCAATTGCGGTTAGAGTGCAAAGAAGTGTAGACACTGTGGTTAGGTGTTGTCAGGCATGGCTTCGAGAAGGCCGTACGCAAAGAGCAAGGGGCACTGGACGCCGCCGTAGAACAACAGACCGTGAAGATCGCCGCCTAAGATTATTGGCCTTAAGGGACCGTTTCTCCACTACCAGGTCCATTGCAAATGAATGGTTTGCAGAACATGGAAGACCAATTGGCATGCGAAGTGTTTACCGACGAATGAGAAGTTTTGGCTTGTTTTCATACCGGCCACACTGGGTCCTCCCTTTAACTCGAGAACACCGACATAATCGCCTTGAGTGGTGCAGACAATGGTCACTCTGGGATCAGGAATGGAACAGTATTGTCTTTAGTGAGGAGTCTCGATTTTGTTTAGGCATGCACGATGTTCGTGCCAGGGTTAGAAGGCGACGTGGTGGTCACCTTTAATCTTCATCAGAGGTAACATGAACGCGCAGCGTTATATCCGCGAAGTTCTAGAACCCCATCTTTTACCCTATCTTGACACCCTGGCAGATCCAACTTTCCAACAAGATAATGCCCGACCACATGTTGCAAGAGTCACAGTAGACTTCTTTCAACATAATGATGTCACGTTGTTACCATGGCCACCAAGATCTCCCGACTTATCCCCAATCTAGCACGTGTGGGATATGATGGGTAGGAGATTGCTCAATTTGCAACGTCCTCCTCAGGCTCTAGAAGCACTTCGAGAGGAGTTGGAATGAGATACCACAGGAGGACATTGACCACCTGATCAGAAGCATGCATAGGCGCGTTGGAGAATGCGTAGCACATCAGGGTGCATCCACACATTATTAAAGGTCAAAGGGCTTTAAAGCAGTGCAATCATTTTGAAATTTTTATCATTTACTTATTATGCTTCATTAAGTACTTATACAAAATTTTATTAAAATAAAACCATTTAAACTGGGTGTTTGGATTTATGTCATTTAGTATATTTTCTTACTCCTAATTTTTTGTGATCTTCAAGGACGCCTCAATCTCGCGATATGTCACATGTCTATCTTCAATGATGAATTTGCGCATAGCATCGACGTTTTCCTGGGTGACTGCCGTTTTTGGTGCATCCACCCTGGAATCGTCGCTAAGACTCACCACGTTTGAGTTCTCCATAGCAATGGAAAATTGTCGACTGATGTGGCGCTCCGTGGCCGAAAACAGACAGTAACTCGGCAAGGTATTCATGTTGCGATAATTGTCTCTGAAAGTTGTAATAAATTATGGCGCAAAAATGTTCTCGGTTGAGTTCCATTTTTCTAATGACTTGGTGACACTTAAAAATTCACTGTAGTGTGAACACTGCACATATTGTTGTGAAACTTTGAATTTAAGTTTACCAAAGAGTGAGGTGAAGATTCAGTACTGACCTTCAATCCGCGCGGCCTACTATGTTTCTATATGCAAAACTTAAAAGGCATCCCTCGTATCCTGTGTTACCATAGCTGATTGATTAAATCGCCTGATTATAAAGTAGCAAGTGGTTGGTTCAAATATCATCAATTACAAGTTTTCTTCTCGCCTCTTAGTACCTTCTACGTGTCAACCAATAAAACGTCAACAGTTCGCATTTTAAAAAAAATTGATGGAACGCCTTTCCGAGCATCTCGATTTGAGCTATAACAGCCTCTGCTTTTTACACAAATTGTCTCGATTGAACGTTCAGAACAAGAGAGATGAATAATAAATACGTTTCAACTTAACCGAAACACGTGGACAATCATCGAGTAGCAAAAACATAACCTGTTCGTTAAAAGTGAAAAATGGGGATCCAGCATATAGGCTGGCATAAAAAATGTGGAGATTCAGCGTTTACGCAGAATTAACAGAAAAAGGCACAGTCGTTAAGGAAGTTCAGATAAGACATCATGACTGTCTTTTTCTCTCAGCGTTTCTACAAAGGAGAACACGTAACTCATAACACAGTATGATGAATAAACTGACGTTTAATCCATATAAAACATAGGAAACTTTACCGTTTTCGTTTTTTTATGTATATGTTTCGTCAAAACTAATCAGCGTGTGTCACATATTAAACGTTGACTCGTCGCTTCGCTTCGCGTTGCTCTAGTTCCAGAGATCTTTTCTCGCTTCCCTTCCCCTCATTTTCATGTCTATGCTTGAAGACAAGCTAAATAGCTACTATACAAAACAACACTATCACTACCATAACAACTTCGACTCCTATTACTTTTGCTTTGAAAGAGCGAGTACAACGCATCTTTTTGAAAACAAAGTTCAGCGTTAAAGCAACGTTGTGTCTTAAAGACCCACATATTCCGACCATCAGCTGTTCTCTACCTTTGTGTACTTCGCATGACCTATTAATACAATAAATTTTGTTCTATTATACACCGATCCTTTTCCCCCATTTAGGTTGTGTGAACGAAGCTAATTCAATAAATTAAAGCGGTAATTGCCTCCCAGGTCCTCTTACATTCCTTGGATGCTTTAGTCGGTTCAAAGGGCGCTAGTTTGGCTAATAAATACCGACCGACGGACGACAGAGGCAGACCGTCCGACGGTTTCTCATCCTTTAAGTTTCCGGTGTCTCAGAAGTTATGCAAGGTTTCTCCAAAACCACAACAATTCAACGCGATAACAATGATAAAGATGATTTGTTCGATAAATAAGCTGTACTAATTGGAAACAATGAATGAGATGAAATAATGGGTGATTTTTTTGCTAGTATCTTTGTGACAGATGACGCGTGAATCGTGTCTTGTGTCATTGTCAAACTTGTTCAGTTTGGTCTATAATTTAACCATGATTCGACTTACGAACGAACAACGCTTGCAAATTTTTGAATTTTACTATCAAAATTCATGCTCGGTTAAGAGAGTGCATCGAGTACTGCTTCCAATTTATGGGCAATTTGGTCGGCCTACTGAGGGAGCTATTCGGAAGCTTGTGACTAAATTTCGAACCCAGTTTACATTATTGGACACTAAACCACCAACACGTAGACGTAGAGTGAGGACTGAAGAAAATATTGCGGCTGTATCCGCCAGTGTTAGTGATGACCGTGAAATGTCGATTCGCCGCCGTTCGCAGCAATTGGGCCTCTGTTACTCCACTACGTGGAAAATTTTGCGACAGGATTTGGGTGTAAAACCTTATAAGATACAGCTGGTGCAAGAATTGAAGCCACACGACCTCCCACAACGTTTCCAATTTGGTGAATGGGCGCTGGCAAAGTTGGAGGAAGATCCACATTTTTATCGAAAAATTGTGTTCAGCGACGAAGCTCATTTCTGGTTGAATGGGTACGTTAACAAGCAAAAATGCCGCATCTGGAGTGAATACCAGCCAGAAGCATTGCAAAAGCTACCAATGCATCTCGAAAAAATTACTGTTTGGTGTGGATTACGGGTCGGTGGCATCATCGGGCCGTACTTCTTCAAAGACGACAATGGCCGGAACGTAACTGTGAATGGCGAGCGTTACCGTGCGATGATAACAAACTTTTTTTTGCCCAGAATGGAAGAGCTGGACTTGGCTAACATGTGGTTTCAACAAGTCGGTGCCACATGCCACACCGCACACGAAACAATGGCACTATTGAGAGGCGAGTTCGGTGAACAGTTTATCTCACGTTTGGGGCCCGTCAATTGGCCGCCTAGATCGTGTGATTTAACGCCGTTGGACTATTTCCTGTGTGGCCACGTTAAGGCTAATGTCTACAGGGATAAACCAGCAACGATTGACGCACTGGATGCCAATATTGAAGCATTTATTCGTGAGATACCGGCCAATATGTTGGAGAGAGTGTGCCAAAATTGGACCTTGCGCATGGGCCATCTAAAGCGGAGCCGCGGCCAACATTTACATGAAATAATCTTTAAGCATTAAATTATATCGACCGTTCTATCGACTCAAATAAAGATTTAATCGTTTTTTTCGAATTTTTTGTGTTTTTTTTTTAAATCAAATCCTATACCTCTTAAAAGATCACCCGTTATAAAGTAAATGTTGGTAATTTTCTGTCGTCTTCTTTCCAGAGCGTTTTACAACTTTCCGCAAGAACGGAGAAGTTTTACATTATTTTGTTTATTGGTTCAAATGCTAATTTAAGAAAAAGCAAGAGTATGAAAAAATTATAGATTTATCTCTAACAGCAATAAAGTCTTCCAGAAATATTTACGTTTGGTATACCCGAGAAGAGAGCAGCAAAACACACCGCACGCCCATGCTAACGCGGCATCTTTTTTCTTCCCACGCCTACTATGTTACTCATTTACTAAAAAAACCGGAACGGTGGATCATCTAGCAACCGTCAAATATAAATGAACCAAATTTTGTGCGAAGGGGTACCTCAACATGAAGAATTCAAAAATTATATTTGCAAGGTTGCCAAGATTATAGTTTTCTCTCTAGGATAGGGTATTTTAAAATTTTAAATCGAATACCCTAATTTTTATTATTGCAATCAATTGCCTGTATCAAGATTATTATGACCTGATATCATCGTTTTTTACTCCTGTCAATTTCAGAGATATGGCATCATGCTTCTTTCGAAATAAATACAAAAACGACAAGGTATGGTCAATTATCTCGAAAACGATCCGACCGAAATTCGTCAAAAATAGTACAGGGGAGTAACTGGACATTCTAAATTCATGAAATGCATTTGCGATGTTTCCAAGATTCAATTTAAAAAAAGTCAAGGAAAGGGAATAAGGAAATTTAATTATTAGACAAGTAAATATTGGTGCAAAATAACAAAATAATATTAAAAAATAACAAAATACCTATCTACTTAAAATTCTGCCAAAGTATTCGATAACATGTCTGGAGTAATTTGTGCGGCTTCATCCAAAATCTTTTGCCTAAGTTCTTCTAAATCGTTGGACCAATATTTATAAACTCTGCACTTCAGAAAACCCCAAAAGAAGAAATCTAGTGGGGTTATATCTGGGGAGCGATGTGGCCATTCCAGAGTGCCACGTCTTCCAATCAATCTTCCTGGAAATTGGTTATTTAAGAACTCGATGACCCCTCTGGGGAAATGAGCTGGAGCTCCATCATGCTGTTACTAAATTTCGCCCATATTTTCATTTAAATTTCTAATTTCGGGTAATGCGTTGTCTAAGGAGATCACCGTCACATTGCCATCTTTGAAAAATGGACCAATGACATGGTTGCCTAAAATTCCCGCCCAAACATTAACTTTTTTCGGATATTGAGTGTGAAGTTCCGACGCCCGGTGAGGATTTTCTCTACTCCAGAATCTGCAGTTGTGCCGATTCACTTGTTCATTTAAACAGAAGGTGGCTTCATCGCTTAACAAAATTTTTTGCGGAACTTGGAGTTGTTGTTTATCATTTTCCATCATAGTTTCTGCAAACTGAGCATTAAACAAATTGCACACTGCTTGATAAGATATTTGTTTATCTCCATATCCTCGACTAATAATAATTTCAATTCGCTGTTTTTCGTTAAGTACAAATGCCATAATAATGCCCGAAATATTTGTTATTTTTGAATTGTTTTGACATTTCTAATTGTTATGGTTCTGAAGTCTCTATGAGATTACAAAAAAATGAATAACACGCCTCCTTGTTTATTTTGAAAAACAATCAAATGGATGATTTCTTACTAAGATGCAAGTGTAGGGAATGAAACAAAGCGTGATGTCATATCTCCGAAATTGACAGGAGTAAAAAAACGATATCAGGCCATAATAAAGTTGATACAATTGCAATAATAAAAATTAGGGTATTCCATTTAAAACTTTAAAATTCCCTAACCTAGAGAGAAAACTATAATCTTGGCAACCTTGCAAAAATAATTTTTTAATTCTTCATGTCGAGCTACCTCTTCGCACAAAATTTGGTTTGTTTATATTCGACGGTTGCTGAGATAATCCACCGGTTCGTTTTTTCTTACTAACCCTATATTATACATATATAGATAAAGAAGCTTTGTAGTTTTTGAAAATCAGTCCAGTTTCTGAGGAGAAAAAGGCCAAAAGCGAAAAAATAAAAATCAAACAACCTCCGTTTTTTGACGTTACCTGATCATTTTAAAAAAAAATTGGGTTAAAAATTTGGGAGGTGGCGAGTTGTAGGGTGGTGGGGCAGAGCGCATTGCAAATTTAGTTACCATAATTCCACGCTCCTATTAGACATATTTCACACATCATAGATTGCTCCGTTCATTTGCCCTTAAAACTGACAAAACTAAAATGATAGAAAAATGAGTTCGACAATGTCTCTGCGTTTGCTCACTTAGGCGGCTGTGGCCACCGTACCGGTGTTTGTATTTGTCCTGCATGACTTGGTGATGGTGGTGCTCTGTGGGCGCTCTACCGGGAGTGACGCATCACGTTTTCAGATATTGGGGTACTACGTGTAGGGCAGGCAAATGATGCTTTGGAATAATTTTACGGGCTTGATTCGTTTAATTTCCCTGTCATACATGTTCATAACTATTTTTTTCTCAGAGGGTCTAACATAAACATGCTGCTTCGAGCTTTTTTGGCAACAGGTCTAGGCCTGGTCTCTCGGACAACGAATGAAAGCATAGCAACTATCCTCCATCCCATTCTGAAAATGTAGTTAATCATTATCGTACCATACTCCTCATATAGAAAACAAAATGGACTAACCTGATATCTTAAAAATTATAGATTCCTAAAAATCATCTACAAAGTATAGTCACGACTACTTAACTCTTTAATGCCACGGCAGTATGTGTCATTGTTTTGTGGCAGACTGATATCAGGTGTTGGTTCCTTCGTATAATAAAACATGTTATGTACTGCTCGTCTTGTTGCAACTATACAGGGTGTTTCAGTTTATTGTTGCATAACTTTAAGATTCGATAGAAACCTTAAAATTAATGCATAAATAAACCTGGGTCGAAAAATGCGTGGCTTCCGAAATACAGGGTGTTTAAAGTTACTTTCTAAAATAGTTTTTTTTTTAAATATTTCGAACAATATTTGATGTAGAACATTGAAAATTGGTATACAAGGGTTTTTTAGTACGACAAAACGAACCATGGGCATAGTTTTACTGTAGCCGCTAGAGGGCGCTCTCTACTGTACCTGTAGTGTATTAAAATGACTGAAAATTTTTTCTTAGTGCAATTTTTTGCTTTTTGAATAAAAAAACTGATTCTTCGCACTTTTCAACATAAAAAAGCTCTCTTGTGAATTTTCGTTATAGTTAGCCGATTTTGAGATATTTCAATTTTTAGGGTTCGATGCATGTTTAATTATTTATGATAAAATAACGTTAAAAAGTCAGTATCTCCATAATTTTTAGAAGTAGGATGTGCCGGTAAATATTTTTGAAATTGAAATCCGAATAAGGTTAAACGTCAATTAGTTGACAGTTAGTTTTGTTGTCTGTTGAAACCTGAAACGTTTTTTTGCAATTGTGAATGCACGAAATTTAGTTTCTTTTACCTGTTTTTTTTTTAAGTTTTATAAAAATGCCATTTTTATTCTCCAATCAAGAGTTAGCGGATATTCATTTTGTGTATGGCTTTGTAAATGGAAACGCAGCAGAAGCAGCCAGAGAATACGCACGAAGATTTCCAAACAGATGACATCCAACTCGCTCAGTATTTTTAAGAGTGCATCGCCAAATAATTGAAAATGGTTTTGAAAGTCTCCAGAGGGATCAAAACATAAATGTTCGTCAGCGCAGATTTACCCGTATGATTGTGCGTGAGTTTGATAGAGATCCGACCACAAGGTTAGGAGAGTTTCTGGTGGTTTGGGAATTTCAGCAAGCCATGTTCACCGTGTTCTTAAAAATGACCATAGACGTCCTTACCATTTGCAACCTGTGCAAGGACTATAGCCAGGGGACGGACAACGAAGAATCACATTTTGTCAGTGGATTCTTGATAGAACTGATAATAATAGGGAGTTTTTAAGTAACGTTTTATGGACCGATGAGCCATGCTTCACTAGACGTGGAGTGGTAAGTTTTCATAATCAACATATTTGGTCGCATGAAAATCCGGATGCAGTTCGGGAAAGAAATTTTCAGCATGAATTTAGTGTGAACGTGTGGATTGGTATCTACCGTAATCGACTATTTGGACCCTACCTTTTGCCTGCAAGGTTAAATGCTGCGACCTTCTTGGAATTTTTAAAGGCTGAACATGCAAATATGTGGGATGATGTTATGTTAGATTTAAGAAGATTGGCCTGGTTCCAGCTTGATGGTTGTCCAGCTCATTATTCGAGAATAGTTAGAAACTGGCTGGGCGGAAATTATCCAGAAACATGGATCGGCCGTGGAGGACCAGTCGCCTGGCCTCCACGATCCCCTGACCTAAATCCATTAGATTTCTTTGTGTGGGTATGTCTAAAAGAAAAAGTGTACCAGACTCCCGTAACCACAAGAGATATGCTGATAGACAGAATCAGGAATTCATGTGTTGAAATAAGGCCTTATTTGAATAATGCTATACCACCTTCGATCATTCGTAGATGTGAATTGTGTATTGAACAATTGGGTTTACATTTCGAGCAACTACTTTTGATTTTGTATGTTTGTCCTAACTATCCAATAGCATTTTAGTTGTAAATAATTAATTTAATTTGTTAAAAATAATATTGGAAAATTAAACAAATTAATATTATGTTTTTTGTGTTTATTTGGTGTTAGGAATTATTGCTGTGTTTAAAAACACAATCTAAACGATCATCTTAATTACTTGTAATGCCCAAATCGAAAATGTAAAAAAAGTATTATTTTCCATAAATAATTAAAAATGCATCGATCCTTAAAAATCGAAATATCTCAAAAACGGCTAACTATAATGAAAACTCGCAGGAAACCTTTTTTATGCAGAAAAGTGCGACGAATCAGTTTTTTTATTCAAAAAGCAAAAAATTGCACTAAGAAAAAATTTTCAGTCATTTTAATACACTACAGGTACAGTAGAGAGCGCCCTCTAGCGGCTACAGTAAAACTATGCCCATGGTTCATTTTGTCGTACCAAAAAACCCTTGTATACCAATTTTCACTGTTTTACGTCAAATATTGTTCGAAGTATTAAAAAAAACTATTTTAGAAAGTAAATTTAAACACCCTGTATTTCGGAAGCCACGCATTTTCCGACCCATGTTTATATAGACTTTATGTATTAATTTTAAAAGTTATATCGAATCTTAAAGTTATGCAACAAAAAACTGAAACACACTGTATACGTAATGTTCAACAGGTAAGTTTTACTGCTGGTTGAATACGGGTCGTATACCCGAATGCGTGATCGCTCGCCGGATGCACGAGCTAACTGTCAGTGTCGAGATGCTGAGATGTTAATGATTCACCACCGATTCACTTCTTCACCGGGATGGTATCCGGGCTAGATGAGTCGAAATCATCGCACCAGATTATCTACTCATGCGTATTTAAATGGCGTCGCCTGGTGTGTTGTACAGGGTGGTGCGAATGTGCTTTTACAGGGTGATGCGGGTCTTTGCACGGGGATGGTGCGAGTCATTGTACAACAAAACATTTTCTTGGTCATGCGTCTTACATTTCTAAAGATTCACCTGATTCCCTCCCGGACGATCACCCGACACCCTCTAAACTAGGACAAATCCGAACAGATGGCAGTCCTGTGTATGAATATTGTATCTAACGGATGCATAACATTTCTGGGATCAGAAGCTTCTCAATAATAAGACTGCTTTAACTGATACAAAGAGTCTTTGAAGCTTCAAAAACAAAGTTTCTTCTTTTCCTTTTTAGTTGCTCGCCACTGGATCAGTTTTCAAAAGGTAAATAACATTCTTGTTCATAGTATTAACGTTGTATCAAAATTTGATCAAAATCCAAGTGGTCCAAGGGTCAAGGCAGATTCTCCCACACCATTATAGTAGTTTCCATTCGACCTTAGAAAACACAGATATAAAATGTCAATAAATAGAATCAAACTTTCGCATGATGGGATATTGGATCGTAAATCTTGTTGCGACCGAGAGTAATCCAAACGTAAAATTCAACCAACTGTGTTGAAGGGGCAATGAATACCATAAAAGCACGCAACATAAATATTTATAAAGCTTTTACATTTCCAATACTCCTCCCATCTGGGTGGGAAGTTGTATTTCCCACGCATTGTGGACATTATGGTCAGCATACCTTAGGATGTACTTTGACGTAATTTCCGTCATAACTTTGAAATTAAATATCCATAAAAATATCAGAATCTAAAGATCTTTCTAAATGAAATATAGCCGCTAGTAAGTAACCCTTTAGATCAGGAGTTGACAACCAGGGGGGCGCGCCTCCCAAGGGGGGCATAGAGAGATGTCAAGGGGGGGCGGACAGCGTTTGCATTTTAGAAAGAAAAAAAATAAACAAACAACATCAACAAATAACATTACAATGAAATGTTTAATTAACACGCATAAAATTAGAAATTAAATATCATATTCATTTATTCTGTCAACCGCTGTTTCAAAACCCGGCGTCGTCAATCGCAGTTTATACAAGCTTCGACAAGTCACAACATGAAATCCGCACGCACCTCCGCCGCGCTCCGCTTAACATTCGTCACTTAGAAAACAATTGTGTACCTACCAGACGCGGATGAACATCTGTGGCATTCATTCCCACAAACTTGCGAAAAATTTGACGGTTCGATGTACATGTTTTGTTGAGAAATCTATATCAAATTACTGTGTCTCAGTATTAAAAGGTAAGTTTGTGTGTTTACAATCTTCAGTTACCATTTTTATTTAATTTACTAAATTGTTGATTGAGTGGAAACGCGTTCATAGATAGGCCGTTGGGACTTTTTTACCACATAACAATCAAACTAACGTGGCGAAATAAATTTGAAACGACGAACTTTAAGTACCTAATATTGGTTCCAAATGTATATATACTTACTATTATAACGTCAACCTGCCTACAAAAATACAAATGTCCCGGTGGCCAATATACTGTTGAATACATTACGTTATTAAGATAAAATAATTGGCATATAATTAGTAATTACATGTGGGTATTTTGATTATTTATTTATTACGTATTTGTTTTATTGTTATAGGTACAAAATGGCAGTGAAAAAAATAAAGTTTTCCAAATATTACGTTAAGTTTGGATTTACCTTCATAGAAAAAGACCAGTTGCCTCAGTCTGTGATATGTATGAAAGATTTAAGTAATGATACCATGAGGCCCAATCGCTTTGAAAGGCATTTGATGCAACAACATCCTACTCTGGTTTTGAAGACGAAAGAGTTTTTTCTTCTAAAGCAGAATCACTCACGCGGATGAGACTGGACAAATAAATCGTGAAGTTATCACACAGGTGTATCGCAGCATCTCAATGCTTCATTTAAAATAGCTTTTAGCTTCTAACATGATGTTAGGTTGGCTTATTTACGGCTACGGCGAATAATACTGAAAAAAATGGCGTCAAGTAGGTTGACCCTGCACTTCCTACGTAACTCTGCTGTCAATTCATAAGGGATTATAATTTATGAAAATGATCAGAACCTTCTGAAACCGTAAAACACAAAAATTTGAGTCATTTTATACAAAAATAGTTTTTCTATTATTTTCTAATACTAATGCATCAATATTAACATTAATATTTGTTGTTGATAAACGAAGTAACTGAGTAAGTGACTTATCAGAGAGGGAACATCTATACTCTGACTTGATAAATTTCATGTTGGAAAAGCTGCTTTCGCAAAGATACGTGCTTCCCATCATTGATCCCATTGTCAGTCCTAAGTTTCGCAAGTTGGGGTATCGTTCTCCTGGCAGTAACTTAAAAAAGTCCAAGCCAGTTTCAGTTCTTCCTTGGTAAAAAGGATCTGATTGCAAGTCACACAATTCCAGTTGAAGGTTTGCTCTGCTTACGTTCTCAACAGAAATTGTTAGTGGCTGAGTAAAAACTGAAATGTCGCTTTCGATTTTTTTAGTCACTAAACTAAATACATGTGATGTATACATGACTCGTGAAGCGGGCCGCAAGAAAGGAGCATGCGGCCCGCGGGTCGTATGTTGAACAGCCCTGATCTAGATGTCATATTATATCATCCAAAAAACATAATTTTCAGATTCGATTTTCTTCGCGATTACGATACTTTCTCGTCAGTGGCGTTGCAAGTAGGACACAAATGGCGAAAATCATGTTTCTACAAACTGATTTTCGAATATTTCAAATAGTACACTCAGTGTCATTAGAAGTGTTACCTAGAAAAAATAATTTCCTCAACTTGTCTTTTGGCAACATAATGACTATATTTAAAGCATGCAGTGTCAACGTTATATATTTGTTTCTGTTTTCCATTGTTAAAATGTCATCTATTAGCTTCTGTGAAGAAAGCAGTTTCTGAGTCTGAGAGCTGAGTAATACAGCTATTTTCAGTTATTGCCCTTCCATTCACTAGTGTTAAGCACAACGAAATGCTTCGAGTTTCTAGACGCCCAAATTATCACCATGTTAGCAATTGTGACAGGGGTAGAATTATTGCCTATCGAGATCAGCCGATCACCCCTTCTCTTTGTTCAAGGCAATATGACTGCTGCGCGTTATGTTGATGATGTTCTTTACAAACCTCTTTGCTGCCGTATATAAAGGGGCGTCCACAGGTCCTTTTTCAGCAAGACAACGCACGTCCCCATATTGGTTGTCGTACTTCGCACTTTCTTCAAGAAGAAGGCGTTAATGCTTTGCAGTTACCGGATTTAAATTCCATCGAACATGTGCGGTATAAGTTGGGGAGGAGACTTTACACTATGCACCATCCGTCACAGACTCAGACAGAGTTAATCTACGAAGTTTGAGTTGCTTGGAATGAGGTACCATAACCAGACATCGATTAGCTCATTTTGTCGATGTCTAGATGTATACAGGGTGGCGCATCGAAAACGAAACAGACGCATTTACTGGCAGCTGAGTTTTTTTTGGGAAAACGCTCAGACCCGTCGATTTTATTTTCGAGTAGGACACAAGTTTGGCAAAAAATCACGTTAACACGTGCAGCCCCCTGGGCGGGGGTGACACCAACCCTAAAATCTTAAATGGAAAGGGGGGTCGAGTGATACCTTATTTTAAAGGTCTTTCAATTCCCTTTATAATGATGTAAAATACATGAGCTTCAGTTCAGTAGTTTTGAAGATTTATTGATTTAAAGCTTAAAGTAGACTTTAATAGGTACATCAGATTAGTTTGTTCTACTTTCAGAAGAAATTTGACTAAAAGAATTTACTTAATAAGTAAATGCTTTTCTTCACTACGCCCATGGTTTGTTCATCATTTTGTTGTTGAAAATAGCCATTCGAGCGTTTTTTGTGGCAAAAAAGTTATTTCTTGAAGAAAGATAAGGAAATATCTCGTACTTATTTTAAATAGGAATTTAGCACATAGTTTGCGATTGGTTTGACCAAACTTTGTTGCTAAAATAACTTGTAACGTTTTATTACATAAATTAACCATGGTATATTCCACAGCAGAAAGAGTTAAAATTATCGAAATATTTTTCGGAAATAATGAGTGCGCTAATAGAACAGCAAAAATATTTAATGAGCGACATGAGAACAGTAACGTGCATCGAAAATATGTTCTAGAACTTGTAGCTAAATTTCGGGAAACTGGGTCAGTCGCCAATAAAAAACGCAACATTGAAAATCCCATAAGGAACGAAGCAATAGAAGTAGGGGTTTTTGGGCAATTGTATGTAGATCCTACGTTAAGTACCCGCAAATTGGAGACTGTGTGTGGTGTTAGTCGACGTACTGTCCAACGGATTCTAAAGGCCCATAGCTTTCATCGGTATAAAATTCACCTGGTACAAGGACTTAATGAAGATGATTTTGATCCGCGATTACAATTTTCTGAAGATATGAGTGAACGAATTATAAACGATGAACATTTTCTATTCAACACTTGCTTTTCCGACGAATGTTCATTTTTCTTAAATGGCGTATTAAATCGTCATAACTGCCGATATTGGTCCGATTCTAATCCCAGAATTTATCATGAGGTTCATACACAGCAGCCACAAAAATTAAATGTTTGGGCTGGTAACTTTGGCGATCATTTAGTTGGTCCTTTTTTGTGACCTGGAAATTTGACCGGTGAAAGGTATTTGGAATTACTAGAAGACGCCATAGATAATGCAGTAACAGCCATAATAGAAAATCAGAATGATCGGCGGTACATTGCGAATAGGTTGATGTTCCAGCAGGATGGTGCCCCACCACATTACGCATTACGTGTTCGACATTATTTAGATCAGACGTTTCCAGATCGATGGATTGGTAGAAGAGGTGCCATTAAATGGCCCCCAAGATCTCCAATATCACCTTTGGATTTTTTATGTGGGGTCATTTAAATAGCAAAATCTATGCTACTCAGTTAACATCATTAGAAGACCTGCGACAAAGAATTGTGAATGAGTGCCTTCAAATTACTCCTCAAATATTGCAAAATGTGCGCCAACGTTTTGAGCAAAATCTTTATTATTGCATGGAGAGTCATGGTGGCCATTTTCAACATTTACTTGCCTAACGGGTCAGTTCATTCTTCATTTTTAAATTACCTTGCTGCCAAATGTATTGATCTCCACTAATGATGTATTAGTTTTACTTGGGCTTTAAATCAATAAATCTTAAAAACTACTGAACTGAAGTACATTAATTTTATATCATTATAAAGGGAATTGAAAAACCTTTAAGATAAGGTATCACTCGACCCCCTTTTAAGATTTTGGGGGTGGTGTCACCCCGCTTAGGGGGCTGCACGTGCTAACGTGATTTTTTGACAAACTTGTGTCCCCCTCGAAAACAAATCGACGGGTCTGAGCGTTTTTCCAAAAAAAAAACTGAGCTGCCACTAAATGCGTCTGTTTCGTTTTCGATGCGCCACCCTGTATAGAAGTGTATTCAGCTGCGGGGTCGCCCAACACATTCTCAATTTTTTTCTTATTACTTGTCAATAAAATTTCGTGAGAATGTTATCGTTTCATTCTTGAAGTAAGACTACCTCATTGCAAGAAAATCAAGTTGTAGAAATTATTTTTTCTGAATGTAACTGAGTATATTAATTACTATACGAGCATATTTATGGTCGCTACACTTTTTACTTAAAAACCTTGAACTTGAGAACATTATATATAAAAATGAAAGTGTTGCTTCCACAGTTGCTCTTCTGCGCTCACAATAAAAACAAAAGTTAGAACAAATCAGTACACAAATATAATGTAACTTCATCTTTAGTTGTAGCTTTGTGGCAGAAATGATGTTATGTTAATTTATCACTTACATACACACATGTTTAAAAGCAACCAGTTTGCTGTTTGATGGCTTATGGTTAATAATCCTCCTATTTTTTTACACCGAAGCAGTCGCGCATGCAGAAGCCTAAATGCCGGGGCAGCGCGGCTACTATGACGAGCCTAAAGAAACCTTTTCAATCCGATTTTTGAACTGCCCAAGGTTAGAGCTGGGAAGAGCCTCCTTATGTAGGTTGTTCCACAATCTTGATACCCTAGGGATAAAGGAACAGCCGTATCAGTCTGTTCTGAATGTACAAAGTTCGACACGGTTACGATGGAAAAGAGCTTCGAGGCGCAAAGCTCGTCGGCGTAGTGGCAGGAGAGAGCTAAATCGCCGACGGCCCGCCGGTGCGAAAGAGTTCCAAGACTTTCCGTTAGAGAAGAGACCCCTGAACAGCATCGTGCGCGGATAATGTAGTCGGAGCGGTAGCCCCCCTAGCATGTGAGCAGTACTTGATGCTAGGTCTTATCTGGGTCTTGTACAGAGTGAGGAGGTCATATGAAGAAAAGTACTTTTTAGCCCTGAACAAATATCCTAGATTTTCCCCAGCAGGTGCCGCTATTGACGAGATGAGTTCGTACCAGATCAAGTCATCATATGCTTGAAATACCATTTTCTGTATTTCAAGCATGTATGGTTTTATTTAGCAGCCAGAGAAACATGGATGAATATCAGCATTAAAACCATAGGACAAGTTGCAGATGTTACATTGACCTATGGCTAGTTTTATAAAAATCTGAAAGGTACCTCGCCCATTTCTCATACCATCTACGAATTATAGAAGTGTTCTGAGCATCTTTATAGACAACTTTGTAGGATAAAGCACGGAATAGTTTTTATTTCACACGATTTTTCCATCTAATTCCGAGGTCTGCGTGTGGGAGCGTGAGCGTATGTTTCATTCCCGTTTCCGCCTATATTACGGAACAATGAGAAATTATTTAATATCAAATCGACAGATGTAATTATCCAATAAGCTGTAAGCGCCGAAAGTGGCGCTCAATCACGCTAAACTCGTTAAATTGCATAATAATCGTGGTATACGGGTGACGCTTTAATTTGGTAGCTTTTGACAAGTGATTAGCTGTAACTGGCGAGAAGGATATTATTTCTAGGCCGTACGCCATATGGCGTACGAGATCGCGCCAAATTGACGGTTAGCTGGAAAACAATTTGTAAAAATAAACTAGGTATCAGCCCAAAGGATACACACAGTAAATTATGGGGAGGGGAGGTACCCGATTGAGACTAATCCCAAATGAATAAATTGTTATGTATTGACTAAGCACTAATTTTTACAACTAACGGCATCTAACATATATAGGTGTGCTTTACCGGCCTTTTACTTTCCCTTGAATGAGGGGAGGTACTGTGAACACGAAAATTTCAAAATTCCAGATCACAATTTTTTATGCTTTGCGATGGCTACAATACGTAAATAATCTCTCATTTCCGTCGGTCTTCGGTCTCACCGATTTGGATCGAATTTGGTCTGTGGGGTCATAGTAGATGATTTTTTAAAATCGTTCAAATGGCAGCGGTATGGTGAGCAAAAAATAAGAAAGCTTCAGATCGTTCCCAAAGTTTCTGCATACTGCACAGCCTTCTTTTGAGCTCGGTCAAGTCATTTTTGGAGTGGTTTTCCTCAAAAAACTGAAGTTTTAGAAAAAGATGAAGGCTGATTGTACAGTGGACGATCCAGTCATTCGCAACGAAGCTTGTCCAGTTCCGTCTGTGTCCTTGTCGCAACGGGAGGCCGAGCATTGTCGTGGAGCCCCTTATGAATACTTCATAGCCATAGAGGATAAAATTATTATCTTTTAAAACGGAGTACTGGCAAGCTGTCACAGTTGGGAGTTTATATAGATTGGATCGCTTATTCTCTACGAGGGATGTCTTTTAAGTTTTGCATATGGATGTAAAACAACACGGTAGGTAATTTTAAATGACTCTTTTCGAAGTATTCTCCACGGAGATTAATACACATCTGCATGCGCTCGAACCAATTTTCGAAGCACTTATTCCACTTGTTTGCTGGCAGATCCAAAACGGCATTTTTAAATGCGTCAACTGCTTCTTCTGGTGACTGGAATCTTTGACCACGCAGTATGTTTTTAATTTTCGGGAAAGTAAAGAAATCGTTAGGACTTAGATCGGGACTATATGGAGGATGGTCCAATAATTCGTTCTCTTCCGTTAAATTCTGCCTTGTTTTTTGGACTGTGTGCAAGCTTGCATTGTCTTGGTGGAGGATGATTCTTTTTTCGGGGTTGATTTTTTGAAGCTTGGTGATGACTTTTGGCAAACAAATGGTGGTATACCAATCCGCAGTAACAGTTGTTTGCTCATTAGGAGGAATTGTTGCAATATGACCCGCTTTTGACACAAATGTCGAGACCATCTTTTTCGAAACACTTCGAGAACGGATGACTTTTGTTGACTTTTCTTCACCTTGGAAGACCCAAACAGCCGACTGTCGTTTATTTTCTGGTTCATAACAGTAAATCCACGATTCATCACCACTAACAATGCTGTACATTTTTTGAGTTTCCGGAATTGAAACGGTCAAGCGTTTTTTGACACCATTTAACCCTGCTGCTTTCTGCTCTTCAGTCAACAGGTGGAGTATCCAACGAGAAACTAATTTTCTTACTCCTAATTCTTCATGTAAATTTTTTTGAATTGAGGTCTTTGAGATCTTCAAGGACGCCTCAATCTCGCAATATGTCACATGTCTATCTTCAATGATGAGTTTGCGCACAGCGTCGACGTTTTCCTGGGTGAGTACTGTTTTTGGTGCACAAACCCTGGGATCGTCGCTAAGACTCACCATTCCACGTGAATTCTCCATACCAACGGGAAATTGTCGACTGATGTGGCGCTTGGTTGCCGAAAACAGACAGTAACTCAGCAAGGCATTCTTGTTGCGATAATTGTCTCTGAAAGTTGTAATAAATTATGTCGCGAAAATGTTCTCGGTTGAGTTCCATTTTTCTAATGACTTGGTGACACTTAAAAATTCACTGTAGTGAGAACACTGCACGTATTGTTGTGAAACATTGAATTTAAGTTTACTAAAGAGTGAGGTTAAGATTCAGTACTGACGTTCGATCCGCGAGGCCTACTATGTTTCTATATGCAAAACTTAAAAGACATTCCTCGGAACTAATTGAAACGTTTATTACATCATTCTTTTTATGTTGGAAGGGTCTTTCCGACTATGCAATAGAATAGAAAACACTCAGTTTAAGCAAAATTGACAGATTTTTACATTATTTTTAATGAAGTGTTCCGTGTTTATTACATATTCAGGTATGCCCTTGTTCAGGTGGAATACGCTAATCAATGTCTGAAGATAGAAAGGTCAAAAAGTGGTTGAAGATCGTGACGACATTTATGTTACAGTAGCAGAACTAAACTCTCAGATTCTATTCAAAGTGGTTTTGTACATTCATTTTGCAGTAAGCAGTTGAGGGTCGTTATTTATAATTACTGATTCACTACAGATATTTCTTTCTGGAGTACGAAATCAATAATTCCGTTAATGTATGAAGGCTTCTTAACATTTGCATAGCCGGAAAACCTATCCTTTATTCAAAGCTCAGGCAAAAAATAATCGAAATCTTACAAGTACCGAACTGTTTAAAATCACCTTTTCTGAATTTACTTTTAGAGACCGGGATTCGATATCTGAAACAGACCAACCATAGGCGCTCCAGAAACACTTATACTAGGGAAGCCAATTCAGACCCATTTCTATGGAAATCAGTATCAATGTTTGCATTCCCATTAAAATTACGATACTTTTGACGATGGTTGATAGAAAAAAATAGTTATTAACACGTGGTTTTTGTTTGAACATATGGAAACTTTCAAGCACCTGAATTTAGCTAGTGGATTTACAGTTTAAATTATGACACGATTACATTTCTTTCATAACCTTAGAATCACAAAATATAAGACCGGTTAAGTTATTTAACAAATATAGTTTCAATATTTCATATCAATTACATTTCCTAAGCATTTATCAAAGTAAGAAGTATTTTTCAAACTATACTGCTTTCATTATCCTTTATAACCTATTATGATGTTTACTAGTTTTGTATGTAATAATTTCATTATTTATGAAGTATTTATCGTTATAAATAATTACGTTTGCGTAAAAATAATAATTTTGAAAAATATTCTTCTAACTTGCTGTTTTTAATTTATTAATATTTTTGCTAAATTCAATTACTAAATGTAATTATATAATTAATAAATTAAATTATTAGATGTTGGAAATATTTACTTTTGTGCTATTTATGTGAATTTCAGTATCAATAAATTATATGAAAATAAAATGAAATTTTGCATTACTGCGTTTTTCCTTTAAAAAAGTTTTATAAATGGATTATAAAAACTACGAAAAAGGCACTAAATTCGTCTTTGCAGAATAAATGCAATAAATCACATGTTACTGCTTTTTGATTTATGGCAACTGAAAAACATTTATTATAAACATCGGATTAAAATTACATTTAAATGTAAGTTTGCGATATTCTTTTACTTTTGTTGTGTCGTAGTAATACTATTTATTTAGTTCGAAAAAGTCCAGAATATTGAACTCAAGTTTCTCAGATTTTGATTTTTACACTCTACTGTCTTTTACCTAAGTACGCCAGTATAGGTCATGCATCTTACATTCATTAACTTGGCAATGGTCATTTCTTATCCAGCATTTTAATACAACAATAAATTAATTTCAATGCCTCGTTTTTTTATATCTTCCATAAAAAGTAGGTAATCTACCTAAAATTTATCTGATGTTGAAATGACCTTGAAGGTTAATGCCAAGATCATTGGCAATGATATACTTGAACATGAATTGTCCGCAATGCAATTCACGAATTAAAAATAGATGTTTCCTGTTAAAAATGCATGTGTTCTTCAAATGTCCTTGATGGTCTTAATCAGAGACATACTTAAACATAAAGTTTCTTGTTATTTCTATTTACGGTGTTAAAGATAGGGGTCTCCATTAAAAAAAACTGTCATTTTCGCGGTTACGTTCAAGGTCAACATTTTTTCAGAATTCTCGTGATTTTTTAAATATTGCATATTTCAAAATATTAGGAATTTCAAAAACGTTTCAAACTGAAAACTTCATAACTACAAATTTTGAGAATTTCGAAAATTTTTGAAATTTGTAATCACAATTTATTGTTACAACCTATTATGAAACGTAAATGTTCCTGACTTTATTTTGTTTAAAACCCAAGGGTGGGTCAATATCAATCTGTATTCAGCACTCAAGACTTAGCTATACACGCGGATTTTAAAAGACGAGGCTATACAAAACCAAGGAACCTCGTTCATTGCCATTCACAACCTTTGGTAGGATAATTAATTCGACTGCCTTGGTAGGTAGGCTTTGATTTTTTATGGCTTATTCAGTAATCAGACAGATTCCATGGCAAAAATGTTTGGAATGCCCATGGTTCCTTTTTCACACATTTTGCTAAAAATGTTCCTTTCTGATGCTAATTTCCCGATAAGGGTATTTTAAAGAGCTTCTAGGACCAGCTGCGAAGCTGCTGCGAAGCTTCGACTGATTTTCATTTTCGATGCTATCAATGGGATTATTTATGCTAATGTGGCAAGCGCAGGAGTATATACGAGGCAGTTTGATAATGCGGATTTTAACGTTCGCCAAAGTAACTGAAGTGCAACACACTTCTTGTTAAAATCGTTGAATTAAGGTCGCATGTACCCTTTTTCAACTGCCTGTTTGGAGGAGTATTTTAAATTCTTTCCATATGACTATTTCATGGTGTGTGTAAAGATGATTAAAAAATAATGCCTTAAATTTTTTTTATAAAAAATGCATTTTTTGTATTGTATTTGCTATTATTCCTTCAATCGTAACTTCCACTTTTATAGTAGTTTTCTGCCTGTGATCAGTTTTCTCTTCGAATAATCTTTGATTTTCTTGAAACCTCATTTCAAAGACATTTTCACACAAGGTTACTAGTATGGTAAGGAAGAGTTTTTAAAAATCGGTGTAGTGAAAAAGGCCAAAAACGAAAAAAAAAAAAATATAAAATCGCACAAACTTCGTTTTTTGATGTTTCAAGGGATCGTGATCATTATTGAAATTTTTTTTAGAGCCAATAATTGGATGGAATCATTTTACATGATATAAGACTTGTCAATGTGAAACTATGTCACATATGCGTTTGAGCAAATATGTCGGAAAATACGTATAAATTTAAAATAAATAAGGAAGTTAGCAATTATAGAAAAATATATAACATTTCTCAAGTTAAAAGTGTTCAGTTGCTAGCGATAAACATAATTCAGGTATATCCAAAAGAGTAGGAGAATCTGAGCAATGATGACAAATTAATGGTTAAAAGCTTAAAAAGAAACCTTTGCCCATATAAGAAAACCCCAAATAAGTGATGTATATATGAATGCAGTGGATATCAAACCAGGACGACGATCAATATAATAGTACGAAATATCTATACTTGCCTTAAAACTTGAAGAGAAACTGAAATTAATACATGTACTACACGATGATAGATATCTCAATGACAACGAGATGATTAACAGCTTAAAAGAATTGAAAAACAGAGATTTTCATATGTTGAAGCGCAAAAAGTAAACTCCTTCAACCAGATATTTCCTAAGATTTTTTTTAGTGCAACCCACACGCTAATTATTATATATCTAAAGGCGGGTTTACGCGCAACGTCTTATTGTACGTTTTGACGGGCATACAAAACGTACGACAAAACGTACGTTTTGTCCAGTGTATACACACTACCAGTTTTCCCTTCCGATTTCTACTACAGTTCTAATCTAGACTCTTGAATCGTGTGAAGTTTGGTTAGATAATTTTTTTTGAGAGACATTTTTTTAATATGGAGGAAAACGGCTTCTTTCTTTTATTTTTTCAACTATAAGGATACGACTGAGAGGAAAACGGATCAAGAGAGAAGAGATAAGATGGTCAAGGGAGTGGTTTCTGAAAAGAAGCCAGTATTCCCAGGTCTCGTTATTGAAAACACTGTAGAGTGAACCGGATGACTGGCGCAATTATTTGCGAATGGACCCCTGGGCCTATTGTCACTTGCTAACAGAGATATCTGATGCCCTCACTTTTTTCAACACTTCTTGTAAACCGATCACAACGAGTTTATTTTTTTTGTTGCAGTCTGTTTATTTGCCATCGGGTCTATTTCTTTGTATTTTTTATAAGATGCTCATACGCGATATTTCAATGAATTCTCCGAGAAAATCGTGGGCGCAATAAAGCAAGTCTGACGGAAAAAGAAAGCCAACTGAAGTGGAGCTTCTCGTAAACTGAGCCAAGGTCGGACGTCTTGTCTGAACATGAGTCTAGACGTTTCGTTTTTTCCTATCAGTTCTTGCAAAATGATGCTTCTCCCATCAGTTTTCCTATATGACCTTGGATTTCATTTCGATTCGACAAGACGTACTTTTTGCTGTTTGCCCGCCAGGTTTTACTGGACAGGATTTGTCCTGTCCCACAAAACGTACAATAAGACGTAGCGTGAAAACCCGCCTTCACAGCTAGTACAGGAGATTCTTGGAATAGAACAGAGTCATGAGTCTGTATACAAAGATCATGCCCAGTTCTGGTATTATGGTGTTGCTCTTGATTTGCTGAAGTAAACATATACATTAATACAAGTCCTTGTACCTTAATTATGCATATCACAATTTCGCTTGAATTTATCATTATTTTAAAAAACACGTAAGGATAATTTATATATATATATATACATATACCGGGTGCGCCATCTTTTATGTCGGTATTGAAACATCGAATGACTTTGATATTTACCAACCGAGTGATTTGGTTATACGCGTTTCTGAAACGTCAATTTCCTACAATTTTAGTCATGAATCGCTTTACACCGAAACAACGCGCCGAAATAGTCCTACAATGTACATTGAAAATCGTGGTTCAGTTGTTAACGCAATGTGCATATCGCCGAAAATATCAATATCAACAGGACCGCCTGACAACACTATCCGTCGTTTGTTTTCGAATTTTCCTGAGTACGGGACAGAGGGTGTGGGTGTTCGTCAATATGTCTACCGTTCATCAACGATCAAGACGTTCCAACAGAATCCAAAAGTATCGTATCGTCACCGCGCGCAGCATTTTGGAATCAGTGGAATCACGTTGCGGCCCATTTTGAAGAATGACATGCATTTGTTTCCTTATAAGGTGCAGTTAACACAAAAAATATTGCCAACTGACCGTCCACGTCGCTTGGAATACGCCCAAACAGTCGCTCGCATGGTTGAAGCTGAACCTGATTTTTGGAAGCAAATTGTGATGACCGACGAGACCCATTTCATGCTCTCTGGCGGCGTTAATAAGCAAACCTGCCGCATTTGGGGGACGGCAAATCCACATCAGATCCACAAAATGCCGTTGCATGACCAGAAAGTGGCTGTTTGAGTCGGCGTTTGCGCCAAAACGATCATTGTGCCATTTTGGTGACATTGACTGGCCACCAGGTCTCCAGATTTGACCCCACCGGACTTCCTCTTGTGGGTTTATTTGAAAAGTCAAGTGGACGCCAGCAAAGCCCCAGACCACTGAAGAACTCAAGGCAAACATTCGTACCGCAATCGCCGCTATACCACCAGAGATGCTCGAAAAAGTAATGGAAAACGCAGCAAACCGGGCACATTTAGTTTTGGCCAATAAAGGTGGCCACTTGATAGATGTTGTGTTCAAAAACTAGTCCCAATAAATTGGAAATGACCATATTTAATAAAAATACCTGATATATAGAAATCAGTTTTTCGTTCTCAAAGTTATTTCATGTTTACATACTGACATAAAACATGGCGCACCCTGTAAGTATATACAATGAAGGGACAGTTAAAATATTGAAATCTATAAAATAGTATTTGCAACTTTCTGTTGGTGATATTCCTGCCCATGATCGGATGTATCTTTTTGAGACACAAGTACATCTTCAGAGCGTGTTGACCAACCCCAGAAACATACTCCATATCATCGGCATAATAAGTTACATTCGTGTTTTTAGTTTTAACGACAATATTGTTAGTGAAGTGAGAGTAGACAAGCGCGTAATGCATATCTAAGTATGAGTTTTGATGGATGTTGAGCTTTAATTTTGAGATTGCCAAATAACCACTAACAATTTTATTGCAAAGGTTATTTATTTGTGGCTGCCAGAATAACTAACTGTCAAAAGTAGTTCCTAATTAGACCATTTAATATTCTAACGATATCGATAAATGAAATATGTTTCACGTTTTGTAAATTGATTCTTCTTTGTACTACGTTGCTTATTCCAAAGCCAATGAGTGATCGAAGTTTCGTACTTGCTATACTTACAATGGCAAGCAGACCAATGTGTTAATTAATTCCAAGAAAACTAATTTCTAGCCTCAGTGCTACGCTGCAGAGAAGAGGATGGATTTTTCATCGGCCAGAAGATATATAGGAAAACTGTCACGTTTAGGAGCGGTAAATTATCAAGAATCTTTGGATATTATTTTAAATTGCTCCGAAAGATTTAGTGTCTGAGCTACTCCGAAGAGTTGGCAGCCATCGGTAGCTCCGCGATATTTCAGTTTCCGAACAAGCAAGTTTTTACTCGATGATTTTCTAGTTCCAGATATCCTAATGGGACTTATTAGATTTATTGTGTATCGCTTTTCCCAGTTTCGATGGTATTTTTATTTTCTACCAACTGGCATCAGCTTACGATTCTTCTAGACGTTTTAAAGGGTCAACAACTCACAACAGAACTAACGATAGTAGGATGCTCATATGTGTCATAGATCACAATGAAATGGGAACAGCATTAAACGACATACCTTTATTATATTGAAAAAATACGGAGATTCTTAGAGGATGATTACTTGTTAAAAAATATGAAAAAAGTTTCTATGAACATGGGCACTTACTTTTAGATGCTTAATCAAACAAAAAATATTAAAGTTACAAAAAAGGGAATAATATTCACTCAGGTGCCCACGGGACGCCACTGGACCTAATAATTTTAATCTACTTAGTGCTAAATTAGTCTCTTAATTAAAAAAATAATATTGTCAAATTTCAACAAAAATATAGTAAATAATTTTTAAGATATTAATAAAAAAATATTTTTTTTAAATTTATCACGCTGTATCTTGAAAACTCTTCATTTCCGGACCCCTGTTTAGAGACCTTATTCATATTTTTTTTTAAGAAGGAATCACCCTCTAAAACATCCCCGTGTGTATTATTCGGGTTGTTAATGATGTATCACAAATTTAACTGACGATTCTTTGAGCGATTTTTAGGCAAAAAGTTATAAACATACACAGGTCCGGTGTTAAAATTAAAAAAAAATGTTTTTTTGATGTTCATAAAACAGCTAATTTAGCCCTATCTTGATTAAATTTATTGAGTCCAGTGACTCTCGAGCGGAATCTAAACGAATATTTGTGACAAAAAATGTACACTATTTACTTTTGTACAATTTTTATAGTCATTGTATTGGCAAATAAAGATACAATTTTTTTGTCGTATTTTGCTTAGTTTTAGAGAAAAAAGTCCACTTAATTGCGTATCCCAGGAATATGTGGAAAAGTGTCTTTTGGAAGTTACTATTTTTTTGTATAACTTTTTATTACAAATTATGTTAATGTTATTTATTATTAGCTGTTGTTGTTACAAAAAAAAATCAAGAGACACAAAAGTTGTATTTCTATTTACTTATTTACTAAAGGATAATAAAAATTTCACAAAAGTCAGTGACGTACATTTTTTTAACACAAATATTCATTCAGACCCCACCCGAGACGCTACTGGACCTAATAAATTTAATCAAGTTAGTGATAAATTAGCTTCTTAGTGGTATAAATACCACCACTGAATTACAACAAAATGAGTTAAATGATATTTAAGATATTTACGAAAAAACATTTTTTTAAATTTTGAACACCCTGTATCCTGAGAACGAAGAATTTGGGGACCTATGTTTATATGAACTTTTTGTGTTGAAATTACTCAAAGAATCGTTTGTTGAATTTATGGTACATACTTAATTAAGACTCTTTAGGTTATTTTAGGGGTAGACCGATACAGGATTTTCACCGATACCGATATATAGCAGGCCGATATATCGATATAAGCTGCATTAAATAGTCAAACATAAGGAAAAGTAGCGTTTTTTGGAAATATTTTGATAAATTTTCCGATCGGACGACCAGCGATTAATATTATACCTCAGGAGAGATGTTCTGGCAGACATATGAACATTTGGCAGGCCAAGGCACATCTGGGAATACCCAATAAAAATGGTTGCGGAGTATTTGCGTGATCTCACTGTGAGCTAGTATCTTTCTTCCTTTTTTGGCCTAGCAGCGTACGCCCGCGGGGTAGGCAAGCGACAACTCATACTGGCCTTAAAATAAAGGTCGCAGCTTTATCAACTGGGTGGGACAACGGACTAATTGTATGGGTCTGTTTGGCTCACTTGATCGATTCAATTCTTATTAGTGTTCTACACGTTCGTGGTTAAGTTTTTTCTCATAATAATCCTCTACGTTGCGTAGGAAGGACAGAGTCAACCTATTTTATTAATATGGGGTTACCTTAATCAATTTTGAATAATTGGTCAATGTGTTTCATTTCTTTTTGTATACATTAAAATCTTTTTTATTTTCAGGTACGTATCCTAGGCGTCCTACTGCTCCAGATCGAGAGCCCGAACAGGCCCTAATTCTTCACTAATTCAGAATACGAGTTGTAACTCAAAAGGACTTCGGGAAGAAGCAAGAATGCCTGGTTGGTGAAGTTTTTCTGGCTATTTTGTGCTGCAACTCGTACCTGAATTACTTTAGTCATAACGTATGTTCGAGTTCCTAACTAGTATAGGTAAGCTATTGTTTTTTGAACAATGTAGTTTAGTTTGAGACGCTTGATACGTTGTTTGTTTGTTTGTTTATGGTTATTGCTGTCTGCTGTTTTTAACAAAATGCTGTTACTTTTAAAGCATCTCAAGTTACATAATAAAAGCTTATTCGTTTCATACAACAGGAGTAGTACGCTGGATATTATAGCTACCAACAAGTCTATCGGTAAGCAAAGTTGAAACCTTATCGACTCATACCAAAACTTCTTAGCCTTGTACGTTACTAATGCATCTTGTAGCTATCCATATATCTTCCTTCTCATATTTCAAGGGGACATAGGTATTCGTATAGAACTTCTTTCGCTGGTTAGGTGTAATCATTTTTACTGTTGAACCCTTTGTCCATTTTTTAATCTACTAAGAATGCTTTTTTACTACGTGTGAATGCAGAGTTTATTTTATTTACTGAAATCATTGTTGTTAAGTGTATTTATTTTTCTCATTATTTGGAGTGCTTGAAAGCCCCCATGGTACTTGATAAATTGTAGATTTAGCAAACGGATGGGAAACGGAAGATGTTGCGACGTATACGTAGCATCTATTATCGTTATCGAATACTATCATGTAGCGAGAGCGTCTCTCTCATACGCTCCATACTTTCGGATTTACTTGACAGTATTACCGAACGTTAAGAACTTAACGGATTTGCCACATTTGAAAGCTAAATCAAATATACAAATTCTCTACATAACTCGGTGGAGAATGCCATTATTGAGCCGAGCATGTTTATAGGAATATTTTGAGTGGCGTATTCTCCACAAAGATATATAATGTACTATTCTTATTTGTACCGATATGTTGAGTCAAGATCAAACATGCAAATCTGAACATGATAATCTGCTTTTGATGTTCGTTTAACGTAATTATACAGATAACTAATATCTCTACCTATACTATAACTGCAATAAGAAAGACAACGTTCTCATCTGGTATAATCTTGTTGAGTGTTCCTCACGCACATTACCTTGATAAATGGTCGTGTTCTTGAGACGCAAATATATGCGTATGTACTTGGGTGATATCCCTATAAATCTCAGGGATATATTGGTCATCATTTATTTCAGAGGATTGGATGATTTTAATAGTCAGATCAACTACCGACGATAATATTGAAAGTTTTGGCGATTTTCAACGAACATAAAGCGGACGGAAAAACAGTAAATCAAGAAATAAAGCAGTGGACTAAGGGAGAAGAAACTACTTCAGCGATGACTAATACGGCAATAAAAATGTGATAATATTCATCGCAAAAGTGCCCTAAAAAGCAAAGGTTTTTTGATAAACAAAGAAGACAATGCTCCTAATTTCACTGAAAAATATCAAATGATCTAATTTTTTTTAATGAAAATTTGGCTTGTAGTATAGCTGATATAAAATGTCATCTTGCAGACTAGATAGTTTTTACGGTACAAACAGTCATTCCACGCTTGCTCACTAGGATCGTTGTAAGCGTCCATCTATGGAGGGATGATTTAATTAAACTACATGCATTGTTGGTTGCATATGTTTTGTGAAGCCGAGTGGTAGTTTTCATCTCCGAGATGAAAATTGGTTGAATAGCAAGATCGCATTTGGATGATTATGTGCATTGGTCTGCATGTGTATAAAATCAGTGATATTTGCTTTGTGAGATAATCTTTACTGAATATGCTGACAATGAGGTATATCTATGAGCTGTGCCCGACGAGTTGTTTGTATTGTGTTTTCTAAAGGGAGGTTATGTTCAAAGTTGTGTGTAATTACTGTTAGCATGTAATATGGCTTGTAATTCGACGGTGTACAGTGAATATAATTATTTCCTGTCTCTCTCATTTTTGAAATTCAGCAAATTTGCATATGTAATTTCCAGAATAGATAAGAAAAAATGGATGCGCAACTAATTTCTAGCTTTGAATCTCAAGTAAGTGTATTTGAGACAAGAATTCAATGTAACTAGAGCTTAGACCTCCAGTAATGCCATCTCTGAAGCATATTTTACATCACATCAGAACCAAACATTGATAATTGAAGCCTCGTGACGTTTAGGCAACACGTGCAACTAAGTGCTAAGTTAGCATCTTGAAAAAAGATCTTCATAATGTAAAAAAACGGTATACTGTCAAAAAATCGAAATACCGTCACTTTTCAAGATACGTAATATCCGTGTGGTTCTGAACTCCTAACAGTTATGCTTGAGCGGTTACTGAATAGCCGCGTCGACCTGTTGTTCATAGCTGGGAAGCTGGGTTCTGTGGCTGCCATATTTCCCTTTTTCTACCTTATCAATCTTTTCATATATCATTATAGGAGTTCAAAGAAACAGAAATAAAAATTACAGATAAGCAAGTGTCAAAGCCGGTTCAATAGTTTTTGGCGATCAGGACGAGTGTACTGCTAGTTAAAATTCTGCGACAAAACTGTACGAAATGTAAAACAAGATAAAATCAGATTATGGATTTTCTGTCTGTTCTTTGATAATAACAAAACATAATACAAACTATGAACATTTTCAGGAGGTACTTACAACAACAATTGAATAGATTTGGAATAAAAACTGTAGTATGTTTCTTTTTTAAAAACATATGTTTGTCCTACTTTTTGCCTGTCCTATTCTTTTGGCAAACAGGGCACCGCGCCCTCTCGCTTGCAAGGTTTTAGGTAAAAAACTTATATAGTGTCACAAAAAACTTGTTTACTAAGTAGTGTGGAAATTGACGTTGTATAGTTAAACCTACCTAATGTTATATAAAAACCAACATAATATAAAAAAAACGACATAATATCACTTTTCAAGTTACGAAACACCCTTTCCGAGCAACATACGTATCTGCTTATAAGCTCTATCAGGCCTAAATCGATGTGCAACGAAAACACCGAACAATCTGTAGATTGTACTAGTGAGCCTTAACAAAAACCAAACGACAAATAATGAATGTTTCATTGGAATATTGCTTCTTGGACTATTTAATTTGAGAGCTGCATACCTTTGTAAAGTGTTTAGCCAAGTAACTTTTTTACTGTCTCTTTTGTCCATGATAAAAATGTATTCTTTCTCCCTGATGATGGGGAAAGGCCAAACGTTTCTTTGAATAGCTTTTGTCAAACCTTAGACTTTGTAATTTAATTGCGCTTGGGGTGCTTTTCTCAAATGTCTCTCCCTGGTTTTACTCCTGGGCCTCTGTTGAAGTTGTTAAGTCCTTTGTATACTTTTTAATAATTTGCTTTTTTCATTTATGTTTTTGATGTGCCTTCACCAACACCTTAAGTATGTAACGCTTCCTTTCCGCAAAAAGTCCAGAAAAGATGGAATGCAATGAAGATTCCAACTTTTCTGCACAATCACAGAAAGGAGGTTACAATTAGCTTCCGGTAGCTCAGTCGGTGGCATGAAGACATCTACAGGCGTGTAGCTGTGTGTCGACCATGGCATGGCTAGAGGATAGAAGAACAAACAGAACACAAAAATTTAACAGATTTTATTTAACAAAAAAAAGGCATTTTCATTACATTACAATTTTACAAAAATAACAAAATAAGTTTTACATCTTTGGCGCTGCTATAACGCTATCGACTTATCTTTCTTATTTTCCATTTTTACTCGACTGAAGCCAGGATGGCCAGGGGCTTGAAGGGGAGGTCCCAGTTATGAGGGGTGACCTCCATATAGTGGCTTCACAACCAGTTGTAAGCGAAGTTAAAGGCGATGGCGCTGCCAAGGTACATGCATCAGTGAAAATATTGGCCAAGGCTAGGCAAAGTGAAAGGGAAAGAGAAAGGGGGTGGCCCCAATCATTTTTGTCCTATACGGACACACATTCTAGAAATCTAGCACATGGTGCTATATAACCTGGTGCTACTGAGAAGAAATTTCTAGCCGTTGTTCGATCGGCGGCTCAAGTGAAAAGGAAGCGCGAGGAAGATCGCAGATCAGGAACTCCGCATCAAGCGCTCCAAGCGGAAAATTTTCCAAGCAAAAAAGCTAGAGATGGGATTAATGAAATGATAATCGAGAAGTGATTTAATAAATACGATCTGACGGTGAAACCGTTACACTCGCCCCAACTTAACCAAAAAAAAAAAAAAATCGAAGAAGCATTTAAGAATTTTTTTTTTTTTTACTAGGAAATTGAAAGTTATCACGGAAGGACAAATGTACAACCATTCGACCAGATAACAAGTAGTAAAAGTAAGGTAGAAACAAAAATGTTAGAAGAGAATTGGAAGAAAAAGGGATAGCCTCAAGTCTACCAAACAAGAGGGATGGTTATAGCACCAACTCGCTGAAAAGTACAGTGAAGTTGCACTTAAAAAAACTATCATCATATGATGAAAAACCCAAAACATAAAACATCGTCATACCTAAGACGAGAAAAATAATAAACCAAAAGTTTCAGCAGTAGTCCAAGCACGAATCACAATGGCATCCAAAATGCACGACTGACTACTAAAAACTTCAAAACTAAGTAAGTACCTAAACCATAAGAGGTACTAAAAAAAATAATAATCTTTCTCAAAACAATTGCCAGATTATCTCGCAATACTCCAAACCCAAAAAGATTATGATCTACAGTGATATTTTAAACCAATATCCAACATAAAAAAAAGTGCATTACTATTTTCAAAATATGAAAATCAAAAGAAATTAACAAATTCCATTAGGAATTCAAGTCATATAACAAAACAATTTACAAGTACTAAACCAATGAAAACTTGATCACGAAGGTATTTTAATCGAAAAAGATGTTAAGTAAGTGCAGTTCTGATTCCAAAAAAAAATTGTCGGGCGCCAGCAGTCTGTAAGACTACAAAATAATTCGAAATGTTTTCAGAGAATTGAAGTATATAAGAGACATTCATGAAATATTGAAGTAAGATTTTCAAAGTCAAAATATAGCTTAAGTTCAATCAATGAACTAAAATTCAAGAGTAAGTTCAATTAAGATTATCGGGTCATGTGACAACATAAGAACCAGACAAAAAAAAATTCTGAGGTTCAATATAGAAAAGAGCAAAATATATTTCCAAAAAAACTAAGTGCAACACAAGTGCAACTGTAAATCTAATAGTGTTAAAATCATAAAGTGAAAGGAAATATTAAAGCTATATGAGCATGATTTTATAAAGGGTTCTCAAAAAAATTTAAAAGTAAGCAAAATATTAAAAGTTTCATGAGTAATAAATGAGAAACGAAGTGAGCATTTGTAAAATGCAAAATAGCGAAACGAAAATCACAAGATATTTTATTAAATCATGATACATGAGAGTAATGCCGCAAGCAAAAATTGTATGCAAAAGACTACGATATATGTAGGTGCAAAATTGGAGTTATAAAAAAATCTAGTGAACAAGAAATAGAAATAAATATGATAGGTAAGAATTCGAATTTTGATTTAAAGCAAAAATATGAGAGAAAGACAACTTTCTAGGGTCACCATAGGTGCATTCCAAAGCCCTAGACAAGAATGTCAATAGTCTATGGAATATTCTCATGTAGATCACTGATATCATCAGCGCACTTCAAAGTTTACACTGAGAATAACCATAACATTGTAAAATGAAAGTTAAGTTCAAATATGAAATATTACAAGATTAGAAAAACTATAATAATTTACCAGTGTAAAGTATGAAAAGAGAATTACTATACTGAATCTATAAGAATTGGCGATCACTTCAAGTCAAGACAGAAATTGAAAGAAATAAGAAGTCGGAAAAAAAATTATGAGAGCAGACTATCAAAACAAATGCAATAATGCAAAAGCAAAATCACCAGATATTTCAAAATCTATAGCGAAACATGAAAGCAATGTCGCAACCAAGCTCAAGACTTAGCAATACGCACAAATGTGCACAAAGGCTGAAAGCATATATGAAAAATCTCAAGAAGGAATTGACAATTACTTCAAATCAAATTGAACTGATTGAATTGAACTGAGACATAAATAACTATATCAAAAGTGAGTTTTACTTATACGCCAGAGGTTTCAAGAGTTTATCAATACGCACAGATTTGCAACTAGGCGGAAAGCATATATGACAAGTCTCAAGAAGAAAATAAAATGCATATGAAGAAAACACTTTCAATTAAAGAAACTGTGGATAGTACAAGACCCTCAAGGCATACATCGCAACGAATCTATGTAACTAGCCAGACTACAAAATACTGTCAAAGTTCAAAATCACTCAAAAATATGTAAACAAACATCAAAAGTTTGAACCAAAAATCAATGTAAGTCTGTGCTCTCGAAGAAAGTTATAATGAATTCAAAAAGAGGATACTATCAAAAACTTCAAAAGTAATAGACTTCAAAAATAGAAGTACGTAAGTATGTAAAGGAAATTCAGAAAATATACGCATGAAAACATTATAAAATATTATACACAGTATTTGTCACATGATTTAGATCGGGAATGCAATTTAAATTTTGAGTACACTCAGAAAAATGAAATATTCAAAAGATGAAGTATACACATTAAATTGGAATCAGAAAAATAATTATGACTTGTAAATTTTGTAAATGGTGGACTGACGTAATAGTTCAAAAGGTTGAAAGAACAACGATAACTAATGTCCAAAGTAAACATTCAGCTGCCTCTTACAGCAAATAAGTTTATTCATTATCAAAGGAAATTCTTCTCCGCTCGCATCTGTACTAGGAAATAAACATAGGAAAACCTACTCGCTCCAATGTACAGATCGGAAAACTCGCCCCCTTCGATTGAGCGGAAATATGAGTATTGGACAAATTGTAATATTTCAAAAGGTTGAAGGATCAACGATGACAAATGTCCAAAGTAAACATTCAGCTGCCTCTTACAGCAAATAAGTTTATTCATTATCAAAGGAAATTCTTCTCCGTTCGCATCTGTACTAGGAAATAAACATAGGAAAACCTACTCGCTCCAATGTACAGATCGAAAAACTCGCCCCCTTCGATTGAGCGGGAATGTGGGTATTGGACTGATTGTAATATTTCAAAAGGTTGAAGGAACAACGATGTTAAATGTCCAAAGTAAACATTCAGCTGCCTCTTACAGCAAATAAGTTTATTCATTATCAAAGGAAATTCTTCTCCGTTCGCATCTGTACTAGGAAATAAATATAGGAAAACCTACTCGCTCCAATGTACAGATCGAAAAACTCGCCCCCTTCGATTGAGCGGAAGTATGAGTATTGGACTGATTGTAATATTTCAAAAGGTTGCAGGATCAACGATGTTAAATGTCCAAAGTAAACATTCAGCTGCCTCTTACAGCAAATAAGTTTATTCATTATCAAAGGAAATTCTTCTCCGTTCGCATCTGTACTAGGAAATAAATATAGGAAAACCTACTCGCTCCAATGTACAGATCGAAAAACTCGCCCCCTTCGATTGAGCGGAAAAATGAGTATTCAAAACGCTATAAAAAACTAACAATACAAACAAAAAGTTTCAATACAAAAACAAGAGCAGCCAAATCTTAAAAAAGATATTTTATATCTGACATACATTAAAAAAGTACAGAGACGTTCAAGTTCTGTTAATCCAATGGAAAATCAGACACTAATGTTCTAATTTCCCCCAAAGAATATGCCAGATAAAACTATAAAACATTAAAATTATGAAAACTTATGCTCCAAACAAGAGACAAAATTACTACAATAGTTACTGAGGAACGTATACTATATATTTAAACAACAAGTTGACATTTAATTACCATAAATGAGTATGTGTGTCTTTGTATAGGTAAAAATGATTTAGGAGTCACCCCCTCATTGAAAAGTAGCAAAAATATAGTCAAGAAAAACATCATTTGTTTCTTGAAAAAAAGAAAGGTAAGTATCAAAGTACTATTCCAAGTGTCAATACTTGAAAAAAAGTAAACCGCCAAAATATACGAAAAATTATGAATATCAATTTCATATAATTCAGAAAAATGGATAAATCGCAAAATGATTTACTCCAGATAACTCTAGTCAGTAGATTATTGCCATCAGAATGAAAACAAATGATCAAAAGTTCAAGTACAGTCAAAAATTCAAAAAGTAAATACATTTGGGGAAGGCAAAAATAATTTTGAAAGTAAATTTCCTACGTACTAAACATCATGAGAGCTATATCAGTACACCAGAGATCCAACAATTAGGCTATATATGCGTACATGAAAAGTCTCAAGAAATCAAAAAACTGCACATGAAGAAATACTTTCAAAAACTAAGAGGTTAGTGATCAAAAATGAAAAGCATATAAGAATATGTAAACTATCAACAACAATAGTCACAACCTCAATCAAAAGTTTGATGATATTCGACAAAAATGCTGGGAAACCTAAAGTCCCCAGACTATCAATATTCAACAACAAAAAAAAAATATCAAAATATCATCAATCTCAAAAGTACAATGAGAAAAAAATTATAACTGTCCCCAGCAGTAAATAAAAACTGTAGTAGTATGTGAGACAAAAAAATTCTGGCAATGATCTCGCTGACTACTAAACAAGACAATTTAAAAGTTAATAGTATGCCTATGAAATAAACAGGTGGAAAAATTTTAATCTTTTGATAAAAATTTTAAACATTAAGCAAAAAGTAAGGATGATTAAGGAATTAGAAATTTGAGTACCAAAAGCAATTAAAAATAGAAATGCTGCCAAAGATTGTAAAGAATTTTGAAAACTATGTTCTGTCTGCCAATCTTCCACTAGCAAACCACTTGTCGACAAAGCCAAACACCTATCGAAGCCTCACGTTGCGGGTGCCAATTTATGTAACAATTACTTTCCGCAAAAAGTCCAGAAAAGATGGAATGCAATGAAGATTCCAACTTTTCTGCACAATCACAGAAAGGGGGTTACAATTAGCTTCCGGTAGCTCAGTCGGTGGCATGAAGACATCTACAGGCGTGTAGCTGTGTGTCGACCATGGCATGGCTAGAGGATAGAAGAACAAACAGAACACAAAAATTTAACAGATTTTATTTAACAAAAAAAAAGGCATTTTCATTACATTACAATTTTACAAAAATAACAAAATAAGTTTTACATCTTTGGCGCTGCTATAACGCTATCGACTTATCTTTCTTATTTTCCATTTTTACTCGACTGAAGCCAGGATGGCCAGGGGCTTGAAGGGGAGGTCCCAGTTATGAGGGGTGACCTCCATATAGTGGCTTCACAACCAGTTGTAAGCGAAGTTAAAGGCGATGGCGCTGCCAAGGTACATCAGTGAAAATATTGGCCAAGGCTAGGCAAAGTGAAAGGGAAAGAGAAAGGGGGTGGCCCCAATCATTTTTGTCCTATACGGACACACATTCTAGAAATCTAGCACATGGTGCTATATAACCTGGTGCTACTGAGAAGAAATTTCTAGCCGTTGTTCGATCGGCGGCTCAAGTGAAAAGGAAGCGCGAGGAAGATCGCAGATCAGGAACTCCGCATCAAGCGCTCCAAGCGGAAAATTTTCCAAGCAAAAAAGCTAGAGATGGGATTAATGAAATGATAATCGAGAAGTGATTTAATAAATACGATCGGACGGTGAAACCGTTACAAGTATAACAATTGGAACTTTAAAGGTTTTATGAACGTGTAGCTCGCATACCTATAATACTGCAGCTGCCTATGGCTACTTGTTTTTTTAAGAACTACTTTTTCGCGGTACCTCAGTTTTCAAGTCATGCCTTCGCGACTCTGTCGCGATCAGTTGTATTACTTCCTCAGGCCTATCACACACGGCCAGCTCTGGATGCACGAAGTTCGACACGGTTAGGCTGGCAAGCTCAGCGCACGGCGGCACTATGAGGAGCAAAGCCCGTTGACGTAGCGGTAGAAGGCTCCTGGGACTGTCACAGAAGTGTCATCGATCAGTCGGACATCCCTCCTTTGGGCAGCATCGAAGATGGATAATGTAGTCGGGGCGTAATCACACAAAACATGTGAGCAGTATTCGAGGCTTGGTCTTGTCTAGGCGTTTTATATAGTGAGGAGATTATATGGAGAAAAATAGTCTAGCTTTTTAATAGCAGCTTCCGCGATTGGTGAGATGTGTTTGTGTCATATCGAGTCCCCGGTGATCAGGCATCCAACCAGCTGAAACGAACTGCTCTTTGATAGAACTCGACCATGCGGATATGAATTTGGTGGTATGCAGTACGCGAAGAGGCCGCCAAACATGATACTACTGACATTTACGTCGACGGTAAAACAAGTCTTGCCTACCACCATAAGTGTCTCGTCATTCAGGGGATCACTAACCGCCCACCGTAATACCAGCTTTGACGTATTATGCAAAAGTTGAACAAACTAAACTCATGCTGAACTGAAATTGTTTGCCTTTCACTTGCAAAAATCCGCAGAACCTTCCCTCCACCCCAATGCATCCTGGAAACTATCCTCAGTCAATAAATACGTACACCCTGTATAAAAATAAGACGCTTCTATGTTAAACCATCAAACTCCTTACATGTGCTCAAGTTTTACATGGAATCCGGAGCAAGCACCAATTCTCATAGTTTAATTTTGCTAGTTTGTCTGAGCGCATGCATTAGCGATGCGAGATAAAAACTTTTGCAGTTACTGGGGATATAAATGAGTGAGGAGAGTTTTTAGTTCGGTTCGCCCGTTGAGACCACAGCCTGGAAGTTTCGGGATAGACAGCATGATAAACATTCGTTAGTTGTGCACTGTTTACACAACAAGGCGAGCTTGGAGAAAAATAGTCAAATTACTATGCGAGGAACGCAATAAAGGTTGAAAAAAAACCGCTGAAGTGTTCTGTGGAGGAGCTCCTGTTTAAATAACTCAGACCCACAAAATAAAAAAAGAGGCGTGTAGCTGAGGTCCCACTATATATTTCCTATGGACCTTTTCACGCTCCAGGCAAATCTGAAGTCAAAATTGGGGGTCGGAGAACTAATAAGAAAGTAATTCGGACATTAAGGCGGCACGGACGTGGTGAGTTCCAAGCCATTTACCAGGGTTCCGCTGCTTCGACACTGACACTCCATTTTTCAATATTTGTGAATTAAATTCATACACTATGTTCATAGGACAATTGCACAGGGTGCTATCGGAGCACTTTTTGAAATTTTGTTTTTGCACAAGATTTATAGAGGGTTGAAGTACTTACTTTTTTGTTGAACGTCGCGAATTTTTTAAAACCAGCCTAGTGGAAAAAATGAAAGAGCGAGTCGATAGCACCCTGTAGGGTTTTGTTTTCAGCATACTGTAAAAATTTCATTCGATAATATTAAAAAAATTATCGGATTTTGGACGTATTTGGTCTACTGTTACGTGCTGCCAGCCCAAACAACGCGGCGGTATGTACGGACTAAGAAAGGACGTATTGCGATAATTTATTGGCCATATTTCATATGATATCGTGTATTTGTCATTGTCAAAAAATAGGAAAATAATGGGCAAAATCCGCAAAAAGAAGGAAAGTGGATTCGAGCAGAAAACAGGATAGGTAACCCGAGCGGTACGTATTTCTGCTGGTTGGCTTCATCAGGCCCGGAATGAATGCATATATGTAACTACACTTTCCTTCTCTTTGCGGATTTTGCCCATTATTTTCCTATTTTTTTTTTGATATATACCTTTCTCTGCATGACCATTTTCTCTCTCTATATATATCTGTATATATATATCTCATTTCCATCTGGGTCTGCTAATCCCTTGTCCATCTATTACTTGGAAATTACCGTTCGGATTTTTATGGTTACTACTATGCCACAGCTTTGTAGTTTCAGTTCCGTGGCGGTGACGCTATAGGCAAAAAACTAAAAAAATAGCAATTGCTGAAACTCTTTGTTGTATACAATGTATACAATGTATACAATGTATACAATGTATACAAGCATTTACTGTAAGGTACAAATAGTAAAACAACTTAAATATTTGTAAACAGAAACCGTACAAGCATTAACGTTTTTTTAAGTTGTAAAAAAGTATATCATAGTGCGATGTGTTCAGACAACATGTTTAAAATTAGCAATACTACTAACATTTCTGATAATTAGCTGGATGTTTGATATATACAGTGGGTCCCAGAAATAACACGCCGAAATGACACGAGAAGTAGACTGGCTGCAGATCAATCAGATAAAATCAACATGACCTTAGTAAAAGTTTTCTAGTTTTAGAGATATTGCTACTTTTAAGCTTCTTCAAAAAATCCTCACAATAAATCAGTCTCGTCACTTAATTTACAGACCTCGTATATTATGGGTGCTACGGGTGGATATCTTAGGCTTCATCTAATGTTTTTTCTCCCAAAAAAATTTTTAAGCCCGTTTCCTGGGCTATTATCTTTCTGATTTATTTTTGTACCTGTGTATGGATATCAACAGCGCTGCTGTATTCTAGATCCTAGTTGTTCGACTTACGCCTGTGGCAAGCTACCATGCGTCAATACGTCTACATATTCACTGCTCTTGTTTGTTTTTGAGCAAAGCTTTTCTTCAGTAAACAAGTTTTTAGTTAGATGCAGAAAACGGCTCTAGGCACTATATCGTGTATAATATAGCCTTCACTCAAGCCCCTTTGCCGCAGAAGTGCTCTCTGGGCATTACAGCAATGAGATATTTAATAAAAGGACACAAAGCCCCGTACTTATATGTGCTGTTTGCGATTGCCTTCAAAAACAGGAATATGTACTGACTTTCATAGCATATTAATCGAGCACTTTGTGGCCGGCGTTTTCAGGAACATGGAAATATATAGAATGCGAACTCTGAAGTTTAGTGAATGCTTAAAATAAAGAAAAATCTTTTAGCTTCAACGTATGTAGTTGTTTACATAATCGTCTATCCGAATGATATACTCAGTTCAATCAAAATGTACACAGAAAAGTTTTGTTCTATAATAAAAATCTACAAAGCAGGTAGGCTATTGTCTACCTTTTTAATAAAGTACCCGCAGTTCAAATAGATTCTTTTCTTAGGCCCAATTTTACTAACAGGAGATCAACACTTCGGATCATAGTGAACCAATGAGAAGGCATCTTTCTAGTAATGTATCTAATGTGTATAGTCAATTTTTTTAAAAACATGTCAGGAAATCAAAACTTGTAATCCGGATCAACAATGACCAATTAGAAAGCATTTTGGTGAAACTGCATCGAAAATTGGCCAATCGGAGAGGAGCCTTTAATCCCTGCCTGAATCGTAGATTAAATCTGACAGAATGCCTAGATTAATATGATAAAATTAATGGGTACTTTATTGAAAAGAAGAAAATGGTATATTTTTGAAAACGCATCAATGTTGTAATTCGAAGAAAACAGTTTGGCGCACACATCCTCTGTGTGTGCGCAAAGTGCAAGTATGCAAAGTATTGGCAATCATATTTTTAATAATAATAATATCATCTTTATTTACAAAAGTACAGAAGTGTGATTCATTATGGCGAAGATTAGCTAAAGCTATTCTTACACTTAACCATATGAATACGAAAAAGAAAAGATGGTATGGGAGATACAAAACAATAAAATTTTGCTATTGCAATGTCACAATGGTATTGAAAGCAGTTAAATCAAACATGTAGCTACTTAAATGCCTAGAAATATATACAAATATATGTATTATTAACAAAAATTTAACAAAGAAAAGAAACATTATAACGTAGAGCTGTGTAACATGCTTACGGAAACAAGACAGATTCATGGTTTTGTAATAATCAGGAATATTATTATAGCGACTAGCAGCATTATAAGAAAATGAACGTTGAAAATTCGAGGTGCAGTGATGAGGTATTCTAATATTTAATGTATATCCAAGAGCTCTATATACATATAACGTATGTACGTTTTTGGGAAAAAAGAACACTTGAAAATATTTATTGTATTTGAAGCCAAGACTGGCTTTCATCAGCTCAGCTGTCCAATCACAGATCTGACCAGAGCCACCACAAATTTTTTCAACGAAAAGTCGTGCTAGAGCCACAAAATAAACGTTAGATTGGTCATTATATTCCGTCCTCGTCGAAGTAAATATTTAGAATACATATCGTAGTACCCTCGTAGTAGTACCCAACCGCCACGATTTCAAAGCGAGCGCGCAGAGAAGGAAACCGGCACCGCGCCCGTTCCCTCTACCTTTCTCTCCTCTGGAGAGCTTCTGGTTTCCACGTCTGGACCAGGTTGCGGGAAAACTACGGCAATTGTGTAAAGAGAGAAATCTTACTGCCCTCGCGTCAAATATAAAATCTAGGAGTAATACTGGTGCACATGAGTTTTTGCGTCAGTGAGACGTGGAAACGGAGTCGGAGCTGCACCTAATTTTGGTTCAAGTATTCGGTGTTTCTAAAATTTCACTTCTGGAAGTAACGCAAGGATCTGATAGAGGGATAAATTACTTTATTGTTTTTCGAAGTATTCTCCACGAAAATTAATACACATCTGCATGCGCTCGAACCAATTTTCGAAGCACTTATTCCACTCATTTGCTGGCAGATCCAAAACGGCATTTATAATGCGTCAACTGCTTTTTCTGGTGCCTAGAATCTTTGACCACGCAGTCTGTTTTTAATTTTCGAGAAGGTAAAGAAATCGTTAGGACTTAGATCAGGACTATATGGAGGATGGTCCAATAATTCCACGTTTTCTTCCGTTAAATACTGCCTTGTTTTTTAGGCTGTGTGCGAGCTTGCATTGTCTTGGTGGAGGATGATTCTTCTTTCGGGGTTGATTTTTCGAAGCTCGGTGATGACTTTTGGCAAACAAATGGTGGTATACAAATCCGCAGTAACAGTTCTTTGCTCATTAAGAGGAATTGTTGCAATATGACCCGCTTTTGACACACATGTCGCAACCATCTTTATCGAAACCCTTCGAGAACGGATGACATTGTTGGCTTTTCTTTACCTTGTAACACCCAAACAGCCGCCTGTCGTTTATTTTCTGGTTCTTAGCAGTAAATCCACGATTCATCACCACGAACAATGCAGTACACATTTTTGAGTTTCCGGAATTGAAACGGTCAAGCGTTTTTTGACACCAATTAACCCTGGCTGCTTTCTGCTCTTCAGTCAACATCTACGATATATATTCTAAATATTTACTTCGACGAAGTAGGAACATAATTACATGATCAAACGAACTTACCTGTAAGTGACGTTCGATCTTAATTATGTGAAGTCCTCGTCGAAGTAAATAGCTCTCTCCCTATGTATCACCCAATTGTTGCAACAACTTGGCTTTGAAGTAAATAAAGGTTTATTGGCGGGCAGAGGGGAGAAAGGTAGAGGGAAGGAGCGCGGTGCCAGTTTCCTTCTATGCGCGCGCGCTTTGAAATCGTGGCGTTGGGTACTACTACGAGGGTACTACGATATATATTCTAAATATTTAATTCGACGTGGACTTCACATAATTAAGATCAAACATCACTTATCACTTACAGGTAAGTTCGTTTGATCATGTTATATTACACTACACTTCGCCTCTTTTAGTTGAACGGAAAAATAAATGTTATTAGGTTCAACCACTATATGTTAAAATAACAAAGATGCTTACTGTTATTATCTTGGCATCACTACAAATTTATCAACTGTCAAGAGTAGAAGAAAAACGAATACTAGAGTTGGGGTTGGGAGGATGAGTTCGCAAATATTCACAAGTGTGAATTAGAGGGATTCAACGCCATGCGGAATATGTTTATCAATGCATTCACACCGGAACTTATCCTAATTTGCTGCAAACATGAAAGACATTTGTGGTTGTTGTATGTTGATCAAGTTCGATAGTTACATAACGAAGGTAGAACGTGCGAGAGAGGCTATAATGAAAGAATGACAAATCCCATATTGACAATTAGCAGAAACCCTGAACATTTCTGTATGAAACATTGGGGATTATATGACATCATTTAAAAGTTAGAAAACCTTCGGGTACCCTACACATCAACTGACGCACAGAGCATGACAACAGTAACTTGGTGCAAACAATTCTGAAAATTCTTGAATCTGGAGATAATAGTATCGTAAGTTGGTGTCGAAAGTTCAATATATTTTTATGATATTCTCGAATACGGATTTAGGAATCTGTCTGTGGGGAGGGTTGTAGTAGTGGTAGCAGTATTCTTGCGCAGCGCTTCTAAGGGCAAATGCCCTGGTAACAACTAAAGAGCGAGGGGTGGAATACTATTTTTACACTAAGTTACAATTTTCATTGAAACAAATGGCAGACCTGGGCGTCCAAGGGGGGGGGGCGCCCCCTCTGAATCAGCCCTTGTATATTCCAATCCAAAATAAAAGTCGGGTCTGGGTTTTCGAAAATGAAGGTCAGACGATTCAAGCATCCCTCTACGAGTACTCGTATATTCATTTTTCCATGATTTATCAACACACCAAGTCTTAAATATCACATATCTTAGCCACTATTGCACCGATTTTAACAAAATTTTGCACAATAAAATTAACTAGGAGTTACTTAAAACTAGTCAGACGATAAAAAACCAGGACCGAAACAACTTTCTTAGCGTTTGTCAACTTCTGCCATCGCGTCACAGACATTAAGGAGTGTGCTCAATCGAGAAAAGAATTTTGCAGTGCTCTATTCCCGGATGTCGAGCAGGCATTCGATAAAGTTTAGCATGAAAAACTTTTTAATAAAATAAGCGTTCTTCTTCCAAGACAGTTCATCGAGAAAATTACGTCATATATACCAATCGGGACCTTCAGAGTTAATCAAGAAGCTGAGTAATCTGATCTCCTGGATATCAAAGTTGGAGTACGTCTAGGTCCAGTACTCTATCTTCTATATATATAGTATATATCAGATACTCCTGCTATGGCCAATGTAACAGTTGCGTACTTGCAGGTGCTACGGAATTGGTTCAGGGGTAAAAAATCAATTAGAACGAATTGAAATCGACCATTTGCTTTACAAACCGAGGATTGACGAGTTCTCCTAAAAATAAGCATTAATGGCACCATTATACCATTGGAGTCAAATGCTAAATATTTAGGTATGACCCTTGACAGCAGGATCAAATGGAAGCTCCAGATAAATAGGGAAGAACTGAACCTTGGAAACAAGCAGTATTATTGGTTATTGGAAAGATCTTCAACAAAATCACGATCTATTATCAGATCCTAAAACCCGTGCGGCTCTATGGTTGTCAACTATGGGGCTGTTCTAAGAGTTCCAACATCGAAATTATTTAAGGATTCCAAAATAAAGTTCTAAGGAATATGGTAAATGCCTATGTACATATCAACGAGATTAAGGAAGTGGAGGCCAGACTCAAAGAAAGGCTACATCGATACCCCCATGCAGCAGCTCTTTAGTTGCTGGACAACTACAATTCCGTCCAACGATTGAAGACGACGCTTCTTACCTAAAGTAGATAATGTGAGCGAGTTCCTAGTGATAGTATTAATTATACGTTAAGATTAATGGACATCAATGGATTTCCTCTAGTAATAGACATTAGTTGTGGGAATATTAATGGTTGATCAAATCGATCAGTTTTAATATACGAGCATCAAAGCCACTCTAAAAACAAAACCAAAATTTTGTGGGATGAATATTGAAATGCTCGGCTAGATGCAAAACATATATACTTAAATAATAAAACCAATACATTTTTGTTTGCTTAAAGCTTTTTATTATTTCAAATAGCTTATTTGTATCAGGTAATGTGACACAAATCTTGCAGTTTTAAACGTTACCGACTTAAATTAAACGAAATTTCACAAGGTAATTTAGATTTCAACTAAAAGTGACTGAACATTTCAGAGCATGATTCCTTTCTTAATTATCTCGTATTTTACTTTTCACCATTCAACGTTCTTTCCAGAAACCCAGATAAAGTCTGGCTTGGATTATCACTCCATATCTTCTGGGAAGCTGTTGCCTCAACTATACCGGGTTATTACAAAAGAATCATCGGGTTTTAAAAATATATATTTCTGAAGGTATTACAGATATAACAGTAAGTGACATGTCAATGGAAAGGCAAAATATTCAAGATTTTAAGCATGTTATTACAAATGTTCGATGTGGGCTCCTTGCGTCAAACGACGTATGTCCAAACGATAGTCCAGTTCGGCCCATACATGCTGCAATGTGTCTCGATCGATATTGTTAATAATAGTAGTAATGCGTTCCCGGAGTTTACCCAATGTTGTTGTCAGAGGTTGTATGAAAACCATATCTTTAATGTAACCCCAAAGGTAAAAATCGCATGGTGCAAGGCCGGGAGACCTGGGAGGCCACGCGAACAATACCAAATCTTGTGCAGTACCTCGGCCAATCCAACGGTGAGGCAGTGCCTCGTTTAAATACTGACGCACCTCATAATGCCAGTGAGGCGGAGCTCCATCTTGTTGGAATATGAAGTTGTTAGAATCTTCTGTTAGTAGGATGAACCGTTCATAGTGTTTTCATGAAAGAAAAAAGGCCCGTACACTTTATTTTTGGATATTGCACAGAAGACATTCAATTTTGGAGAATCCCTTTCATGTTGCACAATCATATGCGGATTTTCCACACCTCATATCCGAATGTTATGACGGTTCACCCTTCCACTTAAATGAAATGTCGCTTCGTCGCTGAATACCAGACAGTTAGCAAATTCGTCGTCTTCCATTGCCTCCTGCATGTTAGAAGAAAAATCAAGTCGCTTTACGTGGTCGTCAGGTCGTAAGCTTTGTAGCATCTGCAGACGGTACTGTTTGAATCGCAATCGTTTCCGCAAAATTTTCCATACGGTTGGCTGGGGAATACCAAGTTCACTTCCTGCTCTGCTAGTGGACTGTCGCGGAGAACGCCTGAAACTGTGTCTAACTGCGTCCACCATTTCGTCAGGAACTCGTGGTCTTCCGGTACTTTTACGTTTAGTAATGGAACCTGTCTTCTTGAATTGTCAATACAACCGATAATCATCGCGCGTAGTCTAACACGCAAAACGCTTTTTGCTGCATAGTCGCCATTTTGTATACTGAGCTCGTGGCGTTACCTAGGGAGGTAAAGCGGCGTTCGCAAGCACGTGCTTTAAACTCGAACATTTTCCTTTTCTAGCGATATGTCATTTGATATTATATTTGCAATACTCTCTGAAATATAAATTTTTAAAACCCGATGATTCTTTTGTAATAGCCCTGTATTATCTATTCGACCTTATAACTCGTGACTCTTTGACTCTCCTACAGCAATAACAATACAGGGTGTCCGCAAAGTTGGGGTTTTCCTTTTCAGAAACAACTACCCTTCAAATAACAAAGGGGACGTGTAGTGAAACGAGGGCGACCAAGTAAAAAAAAATAAAGGAAAAAGTACTCACTCTCCAGTTGACGAAAAGGGCTAAGTACGTCTCTGCCCGAAATCATACCGCTCCAACAGAAAATGAAATCAGCTGATGCGCTACCGAGCAGATGCAGGCAAACAAGGAAGGCAAAATGTTTCGTAAAAAGTCTAGGTATTGCATCCCGCCCAATCGATTTGGGAGAATAAATGGTCCCATGAGCATACCGTTCACCATGCCAGCCCAAACATTCACCGAAAATGTTTGTTGAAAATGTGCCCGACGGTCAGCGTGAGGATTTTCTCCTGACCAAACATGAGTGTTGTCAAAGTTATTCACCCCATTACGCGTGAACGTAGATTCGTCTGTCACCAATATGCACTTCAAAAAGTCCGGATTATTGTCATGTTGATGCAACAACCACTCACAAAACCGCACTCTTGCTGGAAAATCGTCAGGTTGAAGGGCTTGTACACATTGGACGTGAAACGGATACAGCCCCTCTTCACGCAGCGTTTGCCACACTTTAGTTTTTGATACTTGCACTTCTCTAGCCACGTCTCTAGTGCTTGTTGAGGGATTCTCGTCTACGCGATTACCTCTAGACGCGTGACCGTAACCGTCGGTTGAAGGTTGCATACTGACCTGACACACTGACCCCGACCCAGTTCTGTCGTCGGGTTGAGCTAGTGTCCTAGTACCAGTCGGGGATGTCGCGGCTACAGGACGGTATTCAGATATTTTTGATGTTGCAGAGCCCTTTATCTCGGTTCGCTTAAGATATTGGTGTATATGGTACTAAGAAAAATTGCTTATGTTTTCAAGATCTACACGTCGTGTAAAGGAAAACCCCAACTTTGCGGACACCCTGTATACTCGTATTTAGGTTTTGCTCTTTCATCTGGTTAGTTTAAACTAACCACCCGGTACATAAGAAATATAATTTCAAACGGTTGATAGAACATTTACATTGACAATCTCGAGTCCTTCCAATTTATCGCAGTAAAGAAAACAAGGATCAGTTGGAAAGATTTTGCATACGTTTTGCTTGTATCCCAGCCGTTCTGCTGTCTAGACGTCTGGAAAATTCAATAGAATACTTGATTAAAATTTCAATTTTCCCTGTGACTTGTACAAAGAGCTACATGGCCGTCGTTTACCAGAAGCTACTCTGTACCTTTAAACATTACTTCAATAAACTAGGGCGAAGTAGCACTTGAAGAATCGGATTTACCTTGGAACGTACCCAATAATGTCGACTTCGTGTAATCGAATCAAAGGCTTTACATGCCAAATTTTCCTTAAAAGGCCAAATTGCTTATGGAAGCGAGAGCTGCTGGGAGCAAGAACAAAGTGCTTTCCATTACGATTTCAATTCGAAAGATGTTTTTGTTTTATAATTCAGGATCTATTATGAGGATGCGGCGGTTGCTTGTGAATTACGATGAAGCTGTTTTGATGTTCTGAACAAATAACAATAGTTCCTATAGAACAAGAGCTTGCTGCGGAATATAGGCGTCTACGTTTATAAACGTGATGTGATCTCACGTTGGATTTTAAACAAACAAGAATCCTTGAAAACGTTGAAGGGAGGAAATCTGTGTCCTTTATAGGAAGAAGGGCAACCAACCAAGGTCAGATCACTTGAGCGCCTTTGGGCCTCTTGTACGTCCTTAGCTGGGGTCGTTCAGGTCTGGATCGTCAGCCACCCCAGATTATCGAAAAAGGCGGCGATGTGACCCAACCGGAGCTCCCTTACACTAGCCATAGAAGGCCATCGTTCCCCCAGAATGATTCTTGGATTGATATACTAAGTGACTTATAAATCCGAACACCCAGTTTAAATGGTTGTATTTTAATAAAATTTTGTTTAAGTACTTAATGAAGCATAATAAGTAAATGATAAAAATTTCAAAATGATTGCACTGCTTTAAAGCCCACTGAAAAGGTTGGCAGGTTGGGACAGACAGCACGCGACGCCCTCCCAGCACATGGGGCTGATATTATGTCTGTTTACCCTTAACAAGGACAAGTGCCTGTTCAGACAACACTGGCTGGTAAGAACCCACACCAGAAAATTGAGCGATTCCCTACTTCTGTCCAGTATTCATGTTTGTCGGGCTTCGTAACTAATCTCATTTGTTCAATGTAGAGTTAACTTGGAGGATGTTTATCGTTCGGGACCGACGCAGGAACTTCTAGCCCTCTGCCAAGCCAGATAATCGGCTGTCTCGTTAGCCGGTATTCTACTGTGTCCAGGGACCAAAGAAGGTTCACTTCTTTAGATCCGGCTCGGTCCTGAAGAGCAATGGTGCATTCCTAGACTAAAGGTGAGCTTGTTATTGGTGATTCCACTGCCTTCACAGCTGCTCCACTACGCTCAGTGTGCTGTGGTAACTATACTAAGTGACATATAAATCCGAACACCCAGTTTAAATGGTTTTATTTTAATAAAAATTTGTATAAGTACTTAATGAAGCATAATAAGTAAATGATAAAAATTTCAAAATGATTGCACTGCTTTAAAGCCCTTTGACCTTTAATAATGTGTGGATGCACCCTGATGTGCTACGCATTCTCCAACGCGCCTAGGCATGCTTCTGATCAGGTGGTCAATGTCCTCCTGTGGTATCTCATTCCAGGCAACCACCAACTCATCTCGAAGTGCTTCTAGAGTCTGAGGAGGACGTTGCAAATTGAGCAATCTCCTACCCATCATATCCCACACGTGCTCAATTGGGGATAAGTCGGGAGATCTTGGTGGCCATGGTAACAATGTGACATCATTATGTTGAAAGAAGTCTATTGTGACTCTTGCAACATGTGGTCGGGCATTATCTTGTTGGAAAGTTGGATCTGCCAGGGTGTCAAGATAGGGTAAAAGATGGGATTCTAGAACTTCGTGGATATAACGCTGCGCGTTCATGTTACCTCTGATGAAGATTAAAGGTGACCTGGAACCATAAGCTATAGCACCCCAAACCATAACTCCAACAGTGTGATGAACATGTCTTTCAACAAAAAACTGTGGATTCCTCCTTTCACTACGTCGCCTTCTAACCCTGGCACGACCATTGTGCATGCCTAAACAAAATCGAGACTCGTCACTAAAGACAATACTGTTCCATTCCTGATCCCAGAGTGACCGTTGTCTGCACCACTCAAGGCGATTACGTCGGTGTTCTCGAGTTAAAGGGAGGACCCAGTTTGGCCGGTATGAAAACAAGCCAAAACTTCTCATTCGTCGGTAAACACTTCGCATGCCAATAGGTCTTCCGTGTTCTGCAAACCATTCATTTGCAATGGACCTGGTAGTGGAGAAACGGTCCCTTAAGGCCAATAATCTTAGGCGGTGATCTTCACGGTCTGTTGTTCTACGGCGGCGTCCAGTGCCCCTTGCTCTTTGCGTACGGCCTTCTCGAAGCCATGCCTGACAACACCTAAACACAGTGTCTACACTTCTTTGCACTCTAACTGCAATTGCCCGAAAAGAAGGTCCAGCTTCCCGAAGTCCCACTATACGGCCCCTATCAAACTCACTAAGTTGACGAAATCGTACAGGTCTCCGTACTCTAGGCATCGTAACCGATCGTAAAGGATGTCAAGAAAGAAAATCCGCCAACGTTGATTCTTTACTGCGGCTGAAATATTCATTTTTAGAGCGTTAGTGAATTTAAAAAAAGCAGTATAAAAACCGGAATGTCCAACTGATAAGGCTGAAAATTTTTTCACTTGTTATTCACAGTAAGGTAAATACATTCACCAACTTTTATTAAAATAAAACCATTTAAACTGGGTGTTCGGATTTAATGTCACTTAGTATATGACAGGACAGTCGCAAAGCAAGTGCTTGACTGTCTCATCTTCCTGGTCACATCTTCTACATAGCTCAGCTCAGCCCCTGTTATAGAGATGCTTCCTCAGTTTTGAATATTTAGAAAATTTATTTAATATCTTCAAAACCGATAACTGGAATGAATAAAATTTGACATGCGGATTTACCTAAGTATTGTTCACATTCAAAAGTCTTTACTTAAAACTAACGTGCACCAGTGGCGGAGATACAGGGTTAGTGGCATTATTTTTCCAAATAGAAATAGTACGCCACCTTTTCTTTTTTCGAAACGCGCAATTTTTCGAATTTTATCTTCAATTTGATACAAATAATTACTCATTTTTTCCTAGAATGCATTGTTTTCGTAAAAATAAAAAAAATTAGATAATCAAAGCTTTATTTCCATAAATGTCATTTTGACGGATACAAGTGCAGAATTTTCATCAAGGAAAACGTATTTCCGCAAAGTTTGTTGTGGCTCGAATTTGATGAAACACATTATCTATTCTTTCTTGTGACTGATCAACAGTATTAATTTTTTCAGCATACACTAGTTGTTTAAAAGCGCCCAACAAAAAGAAATCAAGGGGTTCAAATCAGGAGACCTCGCAGTGTGTTGCTAACGGAACATCATCTAACACATTTTCTATGTGATTCTCTAGAAAAGCTGCATTTAAACGTTGTGGTAATACGTGCATAAACAGTTAGCCATTGAAAATGCTGCACCAAACATTTCTAGAAAATCTGTCTTGAAACGAGTAAATTCTCACAGAACGGGGATTTTATAACGACAAAATATGTTCATTATGAGAATTAAAGGTTCCTCTCCTTGTAAAAAGCGATTCATCTGACCACAAAACCAAATCAATAATATCTGCATTTTGACTATGCATTTGCAGTAACCACTCACAAAAATTTCGCCGTTGCCCTTCGTCGCCGGGTTGCAGTCATTGCACATTTTGCCGATGGTAAGGATGTAAAACCTCCCGATTTAAAATTCTCCACGCAAGACTTTGGGAACATGGTAATTGGGCTTCAATCTGCTTGCTATTTATAATAATAATATAATAATAATCATCTTTGTTGACCACAACATGGTACATTACATGGGGCGAGATTTAGCACCTGCTATTTCACCATCTAACCCCGTACAAAAGTGAAAACAACAAGTTATACAAAAACAAAAAATGTGAAACTACAAAGATTAAGTCACAGTATAATAGAACTATTTATTCCAATTTAGCTATAAAAGAAGAAGAGATAATAATAATAATAATATTTATTCGCCAAAATACAAAAAATGGGCAAATGAATATGAAAAAACCACAGAAGGCATCGCCTGTGTGTGGTTTATATCTTAATAACTAACAATCAATCATATATGTGTATAACAATTATTGTTAAATCTAAAAGGTATTAATGTAATTGGAATTTTGTAGTTTTAGTTTTCTATATAATTATGTATAGTCATTCGCTGCACATTACTAACCCAGTCTTTCAATTTTCTTCTAATTTTTTTTCCAAAATTAAGTATCTTTATTTCGTTTGGTACTACATTATATAATTTAGCTGCTAAGAATTTAAATGATTTTTTGAATAATGTTTTGCGTGGTCTTTGGATATTAGATGAGCCTATTCGAAATCGTGGGTTATGCTCGTGTTTATAGGATTTTTTCTTTTTATTACAATACTTATGGTATAAGGTGGTGGCATGTTAGAAATAAAGTTGTCTTGTATCAAGTATCCCTGTTTCTTGATATAAGTTGTTCGTTGGATATAATCTTGGCTTATGGAAAATGGCTTTCAAAACAGTTTTTGTGCTATATTCAGGTCAGAAATATATGTCTTGCAGGCGGCACCCCAGGCTGTGATGCCTTATATTATATGGGTTTCAACTAAGGCATGGTATAGGATTCGCAGATAACTTTCTGTAAGAATGTTAGCAAGCATTTTGAGTTTATAGGCAACATTTCTAATTTTTTTGATAACATATTTAATATGGTTATCCCACCTTAGATGTGAGTCTATAAATATTCCAAGATATTTCAAAGTGTTAACTCTATCGATTTTGGTCTTTTGGCCATGATAATTAACGGAAATTTGTTCGAAGGTAGGTAAAAATTTTGATTAGGATGTAAATGCAATAAATTTTGTTTTTTTGAAGTTAACTGTTAAAATTTTAGTATCAAACCAGTCAATGATCCTTATAAAATCCTTTTCAGCTATTTGCTTCAGTGTGCTCCAGTCATCAGCTTTATATAATACGAGGGAGTCATCTGCAAAACATATAATCTTTCCAGAACTGTTAATTTTGAATAAGTCATTTAAGTAGAGACTAAATAATAGTGGGCCTAGTACTGTTCCTTGAGGCACACCACACTTGATGTACATTTTTTTACTGTAAGTGTTAGTGATTTTGACAGTCTGTGCCCGACTTGAAAGGTAATTTTTTAAAAGGATTTGTGACGCTCCCCTAAATCCCAATCTTTCCATAACTTTCAGAAGCTCGACATGGTTAACCGTATCAAAGGCATTTTTTAGATCAACAAAGATACCAATAGTAGGTATCTTTTTGTAGACATTAGAGTTAATTTCATCCATTGCAGCCAAAATTGCATCTGCAGTAGATTTTCCTTATCTAAATCCATATTGGTCAGAACATATAGTTTTGTTTTTGTCCAAAAATTGTAATATCCTTTTTTGTAGTAATTTTCCGAAAATTTTGGCTATATTCGATAGTACTGATATGGGTCTATAATTTGATGTTTCCATTCTGTCACCGCTTTTATAAACCGGAGTAATAACAGTTGTTTTAAATGCATCAGGACAAATTCCAGATTGGAAACACCAATTAATGACGTAAGAAAGCCTTTCGGCTAAGTCGTAGGCTATTATTTTTAAATGGTCGGCTTTGATACCATCTACACCAGGACTTTTTTTGGTTTTAAGTGATAGGACAGCTTCTTGTACTTCAATCGGACTAACGCTTTCTAAAAAGAATGAATTGGGAAGTTGGGTTTTTGTGAACTTTTCGTTCGAAACCATTTTTTTAATACTGGATGCTAAATTTTCTCCAACATTAATGAAAAAATTTAAGAATGCATCGGATATTTGTCGTTTATCTGTTAATATTGTTCCATCACGATTCTTAATTTCATCAATATTTGGCTTTTCTTGAACGTCTTTGTTAGTTAAGTGATCGACAACTGACCACAGTTTTCTTGGATAGGTTATGAAGAAACGGAAAAATAACTAATCACAAATAAAAAAGTATGAAAATGAAAGAACTTAAGCTAGCGGTTGTTTTGCAATTCTTGTAAATATCTTTTTAACTGAGTTTTAAAACTCCAGGAAGACTGGATAGTTTTCAGATCCTGGCCTAAGCTATTGTAATAGAAAATTGCACTGTATGTGAAAGATCGTATAAAAAGTGTTGTGCGATGTATTGGCATATTTAAGGTGTCACGGTTACGAACCTGAAGATTACGCCCTTGGAACAAGTTTACAGCTGAGATATTGAGGGGATGGTGTTAGTATGATCCTGTGAGTAAAGCTGATAATGGAGTATTTGAAAAGGTTTTGAACGCATACCATGCAAGATTACGATACAAGTGTGATACATGATCGAACTTTCTTAGGCCTTCGATAAACCATACACAGGTATTTTGCATTATCTGCAAACGTTTTGCGTTAATAGACGTCAGACATGAGTAATATATGGATAAGCCATATAACATTTTAGAAAAAACTAAACTTTGACACAATTTAATTTTGATGCTTCTATGATTGTTTGTAAGTAGAAGCCTGAGGGATAGATAACAATTTTTCAAGACATTATTCAGTTCGAGTCAAATTTTTTACTATTTCAGAAAAAATAATTTCCTCCCCATTAGCTTTGATGTGAATTAATGGTTTAAGGTTTTCACATAATCTTTTTTTGCCAAATAATATTGCAGAACATGTTGAGGGATTTAGTCTCAAGTTGTGAGAGCTGCAGTACCTATTAACACTATCAAGATCCGCATTTACTAGCATCACGGACTCCTGGACATTGTCGGCATTAAAATCACACTTCATCTGCGTATCATCAGCAAAAAATTGAGCATGTGTATTCTTGAAGTTATCATGTAAATCTGCAGTGAAAAGTAAAAACATCAATGCTCCCAGTACTGAGCCTTGTGGAACACCTGACTGAATGTACCTTGATGTCGAAATTTGATTACTGATATTTACTTTTTGCGTCCGTTCCCATAAATATGACCTAATAAAGTTGCAGGCAACTTCATCGAAGCCATAGTAGTGGCACTTGGCAATAAGTATTCGATGGTTACGCGTATCGAAGGCCTTGGAAAAGTCTAACAGTACCAGCAAGCTCATGTTTTTACTGTCGATGGAAAATATGATGCTATCAATGAGATAAGACAAGGCTGTAGTTGTACTGCGGTTTTTCTGAAAGCCTGACTGATGGGTGGGGATTATTTTATGTGCATTGAGATGATCTAGAATCTGTGTAAGTTACTCGTTCTAAAATTTTAGACAGTAATGGCAATATGCTTATTGGTCTGAGGTCAGCGATCGATATCGGATTAGACAATTTCGGCAGAGGAGTCACCAGAGCTGTCTTCAAGGTCGGAAAAGTATCCAGTTTCCAAGCAAGCAACTTGTAGCAGGATCATCCAACGCCAAATTTATCACTTCCAGTTCCTCTTGGACAGTATGCCGGACACCATGGCCTCTAACTCCGGGAAGTTTGGCAATTCCTCTTTGCCGAATTCTTGAAATGAACGCGTAAAAACCTTTGGGGAAGGTTGGCGTCTGTTAGGAAATCTACGTTGATACTCCCGAGAAGCCGCTTAAGCATTTCCATTACAGATCCCGTACACAAACATAATATCGGCGTGGAATGGTAGTAGTAACGATAACAACCATATGACACATAACTTTGACAAACTATCTCTCAAGTAACGTCAAGTTGGTATCAAGGCCTCTTATTTTATTTTGAAACTAATTGTTTGTCGGCTTTTCGGGAATGATCTAATTTGTTTATATTTTTATTTTTACCAAAACAGTGCATTCTAGGAAAAAAAACACAAGAGTAATTATTTGTATCAAATTGAAGGTAACAGTCGAAAAATTGCGCGCTTCGAAAAAAAAAAACAGTAGCGAACTATTTTTATTTGGAAAAATAATGCCACTAATCCCCTGTACCTCCGCCACTGGTGCATGTTAATTTTAAGTAAAGAGTTTAAAAGGTGGAAAATACTTAGTTCATTTCCAGTTGACGGAGGAAAAAATGTTACATAAAATGCGGTCTTGTGTGTGATGTTTCATTCTTGGTCACGACTTGTGAACCCTGTTTATGTAGGTAAAAACAAAAAGTCGGAGCCCAGTTAGATCATTAGGCAAAGTTATTTTATTGGTGAGAAGCAAAGCAGAAAATATAGCCATAAAAACGGAATTCCTCAAGAAATAAACGGAATAGAGCGAACTTCCGGAGCGCTGGCTGTGCAATGAAATTAGAAGCAGTTATCATAAATTTATGGATCCTGGAGTTTTGTATCCCGTTTAACCCTCGACTAAATGATAATTCGAGGGCGCGCCTAGTTGTAAAATACGCAACTGACTATCTTGATTTCATCAGGAATTTTCAGCTTTAATGTTTCAACTTGCTTTATCTATATTTCCGTTCTACGTTGTACAGTTTCAGATTACATCTTTAAACTTGTGCTAATTATTACACTTTGCTGTAAAGTACAGCACTAATAAAGCTTAATCAAATTAGCAGTTAATGATTTTCGTATACTACGGGTAGTAGCAGAACTTTAAATTTTTGAACAGGTCTCCGTTTTATAAGTGAGAAGCCGTTTCGAGATTACATGACTTATCATGGTTATGAACGAGAAGCAAATTGAATTTAAAGAAATGGCGTCAAGTAGGTTGACTATGCACTTCCCATGTAACGCTGACATCAGTTCATAAACGATTATTATTGTAAGAAAACAAGTGAACTGCGATCTAGAAAATTCTTCCCTGCCCTTACTGAACGTGTCGACCATCTGGCAACGTCAGTCATGCAGTACTGGCCAGTTCAAGCAGTGTGACGGTGAGAGGTAAGGGACTAGGTGGTAGCCGCAGACATGATTTTGTGGGTACCGAGATTAGTTTGTAGCGTACGGCAAGCGAGACTCAGATGCGATACGTCCGTTTGGTATTTCTCAAAGACTTAAGAGTAATTGTACGAGGACGTCTATGATGTATGATACATGTATTATTGCTTATTTTATTATTATCGATCGGTCTATCAAAAATTGCACACAGAGCTGAACGCAGATCAGACTGCAAGTCAGTCGATCGCCATCTGCTCAGACAGCCATACAGGCATCAAGTTTATCGGAAATATCGTCTAAATTAGTATGGGATTGCATAAACACTCTCAAAGAGTACCAGGACATGAAGGGCACAAAGGAAATGAAAAGTCGGATGAGTTAGCCCGTCAAGGTGCGGCCAATCGTCTTATAGGTCCAGAGCCTTTCCGTGGCGTGACAAGAACATGCATTAAACAGTCAGTGAGAAATTGGACCAAGAAAAAGTCTCTAGAATGGTGGGACAGCCAATAGGGGCAAAGGCAGGCAAAATAGTTGATCAAAAGGGCCGATTTCACCAACATTATTATTATGGACCAATAGGAAAATACCTTATCGAAATGCAATTTGACGGAAGCTGTCAAAGGTCTCAGAATATCGTGAAAATTCGACTGTATTATAAACAAGACCATTTTTGATTCCAAAATGATGCTTTTGTACAGAGAAAACAGTACAACTTTCATGTATTTTGATTTATGTTATAGGTGTACATTTGACCATCCGTTATCCCCTCAGCGAATGGGAATGGGAGAAATAATAGGTCGATTTTCTAGCTGTTAAATTTGGCAGCAGGTTTGGTCGTTTCTTAATTCATGGCAATCTCGAAATTTTTTAAGTTCAATATACTGTGTGTATATTATGAGATCATTATAGCTACACATACCTGTTGAATTGTGCTGATTTGCAAGAAAATAGAATATAAAATGTATTCCAACCAATTCCTCATCTCTCTTTACATCATAATAGTAATCATTTGTTATAAATTCATGGGTTAATGAATATCTTCAAAGCAATCTAAACAATATGTCGTCCCCATCCTAAAACACCGATATGTGTAAAACATGTTAATCCCTACATCTCCGAGGTGCATAATGCAATTACTGTAGACATAGACCTAAAATTATTAGTAATTACTAAAAAATAATGTCGGGCTCATGCACTACTTAACGTAACCGAATTTAAAGATCAGCTGTTTCTACACCAGTGTCCTCTATGTGTTACGCCGCCAGATGGTAACTAGCTAGTGATTTCCAGTGGTGGTCAGCGTTTTGGTGACGTCACAGACATTTTTTGACATGATTCGGGTGGTTTCGGAACTCGTCTTACCTTTGGATAGCCCTTTCTATACTGTTCTATGCTCGTATTGACGTAATTATAATAATTCTGTGGTGACTAGTGTTCCACGACGATTTACGGTCAAAGCCAGGCGGTGAATCATCTGTTGGTTTTGTTTGAGTTGTTTACGAATTTGCGGTTGTTTTGGTGTTCGTCTTCGGGTGTGTTTTTCTGCCTTGGACTTGTTTTTTGTGCGATTAATTGAGGATGGCCATGGCAAAAAAAAAACGAGAGCCGCGCTGGTATCAACTCATGACCGTGATGAAGAGGTACCTGCAGAAGGCACCTGAACGCAATCGGACATCGCAAGAGGAGCGCCTAGTGACGACGTCGTGTACACGTTAAATCTGCACGAACCCCTAAATACGTGGTTATGTTGAATGTACCATCAACGATGGTGCGAGTGATTATACACTGAAATTAAAACAAAGAACTGCAACTGCAATTGTATGTATGAATGTTGAAACTGTTGAACAGTTTCGGACGAGTGGGGTTAAAATATCGTTGAGGAACTGGAAAGAAGTGTATGAATGTGTTGAAATGCAACACCTAACAAAAATTTGAGTGAAAAGGCTTTTTCATGTAAGGGTTTGGAAGTGCAAGTTTGCAAATATAGGATAAACTATAAGCACACAGTAGGTGATATAATCACATATGGATTACAAAAGTTGCAGTAAACATGGAAAAACCTTCAGCTAATCTGAAAAAATAGATTTTTTTTTTTTACATAGTTTCATAATATTTAATAAACTAAAAAGATTTCAATGGCAAGCTGTCACTTCATATTTTACAGTGTTTTATTTTGAATACTTTGATGCTATTTGCTGCCAAAAATTTGACGGAGAGATCTTGAGGCTGATTGGGTATATTTAACGGACTGTTTGGTACTCGTACCCTATTGGTGCAGAATAATGGTTTGTTAAATTGTGAAATCCACCCTAAAGAACCCATTTATAGAGGACCTACTCTGATTCAATAGGAAGGCCATTTCTGCAGAGGGCATGATGAAACACCAGAGCATTTCCTGTGTCACTGTGAAGGCCTGACAAGGCTATGGTTTCAGATATTAGAAACAGCAGGTCCAACATCTACGTGCAAGGCTCTGTGTCAAGGCTATGTAATCTGACTAAAGGATCAAGGCTGGACACAGTGCTTAAGAAAGTATCTATGGAGGTCACAATATACTCATTTGGGTCGCGGTGACGTTAAGGCTGGCAAGCCAACCCCTTTCTGCTGTAACCTGTATATGTATTATTAGGTGCGTAGAACTAGCGTGGTTTGAAACGTATAAAATGTTAGCAGCAAAAAATTACATATACTCTTCCCACCCGCTACAACCTCTAACATCCCTGCAAAAATTTTCCTGAAACGACAACAACGTTTTAGGCCTTTTTCTCCACCGCGAATGGAGCGATTTTCAAAAACTACAAAGCTTTTTTATTATTGACATAAACCTCGTGTTATAATTTCCTGAAATCCGAGCGGTACTTCCAAAGTTATAGACGAGCCAATAATTCACTGACAGGCAGATAGACAGATAAACAGACCGACAAATTGACAGACTGACGGGAGGAGTGACATGATTTTTACAATACTTCCTCGCCAGTAACGTAGGAAACAACAAATGTGTGTACAATAACAATATCTTCTAAAATGCGTCCGCATTTTATTAGTTGATAGTTGAAAAATATTTAGGAACTTTGGAAAGTAGTTTTTTAGCATATTTCGCAATTTTTCAAATACTTTGGGCCGTATCGTCAGCCATTCCTACAGAGGTAGGACGCCTTTATGGCCTCCTTGATTTTCAGTCTTTTCTCTCCTTCAGAAAGGCTGGGGTATTTCTAGATTTCTACTGTTCCTTGTCTGCGATCTCCTATTGTGAGGCTATGTTTCCTTTTTGAATTGCAGGAAATTTCAGGCTGATATAACAAATGATGTAAATCAAAAGCATGAACAATTTTATTCAAATATATATTTGTAACATAACCTCAAAATAGAGCGCTGACATGGAACAGTAGAAAACTATGAAAATCAAGAAGCCCATTGTAGGAACGACTGACGTTATGACCCTAAATCTGTCAAACGGCCCTAAACAGCTTATATCTCGAAAATATCAACTTTAAAGTGAAATTTATGGAAACATTGTTAGTTTAGAATGATCCAAAAATCTAAAAAATCTTTATCTGGAATGAAAAAAACAATCTTTGGAATATGTTAAAGAAACTGTCAACAGTTTTTGACTCAATTTTGGGCATCTCTCGTCGTCATTGTTTCTCAAGGCCATCCGGAGGACCTTAGCCTTTAAGTCATAGTCAGTCACTGTAATGTCAGATCTGTCGTTAGTCGTAGTCGAAGTGGCCCAGAAACCAAACAAGTTGTAGAGGAAGGTGGAGAGGGAGATAGAAAGGAAGTAGGAGCCAGAAAAGAAAGAAAAGTAATTTTTCTGTGTAAATATTTCAGCTGAGACAGATCTAGGGACTGTTATATTGTACTGTATACATTTTCACTTGCCCTGAACTAAATTTTGGCTATTTGTTTTTAAAGGAGGCCTGCGTGGTATGTCTTGCAAAGGCTTTCGCGACATCCAGAAAAAAATTTTGGACCTATTTTTGCAGAAAGAGATATTTCCAGGACTACTTGTCTATTACCTTCCCACTTAGTCCATTACAAACTGACATTTTAAATGTAGGTTGAATGGAATATATGTCAGAACGATCATTTATTATAGCCGCAATTCTAAAATGAACGAGCCACCAGAGGTAGAGGAACAAGACGAATTCGAGCTCCATTTCAAGGACTTAAAGTCGCGGATGAAACTTATAGCATCTGCGGATCCAGATCAGTACCTTAGCGACCTATCTTTGAGGAGATACCTTAACGCGTTTGGAGACGCGGACAAAGCCTTTCATGCTATTCTGAAGACCAACAAATGGCGAAGGGAATATGGCGTTAAAGACCTTACCAAGGATCATCCGGTTATGAGAAGGTATATTGGGGAGAACAAGGCTATCATCTTGGACTATCGAGACGGCTTGGGTCGTCCAGTCATTTACATACCAGCCAAAAATTATAACTCTTCCAGTCGAAATTTGGACGAAATGACGAAATTTATCGTATACTGCCTGGAAGAAGCCTCAAATATGTGCGTAGAGGACTTTACAGATGACATATGCCTCGTGTTTGATCTGAGTGGGTTTAATATAAGTAGCATTGACTACCAGTTGGTCAAAAACATCATATGGCTGATTAGCAAACATTATCCAGAACGATTGGGCGTGTGTCTGATACTAAATGCTTCATCTATGTTTTCTGGTTGCTGGACCATTATCAAGGGCTGGTTGAATAAGAAAACGACACAGAAGGTACACTTCATTGATAATGAAGAACAGCTCAGCCGGTATCTGCTGCCTGCTATCATACCAGAAGAAGTATAAGCACAGAAGAAAGGCTTGCACTATTGCTAATTTTATTTATCTGTTACATTTTTTAAGCCTGTAGTTTTGCATGGTAATGTGCAGACGTGTTTTTGTAAAATTGAGTATTTATATTTGTCAATTACTATAATGCCACTTATTATTGAGAAGGTAAATTATATACGAAATGGAACAGCTTGTTAAAATTAATGTATTTAGGTTACTAATGCCTGGAAACGCAAGGATGATATGCTTCGGCTCTGAGAGGCTTCAAAAGCAGTAGCATCTTCAAATGTTAGATGTGATCTAGAAGTGTAGTACACCCCTGCGAACTGAAACTGAAGAACATTATTTTTCCATTGTGGATACCTGGGCACAGAGGAAGCGACAAACCCTTCTCATGTAGATTGTTCTACTATCTCGATACCCCAGTGATAAGGGAACGGTCTTATCGACCAGTTTTGGATGTACGACGTTCGACAGGGTCAAGATGAGAGGCAGGTACATCGTGCGTTGACATAGCGGTACAAGACAGCCAGATCGCTGACGGCGCGTCGGCGGGAAAGGGTCCCGAGACTGTCCGTTACAAAATAGTCCTCGATCAGTCAAACAGCCCTCCTCTGGACAGTATCAAGCTTGGAATGTTGTAGGTCCTCTTACTGCTGGAATCTCTATGATGAACACGGCGATAGAATCATAAACATAATAAAACAACAATCCCACTTTTGAGAAAATTAGATAAGACAATAATAGACCGACCAACCCGAGAAAACAATAATCCCAACTCACGGAGTACTACCCTGTACCTTTTAACTTTTATTACGAGGGTAGTACATAAATTACTCATCAATGTTTTGATAATTTCAAAGTGGTGACATTACGACAGGGGAGTTGTCCTTTCTTGATCTGGATTGTCGAGGCCAAGCCTCTTTTGGTAAAAACCTTTTGAGTACCTTCCATATTCTATCCACTCATGACAGGTACAATTTTGGGTCCTCTGTTATTCAATATTTATTTAAACGATATATTCAAAATTAACAGTACTGGTAAAATAGTCAGTTTTGCAGACGATACTGCTATACTCTATAAAGGTAAGGATTGGAACGACTTAAAAGATATTCTCCAAAATGACTTTTGCAAAATTATTCAGTGGTTTAATAACCGAAAATTAACAATTAACTTTACTAAAACTCATTTTTTACCATTTTCATCACTATCTAATCATCTACCAAAATATAACCACCTTCGGTTTAAGGTAAATGATAAAAATATAAAAATCAATAGAGTTAATGATACAAAATATTTAGGAATTTATCTAGATCCCCACTTGAGATGGGATGTACATATTTCTCACATACTAAAGAAAATTAGATTCATAGCATATAAAATAAAATTTCTAACCGGTATATTAACTGAATATTATCTACGAATAATATATCAAGCTTTAGTCGAGCCACACATAACATATGGTATAGTAGTGTGGGGTGCTGCATGCACGACATACTTTAACGATTTAGATGTACTTCAAAGAAGAATTTTAAAATCAATGTTAGGCAAATCAAAATTATACCCAACTAATGGCTTATGAGTATATGATACAAAACAACTTTACTTCTTACATACCATCACTCATTATCACAAAACTATTAGTGAACACGACATAATTAAACATAATCATAAAACCAGATATAAATTACGCGCAAAAAATGTTCCTAAACCAAACAAATCCCTAATGAAAAGATGTCACCTGTATATAGCTCCAAAATTGTACGAACATTTACCAAATAATTTAAAACAATTACGCAATACATTAGGCTAAAAAAAAAATTAAAAAAATTCATTAACACGATTGGGAGAAATCAAATTAATAAAATAATCTCAAATATTACACAATAAATGCTCTACCATTCTTACCAATAATTTCTTTTTTCTCTCTATTTTATTACATTATGCAATTCAACATACATATGATCCATGCACAGGCGTTGTCCTCCTATGGATATATTATATTTATTTACTCGTTTCATGTTCCCTGTATTTTAGAGTAAATAAATATTATTATTATTATTATTCGCATGTGTACTGTCTATTGATTATGTTAATTAGCTGTCTTGTTACTGGTCATTAAACAATACACTAAGGGTGGATTTCACAATTTAACAAACCGTTATTCTGCACCAATAGGGTACGAGTACCAAACAGTCCGTTAAATATACCCAATCAGCCTCAAGATCTCTCCGTCAAATTTTTGTCAGCAAATAGCATCAAAGTATTCAAAACAAAACACTGTAAAATATGAAGTGACAGCTTGCCATTGAAATCTTTTCAGTTTATTAAATATTATGAAATTATGTAAAACTGAGCCAACATTTTTAAAAGTGCTTGATGTCTGAATAAAATCTATTTTTTCAGATTAGCTGAAGGTTTTTCCATGTTTACTGCAACTTTTGTAATTCATATGTGATTATATCACCTACTGTGTGCTTATAGTTTATCCTATATTTGCAAACTTGCACTTCCAAACCCTTACATGAAAAAGCCTTTTCACTTAAATTTTTGTTAGGTGTTGCATTTCAACACATTCATACACTTCTTTCCAGTTCCTCAACGATATTTTAACCCCACTAGTCCCAAACTGTTCAACAGTTTCAACATTCATACATACAATTGCAGTTGCAGTTTTTTGTTTTAATTTCAGTGTATAATCAGTCGCACCATCGGTGATGGTACATTCAACATAACCACGTATTTAGGGGTTCGTGTAGATTTAACGTGTACACGATACACGATAATTTCTTCACAAAAAAATCTTGGAGGGAGCACTTTTATACGGAAATTTGTTGTTAAAAATTCCATTTTTGACACATAACAAAACAAGTGATCACAAAACATAGAGTACAGTGACGTTGTAGAAGGAGAATAGACCAAAGGAGATCGGAATTGACATTTGAAATTAGTGTCTCATAATGTTGGTGATGGGAGAATACATTTGCGATCAGTGGAATGTATTGGAATGGTTAAAAAATATGAATTGAATCGTTTTTACGTTATCTCGACTGAAAGACTGGAATATCTGCTCTGTTTCTGTATATATATTTTTTGTGGTATTGTTGCATAAAGTAGTTGGTTCACGAACTAGTTCCTAGAACTGAACGCATCGTAATGAAACGAACTGGAAAGCACATCACTTTTTCAAGTAATCCAAGAAGGGACAAATTGTCATTTCACCGCACTAGTGATGGGAGAATCGAAAGCCTGAGATTCGCTTTGCTTCTGTGGCTCAGAGATATAGTGTTTTCTTCTGATAAAACTAGCGCAGTTTTTGTGTTTAAAATACTCTACTTTAGTAAATACCTTTGATCCTAAAGTTGCTCCCATAACAATATTAAACAACTCTCATCATTAAACGCGCTGTTTTCAGTCTATTTTATTCTATCCCTTGGGGAATGAAGAAAAGACTACAGTGCTCAGTGGCCACTCAGTGGCTCAGTGCTCGTCTGTAATGATAATATTCAAATACTACTAAACACCTAAATAGCTTTCTGGCCTGTCAATTTCGAAGCTACCAGTCCTCGCTTAGAGATGGTAGCACAGTTAAGGACATACTCGGGGTATACGGTTACGGATGTTTATGATTCCTCTCGATATCGATATATCGTCATGAAACCATCGATGCGTAAAGATCGATGTTCTATGTCCGATGTATCGATGTTTTCGATACATCAATGTATCGTCTATCGTCGCCATCCCTATATTGTATCCCCAAGAGGCACCAGTCAAAAACCTTAATCTCCAATATTTTATCAGGATTTATAATTCTTTTTAGCTCTTATTTTTTAGTAATTACTAATAATTTTAGGTCTATGTCTACAGTAATTGCATTATGCACCTCGGAGATGTAGGGATTAACATGTTTTACACATATTGGTGTTTTAGGATGGGGACGACATACTGTTTTGATTGCTTTGAAGAAATTCATTAACCCATTGAATTTATAACAAATGATTACTATTATGATGTCAAGAGAAACGAGGAATTGGTTGGAATGCATTTTATATTCTATTTTCTTGCAAATCCGCACAATTCAACAGGTATGTGTAGCTATGATGATCACATATTCACACAGTATATTGAACTTAACAAATTTCGAGATTGCCATGAATTAACAAACGACCAAACCTGCTGCCAAATTTAACAGCTAGAAAATCGACCTATTATTTCTCCCATTCCCATTCGCTGAGGGGATAACGGATGGTCAAATGTACACCTATAACATAAATCAAAATACATGAAAGTTGTCCTGTTTTCTCTGTACAAAAGCATCATGTTGGAATCAAAAAGTGGTCTTGTTTTAATACAGTCGAATTTTCACGATTTTATTCAACATTTTAATATAAATCACTGATATTCTGAGACCTTTGACAGCTTCCGTCAAATTGCATTTCGATAAGGTATTTTCCTATTGGTCCATAATAATACTGTTGGTGAAATCGGCCCTAATTCTATTTCTCATCTATATTATCAGATATTAGAACACATTGCATGGGGAAGGGTAACATCATACCGGATCAAAGTCACACCCATGTCCATAACCAGAGGAACGGTAGCTCCCTACCGCATGGAAGTCACGCCCGTGTCCATGATCAGGGTAACGGATGAAAGCCATGCCTCATATGGAAATACCTTGCAGGGGGAATTGGTAACTTCCAACCGCATAGAAGTCACGCCCGTGGTCATAGTCGGGGAAACGGTAGCTTCCTATCGCGTGGAGTTACGCCCGATATGCCAAGTTTATTGATTGTTACGAAAAGCAGTCCAGAAGCCAGGGTATCACGTTGCAGTATCAATACCCAAATGTGTGTTTAAAGTAAGCATCGCTATACTCATACTGTCATGATATACTTTCAGACTCCACGAGAGCTGGACATCACCACTACGCGATCGCATCGTTTATACGTTCAGGTACAAAATAAATTCTGATATTTTGTTATTGTGGATGCTTGAGTATGGAAACATTCAAACTATTGACAAATCTCACGTTACTCTGAATCTATGCGTTGTTTCATTGGGGTGATATCACGTACATGTTTTCAGCCCAATTTGAAAACTTTCGATAGCACCGATCCAGTGGTATATCGGTCGTGCATGTCCTCTGCCTGACAAGCTAGTTATGAATCCAAATTCCCGAACTGTATCATAACCCGGTATACGTAAACCATCATTACTGCCTGTAGTGCCAGCGGCCTGTTTAAAGTTGTGCTGGCAATAAACAAGCTGCACGCAATCTACAAAGTATACGGAATACCAATAGTGAGCTCACTCGGCAGTCAAATTAAAGTCGATCTATCCAAGAGAGACATTAAACCAAAACAATAAAACAATAACCAGCCGTGTTCAGTGCGTGATGCTTGTTGAAATATTCCAGGAAACGAGGAGTACGAGGGTTGTCCAAAAAGTATCGCGAATTTCATATTTTTTCAAGAATTATTTATTTGTTCATGAATATCTATTTAGTCCCTTTCAAAGTAATCCCCATCAGACATTACACACTTGTGATAAGGTTTTTTCATGGGCCTCTTTAGTTTCGGGAACAAGAAAAAGTCACAGAGGGGCAGGTCTGGGGAATACGGTGGGTGAGGCATTATTGGAGTGTTGTTTTTGGCCAAAAATTTGCGCACAAGTAACGATGCATGAGCAGGAACCGTTATCATGGTGCAAACGCCAATTTGTGTTGTTCCACAAATCCTGGCGTTTCTGGCGGATTGCTTCTCGCAAATTGCGCATTACTTGAAGGTAACGTTCTTTATTAACCGTTCTACCCTGCGGCAAGGACTCGTCAATGTTTTCGTCTGTTGTTGACGTACTCGGGCGTGCGCAACGCCTTTCGTCGCTCACATCTTCTCGGCCCCTCTGAGAACATTTCGTACTACCGATAAACGTTGCTTTTGTCCAAAGTAGCTTCGCCATATGCAACAGTCTACATTTGGAATATGTCCGCGCACTTCAAGTTGTTTTTTACACAAAATTTAATGCAAACACTTTGATCCATTTTTCCAATCGGAGACAAACTCAAACACGTCCACACGCAATAGCTGTCAAAACCTGACTGAATATTCAAAATGGCCGATATTGTCAACATTAGTGAGGGTTATCAGTACCAACATAACGCCACAAAAAGATCGAAAATCGAACATACGTGGCCCGCGAAAATTCAAAATTTGCAAAATTTTTGGAACAAACCTCGTATAACTGTTATTAGGTAGAATCGGTTGAGCTCACATAATGCCTAATGCCAAACGAGGGAGGTGGAGTGGGAGATGACACAGCGGTGCATGCAGCCTTCCAGACTGTTAGTGGTAGCTCGGTGTTCTGATGTCTGCCTGATCACGTGAAGTATGCGCGACTATGTTTGGGTTTAGTTTCTTTCTTTGATATATGGACTACAGCGTACTCCTACATCCGTTCTCCCACCCGCAAGGCTTTACCTGTCGGGGCTCGACTGTCAAATGAAAATTTCTACCGTGAATACCTTTTTACGTCCTATAACTGGCAAGGAAATGATAAGTTTTTTTTTTGATGTTACATAACATACGTCAGGAAAACCTAATTAACCCCAATTCACTTATTACCGTCAGTTTGTCTGTCCGTCTGCCCGCTAAACCTTGGCCCCGCTGTAACTTGGAAAGTACTGGTCCGATTTTGACGGAATGTTTGGTAACACAACTTTGTAGTTTTCAAATCGAACTAATGGCGGTGAATCTACAGACAAAAAAGTAAACATCGCAGAAACTTTGTTTTTGACGTTTAAGAGGCTGCTGATCATTTTCAGAAAATTTCGGGATCCGAAACAGCATCGAGCATGGAGTATATAGTCAGGGCGGCAGCTTCCCATACATGTGAGCAGTAATTGAGGCTAGGTATTAACTGGGTCTTGTGCAGATTGACGACCTTATGTGGAGAAAAATACTTTTTAGCTCCAAACCAGTGGTCGTCAACCTTTTCAGTGTGTTGATAATTTTGGAATAAACAGTGCTACCTAGTCGTAAGCAATGTAAGCCAACTTAAATGAAATTATATAAAGCTGTATGCGATATACATGTGTTTATTTTACTAATACTAGAACATACTAATAAACGCAAATAAACTAATAACTAATACACACTACATAACTATACTAAGTGACATATAAATCCGAACACCCAGTTTAAATGGTTTTATTTTAATAAAAGTTGGTGAATGTATTTATCTTACTGTAAATAACAAGTGCCTTATCAGTTGGACATTCCGGTTTTTATACTGCTTTTTTTTTAATTCACTAACGCTCTAAAAATGAATATTTCAGCCGCAGTAAAGAATCAACGTTGGCGGATTTTGGTTCTTCACATCCTTTACGATCGGTTGCGATGCCTAGAGTACGGAGACCTGTACGATTTCGTCAACTTAGTGAGTTTGATAGGGGCCGTATAGTGGGACTTCGGGAAGCTGGACTTTCTTTTCGGGCAATTGCAGTTAGAGTGCAAAGAAGTGTAGACACTGTGGTTAGGTGTTGTCAGGCATGGCTTCGAGAAGGCCGTACGCAAAGAGCAAGGGGCACTGGACGCCGCCGTAGAACAACAGACCGTGAAGATCGCCGCCTAAGATTATTGGCCTCAAGGGACCGTTTCTCCACTACCAGGTCCATTGCAAATGAATGGTTTGCAGAACACGGAAGTCCTATTGGCATGCGAAGTGTTTACCGACGAATGAGAAGTTTTGGCTTGTTTTCATACCGGCCACACTGGGTCCTCCCTTTAACTCGAGAACACCGACGTAATCGCCTTGAGTGGTGCAGACAACGGTCACTCTGGGATCAGGAATGGAACAGTATTGTCTTTAGTCACGAGTCTCGATTTTGTTTAGGCATGCACGATGGTCGTGCCAGGGTTAGAAGGCGACGTGGTGAAAGGAGGAATCCACAGTTTTTTGTTGAAAGACATGTTCATCACACTGTTGGAGTTATGGTTTGGGGTGCTATAGCTTATGGTTCCAGGTCACCTTTAATCTTCATCAGAGGTAACATGAACGCGCAGCGTTATATCCACGAAGTTCTAGAACCCCATCTTTTACCCTATCTTGACACCCTGACAGATCCAACTTTCCAACAAGATAATGCCCGACCACATGTTGCAAGAGTCACAATAGACTTCTTCATAATAATGATACATTGTTACCATGGCCACCAAGATCTCCCGACTTATCCCCAATTGAGCACGTGTGGGATATGATGGGTAGGAGATTGCTCAATTTGCAACGTCCTCCTCAGACTCTAGAAGCACTTCGAGAGGAGTTGGTAGTTGCCTGGAATGAGATACCACAGGAGGATATTGACCACCTGATCAGAAGCATGCCTAGGCGCGTTGGAGAATGCGTAGCACATCAGGGTGCATCCACACATTATTAAAGGTCAAAGGGCTTTAAAGCAGTGCAATCATTTTGAAATTTTTATCATTTACTTATTATGCTTCATTAAGTTCTGCAAACCATTCATTTGCAATGGACCTGGTAGTGGAGAAACGGTCCCTTAAGGCCAATAATCTTAGGCGGCGATCTTCATGGTCTGTTGTTCTACGGCGGCGTCCAGTGCCCCTTGCTCTTTGCGTACGGCTTTCTCGAAGCCATGCCTTTCAACACCTAACCACAGTGTCTACACTTCTTTGCACTCTAACTGCAATTGCCCGAAAAGAAAGTCCAGCTTCCCGAAGTCCCACTATACGGCCCCTATCAAACTCACTAAGTTGACGAAATCGTACAGGTCTCCGTACTCTAGGTATCGTAACCGATCGTAAAGGATGTCAAGAACCAAAATCCGCCAACGTTGATTCTTTACTGCGGCTGAAATATTTATTTTTAGAGCGTTCGTGAATTAAAAAAAAGCAGTATAAAAACCGGAATGTCCAACTGATAAGGCTGACATTTTTTTCACTTGTTATTTACAGGTAGATAAATACATTCACCAACTTTTATTAAAATAAAACCATTTAAACTGGGTTTTCGGATTTATATGTCACTTAGTATATTTTAAACAAAAACATGTCCACTTAAAAAATGCGTGTTCAATGAGAAACCTAACACTCAGACTCACTGACTTTTTTTTCATGTTACGAAGTTCCAAGCTGTTGGATATTTCCATGAAGGGTGAAACAACAAATGGCACCACTATAGCGATATCGTTGAAATCTTTGAAACGATTTTTGAAGTTATCCTTCAAGCTAGAGACTATTTCTACATTATATTTACTGTCATATGGTTCTAATAGACTTTGAGATATCTTTTCTGAAAGAACGGGAAAATTCCTGGTATCGCCATCGATTTCCCAAAACTCAAGCTCTTTTATAAACGCTATTATTACAAGGTTTTGAATAATCTTCTTTGTACCGCTTGAGCTCTAATCTTGTTCACAATTTTTACTACCAATTTCATAACGCTGCTTTGTTGTAGTGTTAGAAAATGTCCACATAATGCTTGCTGATGGATAATGCAGTGGTAACAGAGAAATTGTGGAAAACTTTCATCTTTACGACATAACGCCACGAGACCCTTATCACGATCCACCACAGCTGGAGCGCCATCGCTTGTCAAGCCTACCATTTTGAATATTGAAATTTTCGCAGAAGAAATGCTATTTTTAAAAGAAGATAATTCCTGCTAATAGTCTGTCCTTTTAGTGGAATAAACTTCAAAAGATCTTCTTTAATCGTAAAATCACTAAAAACCATTTTACAAAATTTACGGAAGCTTCTATGATTTTTACACGTTTTTAAAATATGTTGTGAGCCACCAAATTGCCTTTGCGAGGTACACTGGTCTAAACAAAACATCGAAACCATGTTAATCAAGGTACAAAACTGCGTTTTGGAAGCATTAAAATGTACCGGATTGTTGCGTCGCCGAGCGGTGATAATTTCCTGAACTCTTATCAGGAAGCCGCTGCTAGTCTTCCTTTCTCCAGCTCAGCTGCAAAGATCGGCTTGGTACGTTGATTTCCTGCATGTAGAGCGCTGTCAACCGCAGAGTGACCTTATTATAAAGATTCCCTACACTTTGTACGCAATCTACAACCAGGCAACAACGGCTTGGCGTCGAATATTTCCAGGCTCGCCTCCAATTAATTTATATCTAATTGAAAGCGTTAAATGTCAGCAAGCCGCTATTTTGACAAATGAATCCGACAAAGATTGGATAAATTAATTTTCGCAGAGCTTAGAGTGCCGCGACTTGGCTCGACGCTCGGCTGTTACAACTGGCGCCAAGAATTCTTGACTGTGCCCGAAACAGCTTCTTTAATGAGAAATAATATACGAGTTGTGTTTGCCGTTTTGCTATCCTTGCAGAGGACATTGCAGTTGTCTGGTAAAAAAGGAAAATCTTCTAGGTCACCAGATTTCTGCTTTTCGTTCCAACTTGGGGGTTAATTCTTGAAATAAGGAAGTTGGGTAACCGAGAGAAAGTGGGCGTAGTTCTCTTACCTTCCGGGGACTGCATTCATGAATACTGATTGAAGAGTCGCTCCCCGAGATAGTCTTTGGAGAAGTTTCACCGTTGGCCGTCAGTCTCAATTCTGAAGATGAATGTAGCTTTGTGATGGTACGTCTAGTGATATGAGGTGCATTGCTTTTTTGCTCTGAGCCTAGGAGGGAGGCTGTCGTATCATCGCTATCGGTAAAGATTGGTGCAGAAAAAATAAATGTCCACAAAAATATTAGTAGTTACTATCGACCAGAGACTTCTGTTCACAGACCACGTAAAGAATCTCCTAAAGAAATCATACCTGGGACTCCGTGCTTTATATGCTAACAAGTTTATCCTTAACTTCCAATTGGAGAAAAAACTCTACGAGTCACTTGTAATATCAGTTTCTATCTACTGTAATATTTTATTTTAACCCTGCCCCATTGGCATTGCTAAGAACAGACTGCAGGTTGTTTAGAACAGTTTAACTTTGGTCTAAGTCGATTTGATCATGGCTCAAATAAGCTTACTTTTTGTGCTGGTTGAAAATGCCGTACTTAGTGGATCTTATTTTCATCTACAAATTATTGCCCACATCTGAACTTCAATAACTAAGAGAAAAGTTGATAGAAGCTCAATCATCCCCTTCTACCCGTACATCCAACATTCAGAAGGATAGACAACCACTAGTTTTCGGAGATGAAGCTTGACAAAACTATTCTGCTTTCTTTAGTGCGCGTTAGATGCTATTTTTTCATAAGACTGACGCATTCTCGTGACATTTACCATGAGTCTTCCGAGTCCTCCTTCGACCCGGTCCTGTTTGGAGAAATCCTGGCCGACAAAGGCAAACACTCAGCACGCAGTTACCGGTCTATTTGGCAAACTCATTAATCGTCGACCAATCATAGTAATCACCGTACAACCAAATACTGCAAGCGTACATGCAGACCGACAGACAAGCCGCTATGTCGCCAAGACTCGAAGCATTGGAAGGCTATGCTATGCAGTGGCGACTCGTCTTGTCTCGATCAGAGGAAACAGATACCGGAAGCATCAAAAAGGTGTTTTACAATTTGATAGGACTGGCATTCGGTTTATATACTAATGCTAATATTCACTTCTGTTCCCACTTCTGTGACATTTTTTAATTTTTGCTACAGAAACGGCCATGTTTACAGCGAGGCAGTAGCAGAACGACACATCCTGACTATTTTCAAAATAGAATTTTGAATTAATTCTTGTATCCGGTTACTGTCTCATAAAAATACAGTACTGGTTATCTTTAGTCAGGTTGGATATGTTAATCAATACATAGCACACGGAGCAAAGGACACAGACCTGCATCTGCGGTGTTTTGTGGTTGTCTAGGTAGTCCAGGCAATGTCTTCCCATCTGATGTGAAAACCAAATATGCTTTAAAATGTTTTAAAAACTTTTTCGCAATCCAAAAATTGTTTTTTTTGCTCCGGTCAAAATGTTTTTAGATCTCTTGGCACATTCTGAACAAATCAGACGGGCCACTTTAGGTCTATCTAACATCACTAATACGTAAAAAGAAGGTGGTAGACAAGGACCAGTCGACCGAGGCAGTACCACCCGCTAGCTTTTCCCAGGGTGTCTGCATGTTTCCACACCTAAGCTATGCAGTCTGTTATCTACCAAAACAAAGAAATTAATGATGATGGATCCCTCGAGCACTAAAAACTCCGGACGTAAACTCACTCCACTCTCGGAATGTCCGGGTGGAGGGTGGGCTCGAGGGAACAACATCGAAGATAAAATTTGTTTTTCGAACATCTGCGGGATCAACAGCAACATTGATGCTGTTCATCAATACCTGCAATCCAATCGTCCCGCCGTGCTTTTCTTGGCGGAGACAAAAATCTCAGAGGCTGCACCGATTAACCATCTCAACTTCCCAAACTACGAGGTGCACTCCAATCTGAGAAAGAACGGGGGAGTTGTGGCTTTTGTCCGCAGCAGTCTTTCCTGCTCCAGGGATCTTTCTTTGGAATCAGACCGGAAGGACATTCTGTGGCTTCGCCTCAACTCCAAAACATCACCCAAATTTATTTGCTGCCTTTATCGCTCTCCCTCGAACCATAACTGGGATGACCTACTCGAATACCTCGCCGTCCAGATCGACGTCCTGAACATCAATCACCCCGCTTCAGAGGTAGTTCTTCTCGGTCATTTCAATGCCCATAATGAGCTTTGGTTGGGCTCAAATAAGACCGATGCAGCAGGTCGTGCAGTCGAAGCGTTCGCTCTTACTCAAGGGCTGACCCAGCTGGTGACGAGCCCTACTTTTTTCCCCCGCGTCTCGTCACACGCCAGTAGCCTGCTGGATCTCTTTCTGACCACGCATCCTGCCCCTTACAGCACTGCCGTCCTGTCCCCCCTGGATAACTCAGATCACGGTGTTGTGGAGGTTAGGTTTCGGTCAGAAGCCGCTGTGGCCACAGAAACTCGCACAGGCCGCAAAACTTGGCATTACGGACATGCCGACTGGGAGGGGCTCAGAGACTTCTTCTCTAGCTTTCCTTGGAGAGATGTCTGTTTCACTGACGCGGATGCGTCGACTGTCTGTTCTTCAATAACCGAAATTATCCACGTCGGAATGGAGGAATACATCCCTCACACAGTGAAAGTTCCTAAACCTGGGTCCAACGGCTGGTTCAACAAATCGTGTGACACTGCTCGCCAGCAGAAGATCAAGGCCCACAGAACCTACTTACAAAACCCCACTGTAGAGAACAGACAAGCCGACGTCGAGTCCAGAAACAAATATAACGAAGCGGTTCGCAATGCCAAAACCCAGCATGATATAAAAGTTAGGCACAGGGTAATGTCGCAGCGCAATGGCAGTCAGTCTTTCTGGACGCTGGCCACGCAGATTGAAAAGAACTTCTCACACAGTAGCCTTCCACCACTTACGTGTCAGGATGGAACTGTTGTATTCGACCCAAAGGCCAAGGCGGAAGTGCTAGCCAAGATCTTTGCTGCCAACTCCACCATGGACGTCCCCACCAACGCCCAAGTGCCGTCAATTCAAAGGGTTCCCCACACTATGCGGGAGGTAACATTCAGGCATAAGACCGTAAGACGAGTGCTCTTGTCGCTCGACATCAACAAAGCTTCTGGTCCGGACTTGATTCCTGCCATTGTACTGAAGAGATGTGCAGCTGAGCTTGCTCCAGTTCTTTCGCGTCTCTTCCAGATATCTTATGAATCCGGCACCTTCCCAGAAAACTGGAAATTTGCTCATGTACAGCCCATCCCAAAAAAGGATCTAAAACCGACCCTTACAACTACAGGCCTATAGCTCTGCTTTCTGTTATAAGTAAAGTGATGGAGAGGTGCATAAATTCGCGAGCTTCTGGACTACCTCGAACGTCACAGCTTGATTAGCGACAGGCAGTACAGTTTCCGGCACCAACGATCCACAGGGGACCTCCTAGCTTACGTCACGCAACTGTGGAGTAAACTCATCCAGTCTCATGGTGAGGCTCATGTCGTTGCTCTTGACATCACGAAAGCGTTCGATCAGCTGTGGCACGCTGCCCTCTTGAGCAAACTTCCATCCTACGGCCTCCCAGAAAAGCTTTGCAGATGGGTGGCTGACTTTATCTCTGGCCGCAAGATATCCGTCGTAATTGACGGATTCTACTCTTCATCCCACAACGTCAACGCGGGTGTTCCCCAGGGATCGGTCTTGGCTCCAACACTGTTTCTCTTACATATCAACGACCTCCTTTCCTGCACGATCAACCCAATCCACAGCTTCGCTGATGACAGCACTCTACATGCAGGAATTCAGAGTGACAAGCCGATCTCTGCCGCTGAGCTGGAAAAAAGAAGACTAGCGACGACTTTTTCTCTGACAAGAGACCTGGAGGTTATCACTGCTTGGGGACGCAACAATCTTGTACAGTTCAATGCTTCCAAAACACAGTACTACTGTACTTTGACGAACAAAAAGCGTCCTAGCGCTCATACAGTTTCGATGGACGGTCGAGTTCTACCAAAGAGCCATTCATTTCGGCTGGTCGGAGTCCAGATCACCGAGGACCTGATCTGGCACGAACACATCTCTTCAATAGCTGCAGCTGCTGGGAAAAAGCTAGGCTATTTGTTTAGGGCTAAGAAGTACTTTTCTCCGCATGACCTTCTCACTCTATACAAGGCCCAGATAAGGCCTAGCCTCGAGTATTGCTCACACATTTGGGGTGCTGCCGCCCTGACTACATTGTCCATGCTCGATGCTGTCCAGAGGAGGGCGGTCCGACTGATCGATGACTCTTCTCTAACAGACAGTCTCGGGACTCTTTCGCACCGGCGGGCCGTCGGCGATCTAGCTCTTTTCTATCGCTACACCAACGGGCTTTGCTCCTCAGAGCTCTCTTCCATGATGCCGCCGCGCGATGTGCCTGCCAGACAGACCCGCCTGACTTCGGCGTCCCATCCTAACCGTGTCAAACTTCGTACATCCAGAATTGGCCGATACGACCGCTCCTTTGTCCCGAGGGTGTCTAGATTGTGGAACAAACTACGGGAGGAAGCTTTTCCCAGTTCTACTAACCTTACGCAGTTCAAAAATCGTATTAACAAAATTTCTTTGGGATCATCATAGCAGCCGCGGTGTTCCGGCATTTAGGCTTCTGCCTGCGCGGCTGTTTCGATATATATAAAAAAAAAGATACTTAAGAGCTTTTCTCTAAAGTTGATAGTTTTCGAGTTATAAGCAATACATTTACGACCCCGTATAACTATGAAGAAATGAAAATTTTAATGTCGCCAATGTGTGCCTAGATATTTTTCGAAAATCCATTAAGGACTTCATTTAGCGCATGCTTGATTAACAATTTAAAAATAAAGGTTTTCAATAACAATGCCTGAAATACTGTGGGATTGTATCAATGGATGTTTGAAAAATACTTAGGCATATTGATAACATTAAATTCTTGTAGCGCTTATATCTCGAAAACTATCAACTTTGGAGAAATGTTTTAAAGCAATCTTTTTATTCAGAGTATCCCAAAAAAAATCTAACAGAACTTTTTAAGGAGCAAAAAAGTACAATTTCTGAATTTGTTTAAACAAATGCTCAAAAGACTTTTGACGTAAATTTGATTCTGGCATCATGGTGATTCGCTAAAAGTGGCCGTTTTTGCATAAGATTATGCATAATTTCCCAATCAGAATATTTCGAGAGTATTCATTCAGAGAAAGTGGTGTAACTTCTGATTCACGTTGTCCTTTTTCATGTCCTTGGTTTCATTTATTAGTGCCCTAATGCGTGCTTCTAATGGATGTTAAGTCTTGCCAGTTCAATTGTAATATTTATCATTACTGAGAAAGTGTATGAAAAGTCCTACAAACTAGTGAAAACTGCATGTCGTTATCTCAATTCTTTATAAAGGTATGACTAAAAAATAATTTATGAACGGGTATGGGGAGTAGGAAATACAGGCTCTAATGCAGCTACTCGCACTAAAATTAATTGACAAATCTTTCATTTTTTCAAAATTAAAAAAATGACCAAGAATATCAACGTGACGTTTCTTTTTTGAAAATTTGTGTCCCTCTCAGTACCCCACGTCGCAGGTAACTCACACATCTTATCTTAGTCTGACAAAATACAGTATTTCTAACGGTCGATTTTATGTTTTACTATTCTGATTGGATATCCTAGACTTACCCCTTTGTATACAGTACCTCTGAAATGTTTCGGAACCCCACATTCAGTTGTGAACTAATAGTGGTAGGAAAAAACGAAGCCCCCTTGGTTGATAGGAGTTTCCCCCATCTATCCAATGGTGACCTTAAATTCGATCTTGATCATGACCTTCAAGGTCATTTGAAGGGCAAGTTCGTTTTTTTAAATGGAACCCTCATTTTTGACCCCGTAAATGAAAGTAGCAGAAAAATTTATGTTCAAATGTGATCTTGACTAATCTTAAATTTTGACCTGATGAGCTCATAGTCAAGGTCAAACCCAGGTACCGTGACATAACTTGAAAGCCAGTAGACGTATAGGGTAACTACCTAGACATTATTTTCAAGGTTATTTTAAGGTAAACTCTTTTCTTATGGGACCGTATACTTTTGACTGCGAAAACGGAAAATCTTATGTTCGAATATATCCTTGACCATTATTGGAACTTGACCTTGGACTTGACCATCAAGGTCCAACACAAGTTTACCTTAATTTCTTAGTAATTTAGAAAACTGTGTAATCCCCAAATAAACTGACTTCTCTGTTCTTTCGGGATTGTTCCCTGGCTACAAGAAGAGTGTTGACCTTCACATGGATTTAAAGGTCATAACGGTTAGGGTCAGATCCAAGTTACCTTTGGATATCTGGAGAAAAATCCTGAAAATGGTGTATCGGTAGTTTCCATATACGAATACTGGCTTTCAAGTTATGTCACCATACCTGGGTTTGACCTTGACCATGGCCTCCTGAGATCAAAATTTAAGAATTACGGAGATAATATTTGAACGTAAATTTTTCTGCTCAGGTCAAAATTGAGGAGTTTAAAACAATCGACTTGACCTTCAAATGATCTTAATGGTCATGGTCAAGGTTGAATACCGTTGAATAGGTCGGGAAAACTGCAATGAATCGTAGGTATTAGACTTTTGATACCATTATTAGTTCAAAAATTATCGTGAGTTCTGGTTGCTTTTCAGATACCCTGTATGGTGATGGTACTCAACAGGATCCAAAATCCTCTATTGCCCTTAAGATGTTCACTCTGCCATAGTCTCCCTTACTTCCTGAGGGAGCCGCCACTGAGCTATACCATGCGTAAACCAATTACCGCCTCATACGTGATGACATGTACGTGCACAGTAGCGCCGCCTGCATACACATACAGTTATTATACCGAAGTGTATATCCAGCGTGTATGTTTGTTTCTATACGGAGGAGTTGTTATTTCAATTCGGATGCGGGGGCACGTAAAGCCGACTTCCGTATCAGACGATGCCGATGTTCAGCGCCGTCTGCATGAAATGAGCTAGATTCCTCGGAGAGACGTAAGGGATGAGTCATGCTTCGGACACGTTGTGACATAATCGTAGGGGAATATGGTCATGGTTCAGTCCCATGTGGATACATTTTATCCCATGTGCTACAGAATTGCAATAATATTTTAAGGGATGCCTTGTAGGGAATGGCTTTACGGTATTTTTTTTAAATTTAGTATCTCGTAGATTTCAACATGTAGAATAAAGGCGTCCATGTTCCCAGAGTTTTTACACGGGTAGTTTCTAAGATATAGAGCCTTCAAGTTGGACAGCCCGTAGTCTATTACAGCATCTTGCAAACTCTGTATTCGATATGATTGAGTTGCAATTGTAATTCTGTTCTGTCTGATCGGACGGACGAAATCAGCATGTTTGGCTAGTTCTATGACAAGAAGACCTTATCTACTACACATCTAGAATCGTCGCTATCTAGCGGTTACGTGGTGACTGGACCTCCAACCGGCTACAGGTGGACAGGTGGTAAGTACGTATATGTGAGGCAGCGGCTTCAGGGCGCAGTGTCATGGGGGTGCAAAACAAATATCAATCAAAGGCGGATTCCGGGGGGTATATGAAGGTCATGACTCGCCACTGGGCTAGCCTGGACCTACCAGCCAACGCCTCCCCCCCGCTCTCTTGTTAACACAAAAGCATCAGCCTCTGATGCAGTCTAGCTAATTTTCATTTTCCAATAGCCCCTTCCCCACTAACCAAATACGTAATAAAAAATGTAGATGTCTTTAAAAAAATGGAGGAAGCTTGGTTGACTCTGTACTTCCTAAGCAACGCCGACATCAGTTCATAAAGGATTATGTTTAGCACAACTTAGATCCTCTGAGAAAAAGGGTTATTTCCGAATATGTGCAACAGAGAAACTTAATGGATCAAGTCAGTCAAATAGGCCCACACGATCAGAGCAAAGACATTCTTTTTATTCCCTACGTTTAGTTCATCTGGCAACGCAGCCTCTTTCCCATACCTGACCGCACTTGCCAGACGTGGCAACGCGGCAGAAAGGCAGGCACGCCCGTTGGTGATTCCCGATAGTAGAAGCAGGGACGCGTAAAAGACCGACAAAAATTGACGACATCGTTTTTCGTGATCTACATGTCAAGAAGTCAAACACGTATAAGAGAACTTTGAGGGAAAATCATTCCAACCTTCCCGATCTCCTATACAGTGACCAACCCGTAAAACGCGCAAACAAAATAAAAAATAGAAACGTATCTAAGGTGCTATTAACCAAATCACAGTTAGGAGAAAATTTAAACATGTCATATGCCTTCCATTAGTTTTTGGGAGGTGTTTGAAAAAATATTTCTAATAGTTTCCCGAATAGTCCTCTCCATTTGCTTTATAGTGCTTAGTTTTTTGATATACTCCTTATTTTCAATCGCCTTAGAGCAGAGAGAGAGAAAGAGAGACAAAGAAAGAGAGAGAGACAAAGAGGTGGAGAGAGAGAAAGAGGTGGAGAGACAGAAAGAGGTGGAGAGAGAGAGAAAGAGGTGGAGAGAGAGAGAGGAAGAAAGAGAGAGATAAAGAGAGAGAACAAAAGAGAGAGAGAAAGAGAGAAAGAGAAAGAAAGAGAGAAAGTAAGAGAGAGAGAAAGTAAGAGAGAGAGAAAGTAAGAGAAAGAGAGAGAAAGAGAGAGAGTGCAAGAAAAAGAGAGAGACAGAGAGAGAAAGAGAGAGAAAGAGACCAAAAAATTAAGCGAGCACTTACCGAAACCAAAACTTGCCAACTCGTCCTTTAGAAAATTTGTTTACTGCAGAATAGGTCAACGTTCCACAAAGCTAGAAAAGTGGCGAATTTGAGAGCCAAGGCGGTGACCTTAATGACACCAGATCTCATGCTATGTGGATTTTTATAAGAAAGTTTATGATAATAAATCAAGCATAATAGAGTACTGAATAACGTCTGCCCTAAAAGTTTTGGCACAAAATATTTATCGGATTTATCGGATTTTTTTTTTAATAAAGAAATTTATTAAAACACTAGTTATCATGAATTACAACTCAATACTTAACTAGACTATACTATCAAATTATGTGGAGTGACCCATTCTGCTCTACCAGACGCATCTTTCTTCGAATGTCTCTCATGAGGTCCTGGACGGAATTCAGATCAGTTTCTTTCAGTTTTTTGAAAATTTGCCGTCTTAATTGTTCTTCATCTTGGGCTCCCCAGCCTCCATGATAAACCTTCATAGACAGTAAAGTCCAAAAATCCTCTAGCGAGGATTATCGTTACTGTGAACAAAATGTATGTTGTAAGCTAGTTTTGGGTATCTCTTGATGATGCTGGGTCTGGCCAAAACATGGTATGGTCATTAGCATGATGTTCGTGGGCAAATTGAATCAATTTGGAAAGGCAGTTATCAATATAGTTCTGACTATGCAAAGCTTCACCGCTTACTCTTCCCTCAAAAGGTTGGGATACACCCCTGTTAGGAATTGCGCACCGGGCAAGGATTTTACCTGCAAATTTCGCTTTATATTTGTATCTAATATTGTCAGGGCATTTATCTACGATACATTGTCCATATAAATTCGTCGTTTCCCTTCATTTCAGAATTACTCAAAGTGAAATAGTTTTCATCATCTAAAACAATGATTTTTCCGTTGGCAAAGTGTACCCGCCTCGACTGACGGCAGCATACTTGGTATACGAAGGAGTTGCGCTTGAGAATATTTGGGGCACCTAAGTCTCTTTCGATATTTAAGACCATTCCTCCTCAATTCCTACGATATCGTCTCCTTGTTGACATTCCAACCTAATTTTTTGCTCTTCTCACCAATCTCTCTGACCTCTCTGCAGTAAATGCACGATCTTCCACTTTTTTGGAGATTCAGACATGGTATTATTTCCTGCTTGCATTTGTTCGATAAATTGTTCTGCGTGAAATGTTTTCATACCCGCTCAACCATCTTGTAGATACTTTTTCTTATTTCTAATGTATACTTCTTAGAGCGCAAACTTGAAAATAAATAAATGTCAACTGATAGTAAAGTAAGTAAACAAACTTTTGTTTCCAAAGGCAACTTGATATTATTTTGTGTTTGTTAAAATTAAAGCTAATGCATTTTGTGCTAAAACCTTTATTACATACGTTAGCATTATTTGTGTGCTATACGAAATATACGTTTGAGTAATAGGAAATGTAATCGTATCGCTCACTTCTGTGCAGCTTTGAGAATCGGGCAATCATAAATATGATATCATTTATCACACATCTTCACAACCTTCCATCAAAGGTTAAGTTAAAAAATTATATTCATTTCATAAATATATTACTTGAGAGAAACAAATCAGTTAGTTATAAAGGGTGTTCCATCTATTGCTTTTTTTTTCAAGTACCATTTTTTGACATGTTAAATGTGTCAACTGCCGCAATGAAATTCTTTCTGGATGAAAAAATACCAGTTCTCAAATGGCCTTCACAGTCTTCTGATATAAACCCCATTGAAAATCTATGGGAATATTTAGATAAGCAAATACGAGATAAACATTATTCAAACAAGGATGAACTTTTTGCCGCTTTAGAGTAAAAGTGGAGACAGATTGATGAATCTTATATCAAGCGTCTACAATCTATGCCGAGACGATGCCAGGCGGTGATTGATAATAATGGTTATGCTACAAACTATTAACACAAGCATGGTTGGTTTTCTATAATTCAATGAACTTTGCTTTTTTTCTATAATTGTTTTGGTTTGTCTATATATTTTTGCCCTTCATAGTTCCAGTTTTTTTCAATTAATTGTTTATTGAAGGGAGTCTAATGAATTTGTTTATGCTATAACAAATTATGTATTCAGGTTGGTGTATCAATAAAACAAGTTAAAAAAGAAATACAACACAATATTAATTTGTCTATATACTTTTGTCCATTACTGTATGTGCGATGTTATATTCCATACATAAATGGCATACACTGACCTACAATTCTCAATGAGTTCGGTTTCTCACTCATAAAAAGTGTGTGTTTTTTTTAGAATGAAAAAAGAAGGAACGGATGGAACACCCTATATATTGGCCTCCTTGTATCGTATTATGCTAACATTATAACTATTTTAGAACATTATCTTGTTATATGTTGTCATCTATCGTCTCGACGAAAATGTTTTGTCAAGAGCACAAGAATATACCTGAGAGTCCTTAGTGATAAATGTCGCTAATTGGTCCTTCGAAGAAAAAAAAGGAGAGTAATGCATTTTGAACGTAAGTACTTCAACTGCATATCAAAGGCATCTGGCGGATTATGTAAATCCTATCTTGTAATTGACCAAAGGCGAGGATCGATAGACGCCTAGACCAAAGTTAATGTAATACATCATCAACTTGCCAAGTAGATTCCGAACCGACTCAGTATTATCAGAGTTGCTCCCTTGGGACTTGTCTCAATGCGCCCCTTGAGAGCCAACCGAGAACGATTTCGGGATAGCACATCAAATACGGTACTTAAGCAAGTTTGTATCGGTTTCGGTTACCTAGGTAGTGGCTGTAACTCCTTCTTCAGGGGCTGCTTTATGGACAGCGAGGATACAAATTGACAATAGGAACACAGTAAAAATGTTACACTGTTGTAGTATTGGGATTTTTATACGACTGACTCAGACAGGGGTTGCGTTTTTCATACGTGGGTGTGTATCTATGTATCTAAAAATACTCTTTCACGGGCTAAAGGCCTATTGGCTTGACGAATTTTGACATATGACGTGTCGTTGGGTTCGTCTTAGCGGTGCGAGTCGCAAATAGAAAGCTTAACGAAGAGATTCTTATTCCAAAATTCAAATTTTATAGGGAAATTCTTTCTGATATACAGGGTGTTTCAGTTTATTGTTGCATAACTTTAAGATTCGATAGAACTTTTAAAAGTAATGCATAAAGTCTATATAAACATGGGTCGAAAAATACGTGGCTTCCGAAATTTACTTTCTAAAATAGTTTTTTTCGAATATTTTGAACAACATTCGATGTATAACAGTGAAAATTGGTATAAAAGGGTTTTTTGGTACGACAAAACGAACCATGGGCGTAGTTGTACTGTAGGCGCTAGAGGGGGCTCTCTACTATACCTGTAGTGTATTAAAATGACCGAAAAATTTTTCTTAGTGCAATTTTTTGCTTTTTGAATAAAAATAAATGATTTTTCGCACTTTTCAACATAAAAAAGCTCACTTGTGAATTTTCGTTATAGTTAGCCGTTTTTGAGATATTTCGATTTTTAAGGTTCGATGCATTTTTAATTATTTATGATAAAATAACGTTAAAAAGTCAGTATCTCGATAATTTTTGGAAGTAGGCTGTGCCTGCAAATATTTTTGAAATTGAAAGCAGGATAAGGTTAAACGTCAATTAGTTGACAGTTAGTTTTGTTGTCTGTTGAAACCTGAAACGTTTTTTGCAACTGTGAATGCACGAAATTTAGTTTCTTTTACCTGTTTTTTTTTGTTAGTTTTATAAAAATGCCATTTTTATTCTCCAATCAAGAGTTGGCGGATATTCATTTTGTGTATGGCTTTGTAAATGGAAACGCAGCAGAAGCAGCCAGAGAATACGCACGAAGATTTCCAAACAGACGACATCCAACTCGCTCAGTATTTGTAAGAGCACATCGCCAAATAATTGAAAATGGTTTTGGAAATCTCCAAAGCGATTAAAACATAAATGTTCGTCAGCGCAAATTTACCCGTATGATTCTGCGTAAGTTTGATAGAGATCCGACCACAAGTGTTAGGAGAGTTTCTGGTGCCTTGGGAATTTCAGCAAGCCATGTTCACCATGTTCTTAAAAATGACCATAGACGTCCTTACCATTTGCAACCTGTGCAAGGACTACAGCCAGGGGACGGAGAACGGAAAATCACATTTTGTCAGTGGATTCTTGATAGAACTGATAATAATAGGGAGTTTTTAAGTAACGTTTTATGGACCGATGAGTCATGTTTCACTAGACGTGGAGTGGTAAATTTTCATAATCAACATATTTGGTCGCATGAAAATCCGCATGCAGTTCGGGAAAGACATTTTCAGCATGAATTTAGAGTGAACGTGTGGATTGGTATCTACCGTAATCGGCTATTTGGACCCTACCTTTTGCCTGCAAGGTTAAATGCTGCGACCTTCTTGGAATTTTTAAAGGCTGAACATGCAAATATGTGGGATGATGTTATGTTAGATTTAAGAAGATTGGCCTGGTTCCAGCTTGATGGTTGTCCAGCTCATTATTCGAGAATAGGTAGAAATGGGCTGGACGAAAATTATCCAGAAAGATGGATCGGCCGTGGAGGACCAGTCGCCTGGCCTCCACGATCCCCTGACCTAAATCCATTAGATTTCTTTGTGTGGGGATTTCTAAAAGAAAAAGTATACCAGACTCCCGTAACCACAAGAGATATGCTAATAGACAGAATCAGGGATGCATGTGATGAAATAAGGCCTTATTTGAATAATGCTATTCCACGTTCGATCATTCGTAGATGTGAATTGTGTATTGAACAATTGGGTTTACATTTCGAGCAACTACTTTAGATTTTGTAAGTTTGTCCTAGCTACCCAATAGCATTTTAGTTGTAGATTATTAATTTAATTTGTTAAAAATAATATTGGAAAATTAAACAAATTAATATTCCGTTTTTTTGTGTTTAGTTAGAAATTATTGCAGTATTTAAAAACACAATCTAAACGATCATCTTAATTACTTGTAATGCCCAAATCGAAAATGTAAAAAAAAATATTATTTTCCCATAAATAATGAAAAATGCATCGAACCTTAAAAATCGAAATATCTCAAAAATGGCTAACTATACCTAACGAAAACTCACAGGAGAGCTTTTTTATGTTGAAAAGTGCGAAGAATCAATTTTTTTATTTAAAAAGCAAAAAATTGCACTAAGAAAACATTTTCGGTCATTTTAATACACTACAGGTGCAGTAGAGAGCGCCCTCTAGCGGCTACAGTAAAACTATGCCCATGATTCGTTTTGCCGTACCAAAAAACCCTTCTGTACCAATTTTGACTGTTATACATCAAATATTGTTCGAAATATTTAAAAAAAACTATTTTAGAAAGTAAATTTAAACACCCTGTATTTCGGAAGCCACGCATTTTTCGACCCATGTTTATATAAACTTTATGCATTAATTTTAAAAGTACTATCGAATCTTAAAGTTATGCAACAATAAACTGAAACACCCTTATGCACCATATACAAAACGTTAGTAAAGCCGTTGTTAACTTATGGAATTTTGGCATGGGGACCGGCGTTGAATAAATACTACAGGAAACTAGAAATAACTCAGAAATTGATTCTTAAAATCATGATCCACAAAACTATCACCTATCCAACCGATATGATATATAAGGTATCCAAGATATGTGATTGTAGGCAACTTCATTTTGAGACTGTGTTCACATACATTACAAAACACAAGCATTTATTAAATTTCCTCCCACATGACCATCACACCAGATCCAAAGATCACGCATACCAAAGGCCAGACCCCTCAGACCATAGGTCTGAGGAGTTTCACTTCCCTAGGACCAAAAATATATAACTTAATCCCCCCTCAGCTAAAAGATATTAAAAATACAAAGACTTTGAAAAAGCATCTAAGACTGTGGATTTTGGAACAGCATAGGCTGAAGATTCATCAAGCAATTGATATCAAAAATATCTACTACTACTGAAAGCGGAAATCTCTCTCAAGATTATTGAAATTTCAAAATGAAAAAAAAAATGTATAAATCAAACTGATTTGAATTCTTACCTCCTGAATTATTGCATTTTATTCCTTATTTTTACCCAATTTTTGTTCTGGTCTATTCACCTAATATTGTCTTTTGTTTCAATATTGTCTCTATCCCGATTGCGTCTACGACCCGATTTTGCGTCTCCGTCCCGATTGTGTCTTTTAAAAATTTTACCAGGACTTATCTAATAAATTGTATATATACATATATTTTTTTTTGTTTTTAGTCTTAGGTTATTTATACATGAGCTCATGTACAAGCACAAGTTTCTGCGAAACTTTTTTTGGCTCCATTCGTTTATTGTATAATATTGTCTTTTATCTACTACTGCTATACTTTTTTCTTTTCTCTTAGCAATAAACTTTATCATTATTATCATTATTATTATTATTAATTATTATTATTATTATTATTATTATTATTATTATTATTATTATTATTATTATTATTAACTGAGACCGTAAATGTACGAAAACTGAATGCTTCTTTATCACCAAACAATACACGCAGCCACAACAAAAACCAACAGAAAAACCTGACCATTTTATTACTTGTTGTTCATGGCAAGATAAATCGATATGAAAAAAATTTTTGAATTCTAATAAACCTACGTAGGTGTTTCCTTTTTTTGTCACTGAGTTTGATCATCTCCAAGTCTAATTTGCAAGGTTTATTTGCTAAAAGAGACGCCCTTCTATCAATTCAAAACTTTCCCGAAGTTCGTACTCGCTAAGTAGATTAAATTACGGAGATTTCATCAAGGGAAAGGGTATTACATTTGTCGCTTCGTACGCGACTTTATTTACTCTGTTTTTATGGGATTTAAACACCTCGGCTCTCCAGGAGGTTTACAAAATGTTTTCACGAGGAGGTGTAAGGTTTTAATGAAATTTCCTAACAAAACGGCTAACGATTGATATTATACAACAGCATCCTGGCACTGAGAAGGGCCTTGACATTTTCTGGACTGGACACTAAAATAAATAATAGTATTTCACCAACAACAGTCCGTTATTCTCCACCTATAGGGTAACAGACCGTTAAATACAACCAATGAGCTTCAAGTCCAATCAACAAATTTTAGCAACCAATAGCTATGAAATGTTGAAAACAAAGTACTGTCAAAGTATGAGATGACAGCTTGTCATTGAAACATCACCAGCTTATTGAATATTAAGAAATTACATATAATTCAGTCAAAATTTAAAGAAATGTTGGATTTTTGAATAAAATTCATGTTTTAATTATTATTGTTGATATTTTATTCATGTTTATATTATCTTCTTCAATTGATATGGGATACTGGGTGTTGTTTTCCTATAAACCTATAAACCTCCTGCAGATAGCCATTAAGCACCTACTTGATGACAGGCTCTACCAAAATATATTGCTCGTTTCCAAACATTCATTCATTTACTTGCCGTTCATCAGAACCATTATGGCACCTTATATTGATATTCCCACAAAACCATTCAGGTTTTTTGATATTCATACATCCATAAAGTTGAATATTTTTCGTTGTTCAGGAACTGAACAAACATCCACACTATATTCACAGCGATTAAGAAATTCCAGCAAACCTAAAACCTGCAAAAAAAACTGCAAAATTGTCATATTTTTCTTTTTTCACGAGTACACATTCTAGGTTATATTTATATTAGACATTATTTGAATACAGCTGATTATTGCATTTCAATACTCTCCGAGTGACATATGTGTGGGATCTGTCAACTCTTGGTACCAGTTACAAAACATACGTATATACTCTGAAGGTTTAATTCCATGCTATTCAATGACAACACGGTGACCTGTGTGTTTGTCAGCGGCCATTTTGTGAGGGTGCGACAGGGCTGCCAGATTGTGCATTAATATCCCGTTTCACCCTCCTGGTCCCAGTGGAGTAAGTTCCGCCAACTGTTGAAATATACTCTACTATGCTTTATAAGACTATTCGTCACATTTTTCCCAAAATCGCTGCACAACACTTGAAAAAATGCAAATGAAAATTTAAAATTAGTTCCATGACGCCGAAAAATAGCTTCGTCGGTACCTTGGGTTATACATCTTGACAGTAGGGATGTTCGATACGATCCTATATTTAGAAGTGTCAATACATTTCACGAGTATCGTCATCTTTCGATCCGGACTGTGTCAGAAAAAGTGACTGCCATTTGGCTGCGACATTACCCTGCCAAATAAGACATATTTTTCATCATTTTTGTTTGTGCACTGATTGCAACGGTTAGATGATACCAAAAATCTTTTCATAAATAGGAGATCTTTCCCATTCCGGATCGAACAATCTACCAAAGATGCTTATAATCATGATACCTAGTAAATTTTCAAGAAAAAAATTCAAAACCAGCAAATGTAAAAGATTCATTTCGCACCCTTCACCACGGCACGTGATCGTCGTTAGACTTGGCAACCCTGCGAGTGACAGATATGTATCGTCGTCAGTCAAAAAGACAATAAACATTACTAGTTTTTATGGTTTTTGGACCTAAAAGACATTATTTGTGAAACATTCTTCATAATTTTTTGTCTATGTCCATAATAATTGCATTATGCATCAGGGAGATGTAGGGATTGACACGTCTTAGACATATATTATCTGTGTTTTAGTATGGAGAGGACATAATGTTTGTATTGCTTTGAACAAATTCATAAACCCATAAATTAATAAATGATAACTATTATGACGTAAAGGAAGATGAGGAATTGGATGAAATGTATTTTATATTCTATTTTCTTGCAAAATACAGACAATTCCACACTATTCAACAGGTATGTAATGATAACTTTCACTATATTGAAGTTGGTAAATTCGAGAGCGCCATGCATGAACAAACGTCCAAATCTGCTGCCAAATTTAACAGCTAGAAAATCGACCTATTATTTGCCGCATTCCCATTCGCTGAGAGGGATAACGGATTGTTAAATATCAACCTATAACGTATATCAAAATACATGAAAGTTGTCCTTTTTTTACTGTACAAAAGCATCATGTTGGAATCAAAAAGTGGTCTTGTTTATAATACAGTCAAATTTACACGATTTTATTCAATATTTCAATAGAAATCACTAATATTCAGAGACCTTTGACAGCTTCTGTCAAATTGCATTTCGATAATGTATTTTCCCATTGGTCCATAAGATTAATGTTGGTGAAATTGGGCCTAAAACAACTAAAAAGAACACGCTTTTATCGCTAAACTAAAAAGTAGAAAATGATTTCTAACTATAGTTTGCATTACTCTAGTAGATGGTCGAACAATCAATCATAATTAATGACCTCAAAATAAAACTATAATAAAATTTAAGTTTATCATAGAATAATTCAAATCAGAGTAAAAAGCGTGAGTAGGGAACTATGGACTAATTTTATAGACCCGTTTGTCTTAATTCACCTTATCCCACTTTTTTCTCGGTAGAGCTAACTTGTGCCGAACATACCTGATGACAGCATTGCATGCACCTAACGCAATTTCCTTCTGCATTATAGTGAGAGCAGGAATAGCCTTTTTCCTCATTTTATTCAGTCACTTCGAATCTCCAGTGATCCTCGATAGACCGACCCAGATATACCTTATCGAGTCAGTTGGACAAACGTCTTGGATTCCAAATCGCTTTATCACCACGCTAAAAGGGCTTTGTAACAGAATAACCCCGTTTCATTTTAACATCCGTTCGGAATCGGTGCTGGCAGCAGCGGGTCTCTCAAAGGAACTAAACTAAGTATCACGTGACACTTCATCACTCTACAGGGTGTATCAGTTTATTGTTGCATAACTTTAAGATTCGATAGAACTTTTAAAATTAATGCATAAAGTCTATATAAACATGGGTCGAAAAATGCGTGGCTTCCGAAATTCAGGGTGTTTAAATTTACTTTCTAAAATAGTTTTTTTTAAATATTTCGAACAATATTTGATGTATAACAGTGAAATTTGGTATACAAGAGCTTTTTTGGTACGACAAAACGAACCATGGGCATAGTTTTACTGTACCCGCTAGAGGGCGCTCTCTACTGTACCTGTAGTGTATTAAAATGACCGAACATTTTTTCTTAGTGCAATTTTTTGCTTTTTGATTAAAAAAAACTGATTCATCGCACTTTTCTGCATAAAAAAGCTCTCCTGTGAGTTTTCGTTATAGTTAGCCGTTTTTGAGATATTTCGATTTTTAAGGTTCGATGCATTTTTTATTATTTATGGGAAATTATATTTTTTTTTACATTTTCGATTTAGGCATTACAAGTAATTAAGATGAGATAGTTTAGATTGTGTTTTTATACACAGCAATAATTCCTGACTCCAAATAAACACAAAAAACAGAATATTAATTTGTTTAATTTTCCAATATTATTTTTAACAAATTAAATTAATTATTTACAACTAAAATGCGATTGGATAGTTAGGACCAACATAAAAAATCTAAAGTAGTTGCTCGAAATGTAAACCCAATTGTTCAATACACAATTCACATCTACGAATGATCGAACGTGGTATAGCATTATTCAAATAAGGCCTTATTTCATCACATGCATTCCTGATTCTGTCTATTAGCATATCTGTTGTGGTTACGGGAGTCTGGTACACTTTTTCTTTTAGAAATCCCCACACAAAGAAATCTAAAGGCCGATCCATCTTTCTGGATAATTTTCGTCCAGCCAGTTTCTAACTATTCTCGAATAATGAGCTGGACAACCATCAAGCTGGAACCAGGCCAATCTTCTTAAATCTAACATAAGATCATCCCACATATTTGCATGTTCAGCCTTTAAAAATTCCAAGAAGGTCGCAGCATTTAACCTTGCAGGCAAAATGTAGGTTCCAAATAGTCGATTACGGTAGATACCAATCCACACGTTCACACTAAATTCATGCTGAAAATTTCTTTACCGAACTGCATGCGGATTTTCATGCAACAAAATATGTTGATTATGAAAATTTACCACTCCACGGCTAGTGAAGCATGACTCATCGGTCAATAAAACGTTACTTAAAAACTCCCTATTATTATCAGTTCTATCAAGAATCCACTGACAAAATGTGATTCTTCGTTCTCCGTCCCCTGGCTGTAGTCCTTGCACAGGTTGCAAATGGTAAGGACGTCTATGGTCATTTCTAAGAACACGGTGAACATGGCTTGCTGAAATTCCCAAGGCACCAGAAACTCTCCTAACACTTGTGGTCGGATCTCTATCAAACTCACGCAGAATCATACGGGTAAATCTGCGCTGACGAACATTTATGTTTTGATCCGTTTGGAGATTTCCAAAACCATTTTCAATTATTTGGCGATGCACTCTTACAAATGCTGAGCGAGTTGGATGTCGTCTGTTTGGAAATCTTCGTGCGTATTCTCTGGTTGCGTCTGCTGCGTTTCCATTTACAAAGCCATACACAAAATGAATATCCGCTAACTCTTGATTGGAGAATAAAAATGGCATTTTTATAAAATTTACAAAAAAAAAAATAGGTAAAAGAAACTAAATTTCGTGCATTCACAATTGTAAAAAAAAGTTTCATGTTTCAACAGACAACAAAACTAACTGTCAACTAATTGACGTTTGACCTTATTCTGCTTTCAATTTCAAAAATATTTGCAGGCACAGCCTACTTCTAAAAATTATGGAGATACTGACTTTTTAACGTTATTTTATCATAAATAATTAAAAATGCATCGAACCTTAAAAATCCAAATATCTCAAAAACGGCTAACTACAACGACAATTCACAAGATTGCTTTTTTATGTTGAAAAGTGTGAAGAATCAGTTTTTTTATTTAAAAAGCAAAAAATTGCACTAAGAAAAATTTTTCCGTCATTTTAATACACTACAGGTACAGTAGAAGGCGCCCTCTAGCGGCTACAGTAAAACTATGCCCATGCTTCGTTTTGTCGTACCAAACAATCCTTGTATACCAATTTTCACTGTTATACATCAAATATTGTTCGAAATATTTAAAAAAAAACTATTTTAGAAAGTAAATTTAAACACCCTGTATTTCGGAAGCCACGCATTTTTCGACCCATGTTTATATAGACTTTATGAATTAATTTTAAAAAATCTATCGAATCTTAAAGTTATGCAACAATAAACTGAAACACCCTGTATATCCTCTGTAGAAGCTGAACTTGAATATCAGCTGGACATTTATCTGAAGCCTTTGCGGCCCACTGGTCTTCTGGGATGACCATCAATTGATATTCAATTTACCTATCTCTTGATAGTATTCTGACATTATCACGATCTTTACTGGTTGCCTATGGCTTAGGCGTTGCATTGAAATGACAGCTTTCAATAGCTCAGTTGTTGGGAACAGCAGGTATAGTGACACGTACCTTACGGTTATGTTCAACGATTGGCGGTGTGGAACTTTGTATCAAATACAGTCTGCTAAAACCAAATGTTAGCTAATTTTGGCCTGAAAAACAAGCTTGAAATCGCTTCAAAATAAACTAATCTCAAAATATCCTTCAAGGTCTTGTAGAGCAAGGTTTTAAATTCGACGTCAAAAATTACCATGTTCAACCGAATTTTTAGGCATTGAATATACCCGCACGTTACCCAGACCAAGTTTGATTGAATAATTAAGAAAGAAAAAAAAACAATTTTTCCCCGGACACATTTTTTCAAGTTTTTTCATTATGAATAAAAATGGCTCCCATTTTATTCAATGCTTAAAAACTATGTTGAAAATTATAATTTTTGAGGTCGCCAACTAACTAAATTATATTTTAAACCTTGCTTTAAAGACCCTGAAAGTATCTTGAGGCAACTTTATTTTAAAGCGATGTTTAACCTTGTATGTTAAGCCAATATTGGCGAACTTTTGATTTGCCAGACTGTACAACAAAGGTTGTTTTGCTGAATTCCATCACATAATGGGCGTTTTAGCTGCTTACTCATTTGAAGCTAACAATGTTATAATAATTAATTTATCTATCGATGTATTGCAGTTGGACGCTCCCACTGATATACCCTGTGTTTTTAATAAATATTTTGTTGATATAGGTGAGCAAATAACAAGTCAGATTGATCAACACTCAATTCTTGATACATCAGATCTTCATGTCGTCAACATTGCTCACTCTATGTTTCTAACTCCAGTGGATAACATAGAGTTACAGCAAATAGTTTGTAATCTGAAAATTAATAGCGCACCCGGAAAAGACGGCTTACACACTAAAACTATCAAGATGATCATGAAGTATATCAGTCACCCTATAACTCACATTATCAACCTCTGTTTCCAATCCTCAGTAATTCCTCGACAATTTAAAGAAAGCATAGTGACACCAATATTTAAATCTAGAAGTAAAGACAATATATTCAATTATAGACCTATTTCAGTTATCAGTGTATTTGAGAAGATTTTTGAGAAGTGTTTGAATAACAGACTTTGTATCTTTTCTTGAGAAATATGGCATAATATCGAACTGTCTATTTGGGTTCCGCAAAAATTGCAATACAGAGCAATCTCTACACGAACTTACAAGATAAGTGCTTGAAAATTTTCAAGATGGAAATAAGACTGTTGCAGTTTTCCTAGATCTTCAAAAGGCTTTCGATTCAGTATCTCATACAATTTTATTAAAGAAACTAGAAAGTGTTGGAGTGCGTAGTGGAGTTCTGAACTTATTTGAGAACTATTTGGCTGATCGATATCGATTACAACAAGTTAAGGTAGGGTCAGATTTAAGCAGCATTCAAAAGATCAAAATAGGTGTGCCTCAGGGGACGGTTTTGGGACCAACACTGTTCCTCATATACATAAATGAACTACTTCGATGCAATTTCAACTGTAAAACGATATCATATGCAGACGATACTGTTTTAGTTTGCACTGGTCATTCATGGGATGACGCAATACGGAATGCCGAGTTGTTATTAAATAAAGTCAAATGCTGGTGGGATAACGATTTACTTAAAATTAATATCTCTAAAACTAAGTATGTAATGTTTTCTCCAACCAAAGCAGGCATATCATTACACCACCGAACATTAATTATAACTCATAGTGCTGACACTGTCGAAAGAGTTGAGGTTATTAGATACTTAGGAATCACTGTTGACAGTAATTTAAAATGGCAGAGTCATGCCGAGCTTTTGGCATCGAAATTCAGGAGAATTCTTCATAAGTTTTTCATTCTTAGGAATATTTTAAGCAGAAAGAGTCTTCTCTCAATATATAACTCGTTTGTAGGGACTACAAACTTACGGGATAAGTATATGGGGAGCCGCATACACTAGTACTTTAAAAATACTACAAACCACGCAAAATTATATTGTCAGGACTATTTTTCGTATCCCATGTAGCTCAAGTTGCAGATTTGTTTACATTGAAAATGATCTTTTGAATGTCAGAGGTTTATACATTTATGCTGCTCTGAAATTTGTTCACTCCAGAAACAATGTTCCAACCAGCCATGCTTATGAAACAAGAACTAAAATAAATATAAGTTACACTTATACTAGAGTGAAAAAATCTGTTTGCCAAAAATGCATAAAGTTTGCTGATATTAGGTTGTATAATAAATTACCCCTAGAATATAAAATCCTCTCGAAGTATAGTTTCAAAAAAAGAATTAAGAAGTTCATCTTAAATAACTTTGACATGCTTGCATCAACTGTAGCTTGACTCAACTGTCATTTCGTTTCTATCTAATGTTTTTTATTTCTTTTTTTTAAATACATTTGCTCATAATATACTTTGACCATGAGCCATGCATTGAATTTGTATATTGTCTGACATACAAGCTTATAGGTGTCTATTCTTTTGTAGTAAATTGTAGTACTCTTGTTTCTCTGCTTAACCTTTACGCAATTTTTTTTTTGTTTAAACAACATAGTTTGACCTTACTCGAAATATCCCTATATTATGATATTTTAGATATTCATATTTTATGTACTCTATATTTATACTTCCGTGTGTTTTTAGTAGGTTTCTGTACTATTGTTATGAATTTTAGATTTGTTTATTCAGACACGTAATTTAGGATTTGTGACGGCAAGATTCAGATATTTACCCTTTACGAAAGTATACAGAATTTTTATAATTCATATACCGTTATTTGCTGGTTCTAGATCTGATGCTAGTATCTTTGCTTAGATTTCTGTTGCAATCTTGGTTATTCAGGGTAGCAAGGGCATACAAGCTCATGTATTTTTGAAACTGTTTTTTTATTTAGATTGTACTGAAGGTTGTTTTTAATTTGTAAGTTATATTGGTTTTTGAATTTGAAAAAAATTGAATTTGTAAGTACAGTCAAAAATAATAAGAACCTTCATTTTCGCCAAACACTGAAATCTAAATTTGTCTGACTGTTTGAGATAAATATGTTATTTTTTTATCACCTTGTGTAATAATGACTCAAAAACCATATTTATGTAGCTAAAAGAAAATTACTATAGTGGAAACAAAATGAGTTGCTTTTGGGAACCACCTTTTTTCATTACAGCTTTATTAACAATAACTGAAATCCACTATATCGTACTCGCTTTTATCATCGATACACATTTTTAGATCATTCACTAGAGGATCGACTTGAGAGTGGATCAATAGGAACAATATTAAAACCGAACAGTTTTTCTTTCAAAAAATGGGTTATTTTGTCGAACTCAAACAAGACATTTTTTCAGCTAACGGAGTATGTATCAGATCAGCAATATTGCATCCCAATTTTATTAACTATAACTGAAATCCAGTAAATCGAACTCGTTTTGAAAATATAGTCATTATCATCAATCCGCACTTCCAGATCATTGACTAGAGGATAAACTTGAAAGTAAATCACAACTAGTCCGTCTCTGATGATCTGAATGGATTAATTATTATTTTCCATAAACACCGCGCCACGTGAGGGCCATACTGGTAATTTTTTGCTGAATTGCAGTGTTGTTCCAAAATACTGATTTCCAGTGAAGTCTTGTATCTTTGAATGGAAATGTCCTAGAACGTGTTTGAAGAAGTATCTTTTTTGTTTTCTTATGCATCCAAGATATTGTCATGCCACGATATAGGAACGGGCCTAGAAAGAATATCTATGGACTAGGATGGGCGTGTTGACTGACTTGATCCATATAATTTCTAGTGCACATATTCGTAACTAACTTGTTTCTTGAAGGGTTTAACTTGAGCTGAACTCAATCCTTTATAAACTGATGACGGAGAAGCTTAGGATTTGCAGAGTAAATCTAGGAGCTCAGATACCGGTACGGGTATTACGTATCTTGAAAATTTGCTGAATTTCAAAAATGAGAGAGATAAGAAATGATTATATTCAGTGTAAACTGTCAAATTACAAGCCATATACATGCTAACAGTATCTACACACAACGCGTTGGTGATTTCCCGTAATTCTCCAAAAAGTTTTTCATAATTTATAGCTTTAAACATAACCTCTTTTCAGAAAGCACAACTCAAATAACTCGTCGGGCACAGCTAATTAATAGATATACTTCATTGACAGCATATTCAGTAATGATTTTTTTCACCCAGCAAATATCACTGATTTTATACACATTCAGACCAATACACATAGTCATCCAGATGCGATCTTGCTATTTAACCAACTTCCTTCTCTGAGATGAAAACCACAGATTACTCGGTTTCCCAAAACATATGCAACCAACAATGCGTGTAGTTGAGCTATTCGTCCATAGATGGACGTGCAAAATGATCCTAGTGAGCAAACGTGGAATGACTGTTTGCACGCTAAAGACTACCGAGACTGCAAGAGAACATTTTATAGGTGTTTTTTTTTATGTTTTATAGGTTTTTACAAAATACCCGTGCGAGGCACCGCGACTGCTATAAGAAACTTAAAGATATTCTGTTAATCTGAGTTTTGAACTGGTTAAGGTTAGAACTGGAGAAATCCTCATTAGGCACATTGAGAGAAAGGAGCGGTCGTATCGGCCCGTTCTTCATGTAAGCTTGACATTGTTGCTATGCTGATATTTTATAGTCTGAGTAATGATGTCCCAAAGACGGTATTCATTACTACGATTTTGCACATCACATACAAAAGTACTCACCGTTCATTTGTTGAGAAATTTCAAGTTCGGCTCTGTTGCCGGTGGTAAATTGTTTGTTAGTCTAAGTTTTGTAACCTTCCAGCCGATTCGGGGAAATAAAAGGTTTAATGACCATATCATTGATCACACCAGCCCAAACATTCAAAGGAAATGTTTGTTGAAAATGTAACGGACGGAAATTATTTTCATATTGTCGCAACAACCACTCACAAAATTGTACTCTTGCACGAAAGTCCTCAGCTTGAACTATAGGGTACAATCCATCATCACGCAGCGTTTGCCACACCTTAGACTTTCACACTTGCACTTGTCTAGCCACTTCCCTAGTACTTGTTGAATGAGATATTCAATAGTATTTCCCCAGTTTGTACCATTCGTGGTTGTCTATATCTCTCCCACTGCGTCCACCTGCAAAGGACCTGTATTTTTGGCTCTTTCAACAAATCTACGCGGCCCTGAACGACAACATCTGGGAGAGTGATCGGCATGCACCCGCGAAGCCTCGGTAGCATTTTGAAGACACGCACCATGAATTAAAATCATGTCAACACGTTCGATATTGCTATACGAGCGTGTCAGTTTGGTTTTCCGAACCGATTGGAAATAAACGTCTTGTTTACCAACGCTGCCGGTAGCTGGATTTAGTACTAGCGTGCGTCGGGCCTTCTCATTTTTGATCTGATCGAAATACCGAAGCGGATTAAGTTTGACTGATTTTGCGGGTCTGACTTTGGTATAAATGTTTTTTATGCTCTGAAGAGCAAAGCCCGTTGGTGTAGCGGTAGAAGGCAGCTAGATCGCCAATGGCTGGCCGATACGCAAGGGCCCCGAGACTCTCTGTTAGAGAAGAGTCATTGATCAGTTGGACGCCCTCCTCTTGACAGCTACTAGGAAATACCGCTTACTTGTTCAAGGTCTGTGCGCCGTGTAAAGGAAAGTCGCAACTTTGCAGACAACCCTGTATATATTGAGGAACAAACGTCTTTATTAGACATGATGACTAGTGAAGCAGTACGCCGCTTCTTAAAAAATCTTTTTAAATTCCTAGTCCTGTTTGAATATTTTTAACTTCTTTTCCCTTGTTCCAGAATGTACTATGCAGCTGTCATCCCCCTTCTACTGTGCCTCGCAACACAAGCCTGGGCTCGGTATATGTGTCCTACAAAATGCACCTGCTACCTGGACCAGAAGGGCAGACGAGCGGTCTTGTGTAAAGAAGGCGGTCTGGTGGGCCCGTTAAATCTGAACAATGTATCTCTAGACACCGAAGTCATCAAAATAACGGCTCCAGATGACAACATGAATGAACTGACCATGTCTCCGGTCTTCCAAAGCTACAAGAAACTGGAAGAGATACACATAACGAAGTCTAATGTGCCTCAACTTGGAATGCACTTCTTCTGGGGTCTCACGAAGCTAGACGTGTTGAACCTATCCCAAAATAATATTACGCAGCCGCTGGACCACAACTTCAGAGGTTTGTCCAAGTTGAAAGAGTTGTACTTGGATGACAATAGAATCATTTCGTTGCCCAGTGGAACATTCAGGTTTTTGCATGAGTTGAAGGTGTTGAGCATACAAAGAAACCGGATTGAGGAGTTGACTCCGAGGATATTTTTGGAGGTTGCGAAATTGCGGGTGCTGAAGCTGAGCGGGAATCATCTGAGAGAACTGAATCCTGAGGTCTTCAAGGATGTTCAGGTAAGTGTTGAACTTTATGTTACATGCAATTTTTTTAATTAATGAATAGTTTTTAGCTTTTTCCGACAAAAAAATTGATAACACCTCATTAAAAGTATTAAGAATACTTCTTCGAACAGAATGTTGAAAGAAAGCGATGTGCGACCTCAAATAGAAAGTTAGAGACTTGTAGACACCGGAGGCATTTATTTTTAATGACGAGTGTAGCTTACGCAGATTTATGTCTGATTATAACTTATAAAAACAGTCACTTTCAAAAATTTACTTTGTCCTGAAGCGGATTATGTTAAATTCAATGCACAAAGTAATGCCAGAATGGTCCGAATCTGAAGAATCGTCATTTGAATTTGTGCCCCATGACTTGAACAATCTTTTTGTAAGTATAATTTCAATTCGAAATCTACGTGTATAAATTTGACGCAGTTTCCTGTTCACTGTTTTGTTTCCTAGCCCTGGAATGCAGAAATATGATTTCCCTCGGTCATAAAAAAAGTTTCAAAATCCTCAATCGAAGATTTATGTGCATCATGCGGAATGTTAGTTCAGTCGCAGAATGTGCACAACAAAATATTTTCGTACTATACGAGGGCGGTTCGATAAGTACGTAGCCTCACCACCAGATGGCGCCACTATTACAAGAGAAATTTACTATCTATACTACAACTATTTAAAACTGTAATGACTCATACGCGTGATCAACACGTGATCAGAGCTCGATTCCGGCTTCCTTCCAGTACAGCCGTATAGCGTACGACATATGTCGTTTCTGTGGCTTTGCGGTGGTCAACAGCACAGACAGAGATGGAAATAATAGCTGATTGTTCTCCGCCGGTAGAACCAATGAAATCAAAGACGCGCCTCGACCGGCAGGCTCATAGGCGTCGGCAACGCATTGGAACGTGTTTCGTTGAGCGATCGCATATTGTGTGTTTTTATAAGAATTGTTGTGTGATTGTTATTGTTGTGGTTTCTGTGGTTACTGTTTTGGTTATACTTAACCATGCAGAGTACAAATGGCACGAGTGGAAGTACTGAAAGCCAGGGAACAAGTAGACGGCTTCGTAAAGCACTGAAGAGGGACGCGAAAGAAATCGTGCTCAACGTGTTCAATTATCTGAACAGAACTATGTCGCAGGGAGATGCACTCGCGCGTTGTGAAAGTATGACAGGCGTTCCACAGTGGACTATTCGCAGGGTGGTGCATGAAAAGAAGAAAACTGGAGCTACTACTGATCCAAAGTTTAATTTGAAGGGACGAAAGGCCGTTAAATTGGATGACGATAGCAAAATGGCGTTAAGGCGAACCGTACATTCATTCTTCTTTAGGAATGAGATACCAACCCTCAAGGCTGTACATGCAGCGATCAAGGAAAATGAAATTATACCCCAAATGCGCGTCGAGGTAATGAGGAAATCCCTGCACGAAATTAATTTTCGTTACGAAACGCGTAATCGGAAGTCAGTATTGATAGAGAGACCCGAAGTAGTCGCCTGGCGTCGAAAATACCTACGCGAAATGATTGAATATAGGCGACAAAACAGAAAAATCTATTATTTGGACGAGACATGGGTAAATACAGGTCACACAGTTAAAAAACCTGGATAGACAAAAACGTAGTGAGTAACCGACAAGCAAGCATTGAAGGTTTGTCAACAGGTCTTTGTGGACCGTCAGGGAAAGGTCAAAGATTGATCGTAACTCATATTGGTAGCGATAGTGGCTTTTTAGAAGAGTGTGACTTGATTTTCGTCTCTAAGAAAGGAGGTGATTACCATGACGAAATGAATGCCAGCTACTTCGAAAGGTGGTTTCAAGGGGTGCTTCAGCGAGTTGAGCCCAACTCTGTGATCGTCATGGATAATGCTTCCTACCATAGTCGTCGAGCCGAACCTGTACCGACTATGGGATCTCGAAAAAGTGACATGCAGCAATGGTTGCGCGAAAACGGAATCCCGTTTGACGATTCATGCGTGAAAGCGGAATTGTATGAAAAAATTAAACAGCACAAACCTGCGAACATTAGTTACGTGACTGATGAGATCGCCCGTCAATGTGGTGTCACTGTGCTGCGGTTACCGCCCTACCACTGAACTGAACCCAATAGAGCTCATCTGGGCTCAAGTGAAGGGTTATATTGCGCGCCATAACACAACCTTCAAATTACCAGACGTTAAGAGTTTACTTGAGACTTCCATACAGCTAGTAGCCCGAAGCTTGGCAGAATGCTATCCGTCATGTTGTGAAGGAAGAAACAAAAATGTGGCAGCTTGACCACCACATCGACACCATCATAGAGCCAGTTATAGTCAATTTCAACGAGGAAAGCGATAGCGACAGTTTATTACTGTCAGATGTAAGTGGAAGCGACGATGAATAAAGGTAATTCCCAAATTTTTGACTTACAATATGTTTCAAACCACTCTTTATTAAGCATGTGACAAATCTAGTTCACCCATGTTAAACATTCATACCCCGCCTATGAACAGCCGACTACTGGTAGTTAAGTGATGTTCACGTGAACATCGATGAGTCATTACAGTTTTAGATAGTTATAGTATAGTGTGGTGCAATTTCGTAGACGGCTACTCTCAAAACTTCAGCCAAATGGGACGTGTAGTTTTGTTTTGACAGCATGTGGAAGCGGGCGTGTCCGCGGATTTTAGAAAAATGGAAAAATCGCAATATCGGTCGGTGATTCGATTCTTGTTTTTGGAAGGGATATCGCGCAGCGAAATCAAAGGGGGCTTGGTGTTTCTATTTGTTAATGTAGCTATGTCTCGACGGTGAAGTAGACGACGTGATTTATGAGTTTTTTAAGTGTTATCAGTTCTTGTACTATTTGGTGTGAAGCTTAACTATCTCTAATAACTACAGTTATGTAAGCTTCTGTCCGTCATATAAATATAATTATATTTTTGTACCCGTCCGTAGTTTGTTGCAAACCGGAAAACGCTTGAATAGTCTGGAAATTCCAATAAAAAATAGATACACCAGTGTTCCGTGCTTATACCTCTCATCCTTGTCGACACTAGTCACACGCACTATATAAACAAAGCAGGTGCCTTCGATATATCCGAATAAATAGTCTGTTCACAGTGGCTCAAAAGCAGGAAAGCATGACCAAAACTAGAAAAAGCTTATTAACATATTTTCGCGGTCTTTGAAAACGAATATGGTATCCATTTGTGAAAAATTAAAATGGCCGATCCAATATCCCAGATATGTTTGCAAAATAAATGTTTGTATTGTGCTCAAATTCAAGTTTTGTATGTTCTATGGTCGCTGACAACGAATTTCGTATCGTTTTTCCAAAAATCAAAATGTCGGATCCAACTGGGCGGACATGTGTACAAAAAATGTTTGGGTTGAGCATAAATTCGAGTTTCCTATTTTTTTGAGGTCTCTCATAACAAATTATACAATTGATTTTTCGAAAATCAAGATTTAATATGGCCGACACGTTTGCAAAAACATGTCTCGATTGTGCTCAAATTTGTTTTTTATCTGTTAAATGTCGCTGATAACAAATTCTGTATCCAGATTTCAACGATCATGTAGGCCGATTCAATATGACGGACGTGTTTGCAAAAAAAAATCGGATAGGTTCTATATTTTGGCAGTTGGAGATTTCAAGGTGGCGGTTGGTTAGTTTTTAAATAGAATGAGAGATCACGTGATACTACATTTTGACGCATCTTTAAATCACATGTAACTCGACAAACAGTCACCAAACCTATAGTAAATGTCGATCTTTTTCTCTTGAAAGGTTCTATTCGAATATGTAATGACATATAGAGCATTCCATTCGAAAATGTTGTCAAACGGAATGTCCAATGTTTTATTTCGCATTCAGATGGACCCTTCCAAAAGAAGAAGATTGATATAACATATTATAGCATTTTGATGATTTGTTGTCAAGTCATACGCGATTCAATGCCCAAAAACGGTACACTTTGACAGTATGTCAGTTTACCAATTTAAGACAGTGAATTTATATTACAGGTTGATAAAGTACCTAATAAAGTACGCGTAAGGGCTTCAAGATGAGATCATATCACTACTTATTCCATTTAAAAAGAAATGTTCCAGGATGGCGTCTCTCCGCCTTCTTCAAATTTCATATTTACAGGGTTTGTCCGAAAAGTAATAGGGCTGAGTCGATTTAAAAAAAATTATTGAGCCAATCGTTACAATTCTTTAAAAACTTTCAAAATAAGCTCCTTCTGCGTCGATGCAGCGCTGCCAGCGCGATTTCCAAGCATTGAAGGCGTCACGGAAGGCATTCTCCGGAATAGCCTTGAGAGCCGCGGTGCATGCTGCTTGGATCCCCTCTGTCGTCTCAAAATGCTTGCCTTTCATCGGCCTTTTCAGGCGAGGAAACAAAAAAAGTCCGGGGGGGCACATCTGGGCTGTAGGGCGGCTGCCGAAGCGTTGGGATGCAGGCCTTGGTCAGGTAGCTGTTCACAAGAAAGGCGGTGTGAGCCGGGGCGTTGTCGTGGTGCAACTTCCAGTCGGCTGCGATGTCTTGTCGGACCCGACTGACCCTTCGCTTGAGTCTCCTGAGCACTTCCACGTAAACTTGGCGTTGACGGTTTGTCCAGGAGGAACAAATTCATGGTGGACGATGCCTTTGATGTCAAAAAAGACAATGAGCACCGTTTTCACTTGGGATTTGCTCATTCTTCCCTTTTTGGGCGAGAAATCGCAGTCGTGTGCCACTCGGAAGATTGCCTTTGTCTCGGGATCATACTCAAAGATCCACGACTCGTCACCTGTGATTAGGTTATTCAAAAATTGGGGGTTACTTTCACACATGTTCAAATTTTCTTGGCACACTTCCACTCGTCGCAATTTCTGGTCGTCACTGAGCACTTTTGGAACCATCTTCGCGCACACCTTGCGCATGTTCAAATGCGGTGTCATAATGTCATGAACCACAGATTTTGGTAAATTTAACATCTGGGCAATTAAACGAATACTTAGTCGACGGTCTGAGTTCAAAACTTTGCGCACACGAGTCACATTATCGGTGTTTGTCGAAGTCGAAGGTCTTCCAGCACGGTCTTCATCAGCGACCTCTTCCCGGCCATCCAAAAAGGCCTGGTGTCACCGAATCTCACCACTTCTTGCTAAAGGAACACCTGGGTAAGCCTGCTTGATCATATCAAACGTCTCTGCCGCAGATTTACCGAGTTTCACACAGAATTTAATCGCGTACCTCTGTTCTAACGAACGGTGCATTTTCGGCTTGCACCACTCACAGAAACACGTCGCGCGAAAATGCCTGTCCTGACTCTCCTACTTTTTTTTATACTCCAACTACCACAAAGGCCTAAGGCCTAAGCACCCATTGGGTACCGTGGGGCTATAGGGGGATACATGGGAAAGGGGGGCCGCCACACGGACTCTGGCGAGGGAACACGTGTGCATAACATGCACACATTCTGGCTCCGCATACGAGAACCGCCGGGTGGTACCTCCGCGTTTGACAGTCAGAGACCATCTACCACCTACGGACAATCACAACATCCATAGCCAAGAGAAAAATTTCTCCTGGGACGGGACTCGAACCCGCACAGCGCACGCCGACTGATCAGGAGACCGAAGAGTCTACTACTGCGGCCACCGCTGCTGCCTGAAACTGATCGGAGACAACTGACCAGCCGCTCATTCGTTAGCTAGGAACGCCCTCTACCGAATCCAGTCGGTGCGCGCTCGCTCCGAAGTACAGTCATGGCGGAAAAATATGAGTACTATTACTTTCAGGACAAACCCTGTATGCCAAAATATCAATGCAATGATTTCATTAATCAGAATTTCAGCATGCAGCAACTTGAGTCGTTTAAAAAATAGAAAGGGTGTATGGATCCTAGTTTTTTGCCAATTATTTTATGATGTCCCATAGCTGCCAAAGGTGCAGTCAAAATTAACGTATTGCTTAACTTGATATCTGAAACATGGCACTATAGCTTTCGTTTATCCGACCACATACAGTCTATCATGGACAGGTATTTCGATGAAGTTGCTACGAAAGATTCGTTCGTCGTCCATTGAGGTCAAGCCTACACCATACCGAGGAGTCGCGGAATAACACGAAATAGCTGTCCGTGATTGGTCGCCTGTGGTCGGGCGAACGATAGCTATGTATATTGCTAGATCACAGACTACCTCCAATCATGGAGAAAACTACACATTTGAAGATTAGCTATCACGTGACAATTTTCCCAAGTTCCCAATCTTATCGCGTTCAGCAAATTGACAAAATATCTACTTCCTCCCCCTGAGGCTGTATTCACCTGATAAAACGCCCGAAGGTACCACTTGGAAAGTTATTAACATCCTGCCGTTCATAACAACATCTTTCCGGAAAACATTTACCTTGCACGAGCCAACTTCAAAGAAAATACCGGCGGCAGCTGCTGCTGCTGTGAAACTCCTAAGACCAACAAACGGCGTTGATTAGCGACGGGATTTTGCACGTGGAGTATTTTGTTTGTCAAGTTGGAGTTGGAAGGTGTTAGTGTTTCAAAAAAGATATTGTAAATTCAATTTTATTAGCTAAATTTACTCTTCAAGTAGTATGATCAATTCCTTCATTAGAAACATATCTCAAAAAGTTGTTATTGATATGAGCTCATCACCAGAAACTTTGATATCCTCGTGAGTGCTTGAACCTCTCGTTTTTATTCTTAAATGGCTAATCTAAACAAAGTGGTAAAATATTGCGATATACAATTCTTTGACGATGGTTCTCAAATATACAACAATTTCAATAATGACAAAATTATAGTTGCAGAATCTCAAATAAATGGAGATTTAAAGATTGTTACACAAAAAATCACAACTTTCGTTTAATCCGTGCAAGATCGAAATATGCTCTCGCAAAAAATTAAGTAAATTTATTAAAAGGTATGTACACACTGGTCTTTGGAGGGCAAAATTATACAGGCACATGAATCAGTTGAAAACTTATGTATTTTTCTTGACGAGTGTCTAAATTCCATTCCATTCCATGTGAATCATATTACTAAGAGTTGTTATTCAGTGCTTCGCTAGTTATATCTCAATAAACAAACCTTAGACAAAACTAAGAAAATTCTATGCGAATCATTGAACGTTTCAAAAATTACATATTGCGATATTGTTTACCCTTTATTATTATATTGGGTATCTATAAAACGCTTTTCTAGCGATATCCACTCCTCAAATACACTCATCATGACTGTCCGCAGATTTTCATTTTTCCATAAAGGCTTCACTTTTAATGTGGACCATGTATATATAATTCATAACTCCCTGAAATTAAATCTTTGGCTTTTGATAACCCTAAAAAACATACCAAGCATCTGATTTTACAGTGCCTAAATTGAATTAGAAAAATATTTATCGTTCACTTCTGCTAATAATAGTATTTATTGACTTATTAGAGTAATAGTTACATTAAATATGTTTAATGCTTTTGTTACATTAGTAGTCTTAACATCACTTATCTGTTTTATTCATGTTTGTATTGTAGCGTTTTCCTGGGTTCATTTAGGTGTGCATTGAAAACACTCGATTTCACAAGAAGAAATGCACAATTTATTTAAGACACAGCACAACTAACTTTAACTTAACTAGATGTCTGAGTACTTATTCCCGAATTATAACTCCATTCTACCCTGCTTCCCTCTCCCGGCCGTCAACTTACATGTATAGTCCGTATCGCAGGTACTCGTTGATTCGAGAAGATTCCGGTGAGCCACATAGCGGCAGTCCAGAATCTTCGAGGTCACTTCGCGTCGATCTCGAAAGCAGAATCTGGCACGGTCCTCAAAAGATGTCACGAACACCAAATGGGAGTCTCGGGCAGGGTCCCCAACAGATGTCGCCAGCAGTCTCACACCGAAGGAGAGTCTGGCGCGGTCCCCAACAGATGGCGCCAACAGTACTGTTCAATATTGTTACAGTATTTATTTTGTATGGATTAAGTAGAGGAATAGCTTAAGCTAAACAAAGTTATTATAGGTGTATTACGCATCAAATATTATTAAACGTGAAAATATTGCAAAGTGCGAAACATAGCTACAGATCGTTTATCCATAACGCTATAATTGAAGTTATCATAACTGTTAAAGTTGGGACATATAACAACAAGTAAATCTTTCTAGTAAGACATTCAAGAATCCAAATAGGCGAACCCTATCCCGCAACCTACGTGAAAAGGCACGATGATTTGATTTGAAGATCATTTTTTGAAAGCGTCAGCTTACAAAAACTGCTCTCGCATTGCTATTGGAATGCAAATAGTCACAAACTATTGTACTGACAATGATATACAGTGCACTGATAAATTGAAGAATATCTTTAGCGGTCCATCTAGAAACAGCTTCCATACTTCGTTTGCAGGTAAATGCCTGCCATACCTGCTCTTCATTAGATTTATCGTTTTATCGTAAATTCCCAACAATTGTCTATTGCTAAAGCCAAGGCATCATTAGAAGCTTGAAGCAAAAACTTTGAACAATTTGGAAGATTTTCTTAATTTCTTTCTTGTCTATCGTTGGGACAGACTTGCACAGATCGGTCTAAATATTCAAACATGCGGGTTCGCTCAGATTGATTCAAATGGCCTGGCAAGATGAGTACCAAGTGATTTCATTTAAATAGAATTATCTCTTGCTGGCTTGGCTATATGTAATACACAAAAAACTCTAGAAACCTAGCTTTTTCCTACCTTATTTTATTAAGCAGTTATGAAAAAATATTCCATTTAATAATTGTAAAATGGAATTCTTCGACATTTGGAAGCCCCCTTATGCTGGCGGTCCAGGGCGGGCCGCCCCATTCGTCTCCTCCTTTAGTTTGCCACTGTACTATGAATTGTTTTATATACGACGCTGTATATGAACATATATGAGCATACGAGGGATGTCTTTTAAGTTTTGCATATGGAAATAAAACAACACGGTAGGTAGTTTTAAATGACTTTATTATTTTTCGAAGTATTCTCCACGAAGATTAATACACATCTGCATGCGCTCGAACCAATTTTCGAAGCACTTATTCCACTCGTTTGCTGGCAGATCCAAAACGGCAATTTTGAATGCGTCAACAGCTTCTTCTGGTGACTGGAACCTTTGACCACTCAGTCTGCTTTTAATTTTCGGGAAAGTAAAGAAATCGTTAGGACTTACATCGGGACTATATGGAGGATGGTCCAATAATTCCACGTTTTCTTCCGTTAAATACTGCCTTGTTTTTTGGGCTGTGTGCGAGCTTGCATTGTCTTGGTGGAGGATGATTCTTCTTTCGGGGTTGATTTTTCGAAGATCGGTTATGACTATTGGTAAACAAATGATGGTATACCAATCCGCAGTAACAATTCTTTGCTCATTAAGAGGAATTATTGTAATAGGTATGACCTGCTTTTGACACAAATGTCGCGACCATCTTTTTCGAAACACCTCGAGAACGGATGAGTTTTGTTGGCTTTTCTTCACCTTGGCACACCCAAACAGCCGACTGTCGTTTATTTTCTGGTTCATAACAGTAAATCCACGATTTATCACCACTAACAATGCTGTACACATTTTTTGAGTTTCCGGAATTGAAACGGTCAAGCGTTTTTTGACACTAATTAACCTTGGCTGCTTTCTGATCTTCAGTCAACAGGTGGCGTATCCAACGAGAAACTAGTTTTCTTACTCCTAATTCTTCATGTAAAATTTTTTGAATTGAGGTCTTTGAGATCTGCAAGGACGCCTCAATCTCGCGATATGTCACATGTCCATCTTTAATGATGAGTTTGCGCACAGCATCGACGTTTTCCTGGGTGACTGCCGTTTTTGGTGCACCCACCCTGGGATGGTCGCTAAGACTCACCCGTCCACGTTTGAATTCTCCATACCAACGGGAAATTGTCGACTTATGTGGCGCTTCGTTGCCGAAAACAGACAGTAACTCAGCAAGGCATTCTTGTTGCGATAATTGTCTCTGAAAGTTGTAATAAATTATGGCGCGAAAATGTTCTCGGTTGAGTTCCATTTTTCTAATGACTTGGTGACACTTAAAAATTCACTGTAGTGAGAACACTGCACGTATTGTTGTGAAACAGACAGTAACTCAGCAAGGCATTCTTGTTGCGATAACACTGATCAACAGCCAAAAAATATCCTAAATAAAATCAACAAAATATTACTATTTTTAATGTGCTAAAACCGGAATGAAACTTATTTTTTCAATATTAGTTCAAGTTTTAGAGATACGGTAATTATATGTGTTCCTGCTGTGACAGTGTTAATATACTGTAATTCACAAGAATGCACGTGCTACATTTTTATATTCGGCAAGGAAAGATGATGTAATCGGCATGATTGTGTTACGTTATACATACGTTGACATTATATTGTTTTATATTAGCCATTTTTGCCTCAGTTGGCTGACAGCGTTCATGCAAGATGTCTCGAAAGTGTGTAAACAATCCAGATCAGTTTTGTTACGTGTGTGGTGATGTGACTTTTGCGTCTCAGAGACAGTCTATTACTCCACTAATAACAAAGGCATATCAGCTTTATTTCGGTTGTAAACTAGGTGATCAAGACAAACAGTGGGCACCCCACATCTGCTGTAATACATGTGCTTCAAGTCTGAGGAGCTGGTTAAATGGCAAAAAACGGTCTATGCGCTTTGCTGTCCCAATGGTTTGGAGAGAGCCTACAAATCATATTAATGATTGTTACTTTTGCATGGTACCTTGTGTTGGACAAGCCACAGGTATGTCCAAGAAAAAAAATCGGTTATTAACTACCCAAACATACCATCTGCGATGAGACCTGTGCCTCACAGTGACGAAAATCCTATTCCAAAACCCCCAGAATCCTACCCCTGCGAATCAGAAAACGAATCAGATCTTGGCGATCGAGTGATTCGTCAGGAAGAAGATATGCCATCAACGTCAAGAGATCCTGATTTTATACCAAGCACGTCATGTCACCAACCGCACAAAATAACACAGTCAGAATTAAATGATCTTGTAAGAGATTTAGAACTTCCAAAATGTAAGGGAGAGTTACTTGGATCAAGACTGCAGCAGTGGAACTTGTTAGAAGACGATGTTTCGGTATGTGTTTTTCGTAAACGCCACAAAGACTTAGAACCATTTTTCAATATGGAGAATAACTTGGTTTTCTGCAGTAACATTAACGGCTTACTGGCGGCTTTAAATATAAACTATAACCCAGAAGAATGGAGATTGTTTATAGACAGTTCAACATTGAGTTTAAAGGCAGTGTTATTGCATATTGGAAATATTTTACCATCTCTTCCTGTAGGGTATGCAGTTCACATGAAAGAATCATATGACAATATGAAGTACCTATTGACATGCATAAAATACGATGAGCACCAATGGCATATTGGTGGCGATTTGAAAGTTGTTGCGCTTTTTTAAATTTTTTAGCGTCCTTATTTTTTATTAAAAAAAATTTTTTCTGCGGCTAGGCTACACAAGGTTTTGCTGTTTTTTGTGTGAATGGGACAGTCGGGCAAAGGCACTTCATTACATCAGACAAAACTGGCCTGTTCGTCAATTCCTAGAGCCAGGTCAAAAAAAGTACAGCATATGCCATTAGTAGATTCGAAAAAAATGTTATTACCACCACTGCATATCAAGTTGGGCGTAATGAAAAACTTTGTCAAGGCATTAGATAGAGATGGGTCAGCTTTTCAATACCTGCGTCAGAAATTTCCAAGACTAAGTGAGGCAAAGGTTAAAGAAGGTATTTTTGTTGGGCCACAGATTCGAAATATTTTGAAAGATACACAGTTTGAAAACACTTTAACAGGTATTGAAAAAACTGCTTGGAATGATTTCCGTCTGGTGGTCACTAATTTCTTGGGAAATAGAAAAGCTGACAACTATAAAACCCTTGTCAAAAATATGCTGTCATCGTATCAAAAGATGGGCTTTAATATGTCTCTTAAGATACATTTCCTACACTCACACCTGGACTTTTTTCCTGACAATTGCGGAGCCGTAAGTGATGAGCACGGCGAACGTTTTCATCAGGATATTTCAACAATGGAAAAAAGGTACCAGGGAAAGTGGAATCCTTCCATGCTTGCAGACTACTGTTGGACTCTTGGTAGAGATGCTCCAGAAACGATCCATAAAAGAACAGCAAAAAGACAGCGCATATAGTGATTCTTATAAGTATATGAATCTTGTTACTTTTTTTAATATATCCTTAAAAATAAAAAGTTTTTTCTAAACCGCAACTAATTTTTTTATTTCATCAAAATTAACAAAGAAGTGCACTTTTCCCACAAGATACAATTAAAAAACTAAAATTTGTTGTCCAGTGTAATTGTCTCTGAAAGTTGTAATAAATTATGGCGCGAAAATGTTCTCGGTTTAGTTCTGTTTTTCTAATGACTTGGTGATACTTAAAAATTCACTGTAGTGAGAACACTGCACGTATTGTTGTGAAGCTTTGAATTTAAGTTTACTAAAGAGTGAGGTTAGGATTCAGTACTGACGTTCGATCCGCGCGGCCTACTATCTTTCTATATGCAAAACTTAAAAGACATCCCTCGTATAGGGAACTACAGCACCAACAATGATACACTAACCTTTTCAAAATATACATAGTAAATAGAACACCTGAGACAAACTCTCATAGATGACGCTACAGTATCTCATTTCATCTCGGATAATTTTAAAATGAGATATATTTTTTTCGGTGTTACCTGCCTTGAACACCACTAATCATTGGCCCATCTGCAACTTGAGTGTACGCGGTTTTCGATCAAATTTGGCACTAGAGTACTACTATGCCAATCCTGAACAGTAAGTGGATTTTTTCAAAGTGCTTTCTCTTGTTCCAGGAACTTCGGTCCCTTGAATGCCGAGGCTGTGCCTTGACAAAACTGAACAACGAGATTTACCATCTCCTACCACATTTGACCCATCTGGATCTAGGCGACAACGAAATCAAGACTCTACAACCTGAAGACTTTAGGGATCTCACCAATCTGAAGCATCTGAAGCTTGACGGAAATCAGCTTACCTCAATAGTCAACTCTACTTTTATTCATCAACCTATGCTTAAAAAGCTTAACTTAGCTAGAAATCATATCGCAAAAGTCTCACCCGATGCTTTCACTAACGCTTACAATTTGACTGAGTTAGATTTGGGTCATAACGAACTGAAAAACTTGGAATTCTTAAGGTCGGTGGCAGATACTTTGGAAATACTGGTTTTAAGTGGCAATCATCTTAAGTTACACGCGTTAAGGGTACTTTCTGAGATGACTGCTCTTAAAGGGCTTCATCTCTCAGGTTGTGGTCTAGCTGATATACATTCACCTATTTTTTCTTCACGCTTAAATATGTTAGACCTCAGCAACAATCATTTATCATCTCTTCAAAGCGAGGTACTTCCTTCTAATCTCACTGAGCTTGACATATCGAGTAACCGGTTTCGGGGCATTTCAGAAGAAGTGATGAGGCTTCTCGACAATGCGAACAACATAAAATTAGAAAACAATATGTGGTCTTGCGATTTGTGCCATATAGTCCCTCTGTTAGACAGAGTTAATAGAAGTACCAGTTTCCGCGAGGTAACGTGTTCCGCACCTTTTGCTGTCAAAGGAAAGAAACTAGGAGCTATGAAGAAGAACGAGTTAAGCTGGTGTACGGTGCCTAGCTATCCAATGAGCGATGCGGACTATTTTCTTGTAGCTAGAGATGGTAAAGTGGGTTTGATGATAGCTGGTACTAGCGTGGTGCTATTAGTACTAGCAATCTGTGGAGTTATAGCAGCACTCTGCTATTCAAGACGACACGCTGCTAAATATTATACCCACGAGGATCAACTAGCTAAAGAAGGTGAATCTATTTTCGAGAACAACCACAGTCCATTGTTTTGTGATGGAGAACTGAGTTTCAAATTTCCTTTAGACCATGGAGATAAAAAGATATCCATTGCAACGATAGACGAAATAAAGAAAGAGCATTGCATAACGAACGGTACTTGAACAAATTAGATTCATAACTAGTCTGATATAAAGTTCACCTTTGCTTACGAATGCAAATATCATCATTATTCAGAGCCAAAATAGATTTTTACGATGCGACTGACTTCTGTACCTTATACTTGAGTACGCGTAAAAAATACTGATGGATAGTTTGAGGCTTAATTCATGTTTTTTATCGCTTTAAATATTAAATATATGGATTAGAGTCCGAGAAGCTATTTTCTGCACAAAAGTAATGAGAATTTGCCATCGGTTTCTTTATACGTGAAAGTCGGTGGACCAATGAATGGAATAAATGTCTGTATTTTTAAAATGTATATATTTTTATTATTAATACAATTTATTGTACATTATTATATCCAAAGATAAACAATAGTGGAAGAGAACCAGTGGAGTATCAAAAATCAAAAAAATGCATGCATGTCAGTTCGCGAAGATACACCTTAAAGTTTGATTATAATGTCTGTGTCCGAACCACATATACGATTCCGACGAGTTTTCCGAAAAAAACACATTTATTGTCACAACACTCTGTGTGTGCAAAAAATAACATAATAGGTGTTGTACACATTTGATACATGCGAAAGAAGAGATATGAGGTCGCATTCGTATGAAGCCGATGCTGTCGCCAAGGATTGTGTATAGTAAAATACCAAAACGCGGAGGCCTTCGAAAATGCGACGCTTGTTTGTAAAATGTCGGTAAACGTCGCTGTAATCAAAACGTACAGCGTCAAAGCAGTGGTGCACGATGACTTCTGCTACTGTCATCAATTCTGATATTTGACTCTCGGAAATCTAGTGGGCGTAGAACATAGAAAGTATTACATTATTCACAGATATTAAAAATAAATGATTTATTTTTTAAAACTTTACCACCCTGTATCTCAAAAGTTAAGATGCTTAGGACTAACATTCTTCTTAAAATGGACCCAAAAATCGCCTCCTTAAGATGACACGTCCCTGTTTTTTAGATTTCTTTTCAACTTCCTGTTTGCAGCAGAATTCTAAATCCTTTTCATCTGATAATTTTATGTTGTGTATAGAGATGACTAAAAAACAAATGTTTTCATTTTTTTTTCGTCAAATAATGCATTTTTTTGTGCGTTCTTTCTTCAATCGGAACTTGTTAAAAATATTAATACAGCTCTGAAATTGTTTGTGAATATTCCTCTTTTATTGAAGAATGAAACGAGTGATAACTTTTGTTCTTATTACTTTTCCTTTTCGAAAAATCCTTGATTTTCTTGAAGCCTCGTCTCGCAGCAAGTTGAGTTTTCAAGAAAAGCAAAGATTTTTCGAAAAGAATAAGTGGTAAGAACAAAAGTAATCACTCGATTCATTCTTCCATAAAAGAGGAATATTCACACACAATTTCAGAGCTGTACTTATATTTGTTAACAAGTAAAAATGCACAATAAAATGCACAAAAAATGCATCTTTTGTCAAAAATTAAAACATTGTTTTTAGTTATCTCTACAGGGTGACTTCGAAGTTGAGTCATTTATTTTAACAGTGAGTAGATCTGATCAAAAGAAATGTTTTTTTCCTTTACCATTTTTCTGGTAAAATTAAAGTAAAAAAGTTATAGCCCTTTGGAAGTTTGAGTACCGCCCTGTCTCAATATCATGTGCTCGTGTTTGGCAACAACGGATATAATCCGCCTTACCGGTTCATCGCATCGGAAACAAAAAAGCGAAAGAATTTGGAACGATGATTGTACAATTTATTATTTTATTCAGTTCAGTTATACATACAGTCAGTGTCAGTCGCGTGTGAATAGTGTCTGTTGCGTGGCTCAAACGAAATAAAAAATGGCACATGTTTATGCGGATCGGTTTCCCAATCGAGTGCAACCAACCCCTCGTGCGTTTGTTAATGTAGTACAACGGGCTCGTGAATCAGGTGACTTAAGACCTCACAGGGGACCTCACGATCAAATGCAGGTCCGCACTGAAATACTTGTCGGGAGGATACTTTATAAAACAAGGTAAACATTTTTTTTTTATTTTTTTTATTTTTACACACATATTTTGGTTTATCTTCCTTCTACAATCGTTATCTGAAAATTAATGGCTCAACTTCAAAGTCACCCTGTATACACACCATGAAATTATCAGATGAAAAGGATCTAGAATAAATACTAAAAAGAGAAGTGCCACCTCAAACATTGACATTTAATTAGAGAACGCCCTGTAGAGCACAAAAGATGCTCCCATAAAAATACCCTCTACGGAGGCCCCTAAGATACGCTACTGGAGATCAATTTCTCTAAAAGTAACGTTTTTTCAACGGCACTGGATAGTTCAACGAAATTTTGACAGCAGGGTATCCGTTTGGTGCTCCCAAAATGGACTCCATAGAAAGCAACTCACTTTAATCAACAGGGACGTACTAGTGCTAACCCAATATTGCTGTTTTTTTAAACCCAATATTTTTTGAAAGAATATTAATAACAACTGATTTATTTTTGAAAACTTTACCACTCTGTATCTTAAAAGTTGTGTCGTGCAGGACCTACGTTCACAGGAAGTTTCCTTCTTGAAATGGACTAAAAATTTGCCACCTAAAATATTGACATTTCATGAGGGAACCCTCTGCAGAACACAAAAAGTAATGGCCATAAAAGATAACCCGAGACCTTCCTCTACTGAGGCCCCTAAGAGACGCTAACAAAATTTTGACAGCTTGGTATCCGTTTGGTGCTCGCAAAATCTAGCCCATAGAAAGCTCACTCACTTTGATCACCAGGGATGGACCAGTTGTAACCCATTATTGTTGATTTTTCGAACCCAATTTAATACCTTTTTAAGGAATATTAATAACAAATGATTTGTTTTTGAAAATTTTACAATCCTATATCTCAAAAGTTAAGATGTTTAGCACCTACGTTCATCGGAAGTTTTCTGTTTGAAGTATACCCAAAAATCGCCTCCTTAGATATTGATATTTAATAAGGAACACCCTGTAAAATACAAAAAAGTGATGCCCATAAAAATGCCCTGAGAAATGTGCCCCTATTCTTGACTTTAATAGAAAATCACACTTCCTCTCTTTTTCTACTCCCCCGGTTTTAAATGGATTCGAAAATACTGTATTCTTGACTCGATAGAAAAGAGAAAGGATATCAAGACACAGGGTTGCCAGGTTTGAGAAAAAGTGTTAAGCCAATTAAAGTGATAACTTTGACAGTCATGAACTAACCAAAGATTTTGGTCAATATTTCCTCCTTATAATTTTATCTATGGAGTCGAAAACTTAAAAAAGCACATTACAAATGAACAAAAGGACAAGATGATTGAATTTCTCTGAAAGCACCCCCAAATGCACCAGGGAAAATTCAATCATAGATTAAAAAATACTGTTTTGGACTGACCAAAACTTAATATCTACTCTTGTCTTTGTTTTGACCGAAAGTGAAGAAGCTCGTGGAGGTGGTTATACTCGTATGAGTGGAGGTAACCTGTGTCCGAAGAAGGTCATTGACCTTTACCTGTATGCCTGAAGAAGTGATCGTCAATGACCAGAAGGAATATTTCTTCGTAGACAGGTTACCTTCTGGTCATTGACGATCACTTCTTCGGCACAGGTGATTCTTTTAACACAGGCTCATCATCTTCTGGTCATTGACGATCACTTCTTCAGGGACAAGAATGGTACGTGAGTCATCGACCACGAGAACTTGATGGACAGAGTACCAAACTGTCCCAGTATCACCCCAGAATAACTACTGCGAATGATTTTTTAAAATTTATTTTATATTTAATTTTTTGTTTCTTCTTTTACTATCTTCAACCAAATCTCTTCCTGTAAGATAGTAATAAAGCATACATTCAATCATTAATTTATGCCAGGTGTAAAAAATTAGCAATATTCCGTTGAACCTAGTTCGTCGCTGACGATCTGAATGAGCTGGTGGGGGAATTTATCGTTCTTTATGTACACAACTACGTGAGGCCCCAAATGGTTAATAATTATACAGTGTTGTCCAAAATTGTTCAAGAAAAACCGATTTTTCGTAGTGTTTCTTAGGCACCTATATATCAAGATAGCACGTAAATACCTTTCCTTTCACAATGTTTTCGTTTGATTAAGTCCACGCTTTGAAACACTGAAATCGCATAGCATAAGTACCAGAAGGCTTCTTATTAAACTTGATATGGGTACGAATATTGCAGCTATAAGCGGATCCAGGGCCGTCTCGATAGGTTTTGGCGTCCCAGACGAATGTCTTGATAGGGAGTTTGAAATAGCCTAGCAAAAGTACGACAAGGATTCTTATTAAACTTGATTTGGGTCCGAATGTTGAAGCCATAAGGGGATCCAGGGCCGGCTCGGTAAGTTTTGCGTCCTAGGCGAATGTTTTGATAGGAAGTTTGAAATGGCCTAGCATGAGTACCACAAGGATTCTTATTAATCTTGATATGGGTACGAATATCGCAGCCATAGGTGGATCCAGGGCCGTCTCGATAGGTTTTGGCGTCCAAGACGAATGTCTTGATAGGGGGTTTGAAATAGCCTAGCAAAAGTACCACAAGGTTTCTTATTAAACTTGATATGGATCCGAGTATTGAAGCCATAAGTGGATCCAGGGCCGGCTCGATAGGTTTTGGCGTCCAAGACGAATGTCTTGATAGGGAGTTTGAAATAGCCTAGCAAAAGTACCACAAGGATTCTTATTAAACTTGATTTGGGTCCGAATGTTGAAGCCATAAGGGGATCCAGGGCCGGCTCGATAAGTTTTGGCATCCTAGACGAATGTATTGATAGGAACTTTGAAACATGGTAAACAAATGACAGTATTTTTTGTTGCTAGATACTAGTACACACTATTAACATTTGCAGAGGGCGATTGCAACAAAGTTTAGATACAATTCGGATCTAAATTAAGTCTATTGTGAAAGCTTTTTCTGAGTCCTACTGTTTGCTTTCTGTTTGCTCTTATCGGAAGATGGTACCAGTTCCAGGCAATCGTCTAGATCGCCCGGTACTGGATGAATTCGCCCCTAGACTTAAATGCTTCGAAGTTTGCTCCGAGAAGCCTAAAACATTTTCGACGCAGATTCAAATTACCCACTTTTACATAAAAGCGGCCATTTCCGAAACAAGACGGATCATTTAACAATCCAATATAGGAATTATCTGCGATCTGACAGAACTCATGATATATTGGAAAAGAAATCTTAACGCACGAATAAAAAAATCCAGTTCGTTCCAAGAAGATTAATGTAGTAAGACACAAAAGGGGAAAGCATCAGCCCAGAAAGGGAAACAGGAGGGTCAATTAGGCCTTTCGAGGAAGTCCAATGTCAACACAGACCACTGCACGTATTTGTGTGCCATGGTTTCGCCATTGGTGTAGCTTACGGATGTAGACCAGTGGAAATAGTTAAACGAAAAAATAATGTGGATACGCTTGTTAAGCAACTGTTTTAACATTTTATAAAAACGCTTTTTCAGAATTTTCACGATTTGAGGACACTTTTTAGACAACTGAGTGTGTTATAGCGTGCGATTGTTTTCCATAATTTTGAGAACAGTTTTATCTATATACAGGGTGATTCAAAAAAAGGTAGCAATATTTCTGGGGCATAGAGTAGATAAAAAATAACACAATAAATGGGCCCTAGAATGACTTCGTTACCGAGACACAGGATCATTGGTCAAAGCAAGATGGATTTAGATATTCACTCAAATTTTTGTACATGTAGTCATACGTACAAAAATATCGCTGCCTGTGGCTACACCAACAACGTCGAAATTGGGAAATATTAATACCTATAGAAGAAAACAAAAAATTTTTCCATCTCATTGACTTTTTTGAAACAACTATTGCATTTTTTCTTTTGGTTATCGATTCTACTTAAATCGTCTGTCTCAGGACATTTTTCCTCATGGAGAAAAAATAGTTTGAATATTTGAGGTAAAATTTGTTTAAAAAACTTCGAACTGTTTTACTTTGAAAATGCGCTGAAGTCAGTCAAGATAATGAAAACTAAATGTGGTGTAATAGAAGAGTAACCTAGCTCACCATAAGGTAATTTAAAGATTGCTCATTTGTTTTCCTAATTTAGTCTCATCAGTGGCGTACAACACCCTGAATTTTGGTAATGAGATATTTAATGACTGTATCTATAAAAGCTTTTAACGGTAACTTACTAATTTTTGACACTCTGTAATAATTATGGTGGGTTTCGAAAACGTAATTTATTAACTGGAATAATTTATATTTTTTGAATTCATTGGGGCCGTATCTTCAGTCGTTCCTAAAACTGTAGGACATCTTTATGACCTCGTTGACTTTCATAGTTTTTTCTGTCGTTCAGAAAGGTTTGGGTATTTCTAGATTTCTGCTGTTTCGTGTAAGCGCTCTATTTTGAGGTTATATTTTTTTAATTCTAAGATATTTCAGGTTGATATTTACTTGATTTTTATCATCTGTTTTATCTGCTTGAAACTTAAGATTCAAAAAGGAAACATAACCTCACAATAGGAGAGCGCTGACGCTGACACGGAACAGTAGAAATCTAGAAATACCCCAGCCTGTTTGAAGGAGAAAAAATACTATGAAAATCAAGGAGGCCATAAAGGCAATTGTAGGAAAGACTGACGATACGGTCCTTAAACGTCTAAAATGATTTTGAGAAAACCATCCATTCACACTGAAGGCAGTTCCCGAAATTTTCACCAAAGATTTCAAATTTGATTAAGCGATCGGGGTTTTTAGGACCATTGATTATAAATCTCTTATCGGAATTACTATATTTTCAAAATGGCGTTGCCAGTATATTGGATTGGATATATGCGAAAAAATGCCTGGAAACAAGACAGTTTTTCTCAAAAACGATTCATTGTATTGAAGTTGAACTAGTATATTTTCATCTAAAGGACCAGACCTTCTAAAATATCATTTTTGAGTTCATACTATACAAGGTGTTGAAAAATTAGCAGCTTTAGGCCTGGACGATTCCTTACAATGCAATTAACTGCTTTCTTATGGACGCCTCAATATGAGGCCTTAACTAGTAACATTATTGTAAAAATTTCATTGAAATATAAAGTGTAGTTACAGGGTTATTTAACAAAAACCGTTTTCCAGTAGTGTCCTTCAAGCTTGTATCTCCGAAGGGGAATCCTTGAGGGCATTTTTTACAGGGGCAAAATTATTGTTATCTATTATTTGTACTTACCATGCCCTAAAAATTGCGCTGTACAGTAGGTATGAAAAATAGCTAAGTTCCGTGATACACGATTGGCTTGTGAATGATACACTTTTGCCATAAGCTTTATACCCTCACACATAATTTCAGCAAAAACGTTCACGCATGCCGAGGAGAAGCGACGCGGAAGGAATCGCGACAACGTTTGTCACTTGCACGTGTCTCATATATGTGCGGGCTATAATTTGATGATGTGCAATGGCACTCAGCGGAAGAATTTTGATTTTGTTCTCTTTGCTTCCCTTCTCCTCAGTGAGCGTGTACCTTTAGCTTTGTTAAAGATTCTATCAGAAACGGCTATAAATTATTACTATTTCTAGTGTTTCTATCGCTAAGCCCCGATTTTACTATTGACCCGCGGAATCTAAAATCTTGATTCGTCAATGAGACGGCGTCTTTGTAGTGATGGATCAAATTAATATAGTCGATTTTTCAAAATGGTGGTACAGTTAATAATTACCTGAATACATTGACATTCAACTTGATAATTCGGATAAATACGTTGAGTTCAGTTTAGATGATGCTGGAAATGGTTGCCTTGAACTTTTTGACACAATAACAGCCAGGTCCCTAATTTCGCGTCGAACATTTTCAAACATAGTAACATCGATATTTCTACAAATATTTGTTATTCTCAGCTGTATATCCAACATTGAAGCAGGCTCAGTTTCGTACACCTTTTGCTTCAAATAGCCAGATAAAAAAAAGTGTAAAGGTGCCAAATCTGGCGCGCGAGCTGGTCACAGGACCTCGACGGCCAATCCAACGACCGGAGAAATTGTTATCTAAATAACTCCTAACTTGTCTGTAGTAGAATGGTGGAGCACCATCTTGCTGGAATACAATATCAGTATCGAATTCATCAGGATTCGCTTCGATGATTTCGGTGATTAGAGGGTCAATAGTATATTTTCCGGCATATCCAAATACAGTTCCCCGGTTAAAGTTTGTTTGATGAATAGGGGCCCCACAATATGATTTCCCAATATCCCAGCCCAAACGTTAATTTTTGTGGATATTGAGTATGAGTTTCCCGGAAGACGTGAGCATTGGTGCCACCCCAATAACGACAATTTTGTCTATGCACATTATCATTGAGAAAAAATGTACATTCATCACTAAAACAAATATTTTGGATATAGGTAGGATGCCGTGCAATGGTTTTGTAAGGGTGATACTTATTCTTTTTCAAAAGTCTCCATACAGTAGAAGGACAAAGCACACATACATTCGCGATGGAGGAAGTAGACTGTTGGGGATTTATTATAATGTCACCTATTATTTGAACTTGCTTTTTTTTCGGGATGCTCGGATGACATGGGGGCTTTTTGTTGTTTACACTACCAGTAGCTGTAGATTTAGATGCAATTTCCATTAAATATTTCCTACAGAGAGGAAAATTCGGGAAACGATCATTAAAAATCCTTTCGGTCTCGTGAAAGTTACGCGTCGCACCATAAATAAAAATCGCTTCGATTTTTTCTTCAGATGGACGAGCATTGACCTTTTAAAAATAGTTCAAACAGTATCTACCACTAAAACCGAAAACTAAATAAGAATGTTTTAACTGTACAATGATGTTTGTTTTCGTACTGCTATTATTGTCACTGTCAACAAAAAATAACAAAACAAGTTTTTATCGCTGTTGCTGTTGATACGGCAGGGAATTACAATTATTTGTAGAGATATGCATGTTAGTGGGTTTGTGTTCAAGTAATTATTAAATGTACTACCATTTTGTAGTAGGTAAAGGTATTAACTTTATATTCTAGGGTTATAAAGTACTCGTCAGGAGTTTCAAAACGATGTGCCACAAGACCCCCGTTTTCATATAATTTTTTTCCAAGATGGCATTTTGATCTCTCAATTTCACTCTAAAATATGATATCCACGCAACAATTTCATTACCTCAAGTTTTAATTTTTTTAATTGATCCGTTCAAAAAATCAAAGGGGAGGGGGACATTAAATAAAAGCACCGTATAATCACCTGGTTTAGCAACAAACATATTTTTCCACTTGATCCGGAGATCAAAACTTGTGAACCTGACCAATTAGAAACAGTTTTCAGAAAAATGCACCGAAAATCGATCAATCGGAAACAAGTATCATGAATCCATCTGTAGATGATCGAACCAATTTCAAAACAAGCATAAACGTCTGAGAAAATTGAAAAAAGGATATGTCGGTTATTAATTAGGTGTAAACTCCTTAATTATCTTCCATTATTACATCATTCTGCTGCTATACCTAATCTGCATATCGTCCTTCAGCTTTGTGACTGGACAGCTGAGCTATCCTGATTTCAAATATAATAAAGATTTTCCTGAGATCTTTCTTTTCCCTAAGAAACGTACATACGTTATATGAATACTGAAATACTTTTATTGAAAATAAGATTACCAATACTTTACATAAATATCGTATATGCCAAACAGTGGTTCATATTTCTACAAATTACAATATTTAATCGAGAGACGACACGTTGATGCATTTTTTAAAAAATATCCTTTTTTCTAAAATTATCTCTCAGGTCAGTAATACACTGTCCTTTTCAGAAAAGTGCTCAGTAATTGACGTCATATCAATCTAGGAATTATATCAGATTTGATTCCCGATTTTTGACGCAATTTTACGAAAACGCTGTCTAATTAGTGTAATGTATTTCTAGCTAAAACCAGGTGATTTATGAAGAATTTTTTGATTTAGTTTGGATATTAGAGGCACTTCTCGTACATTTTTTCGCGGGTTTGAGAGATATTTTAGAAAGAATCGACTATCAGTTCCATTACTAGAAAAATGCCTTCTCATTCCATTACAATCCGGGTAAAAACTGTTGATCCCCAGTTAGCAAAATCGGGCCTGAATGTTGCCTGCACATTTTTCAAGCGCCAATATTTAGCATAATAGCTAAATATGGCTTGTTTTCTTACATTTGCCACCGACCTCGCTTTTTGCGATAATTTGATAACAGTGCCAAAATGATTCGACGTAATTTCATTGACTGAAGAGCTATTTACAAACTCTCTCTGGCTTCGAACATTCGTGAAAGAAAAAAGTAAAAACAATTCGAATGGTATTACCCAAATCGAGAGCAGTAAATTCAATCAAACGTTACCGCGTTCTTTGGTGCGCTGAAAAGCAGCTTTTTAGGTAATTAATAGTAAACACGGAGCTTTGGCGCTTTTACGGATTTTTGCTGTCAACAGTGGCGTTACAACTATTGCATGGGCTAGGATTCAAATTAACCCTTGCTAACAGTCCAGAAAGTATCTTCACATCCGCTAGGAAAAATCTATTCTGGTGCGGTTTTTTTTTCAAAAAGTTCCCCTTTCAACAAATCTACAGGTTGTCCCGCCCAAAATTGCGTTAAAGATAAATAATTAAACATTTCCGTAGACGAATCTCAAAACTTGTGTTTTTCTTCACTTTGGACAAGGTTTTTTTGGTCATTCTGAACAAAAAAGGTTGTTATGGACTTTAAAATATCTTTCTAGTCTCGAAACAGCCCCATAGGCAAAAATCCTAATGCGACGGACCGCGGCTGCGGCTGCGAGCTTAAAGAAATTGATTTGTAACTTTGAATTCCTGCATGTAAAGTGCTGTCATCAGCAAAGGTGTGGGTCGGATTGATCGCCTAAGGAAAGAGGTCTTGGATATGTAAGACGAACAATTTCGGAGGAAAGACTGATCCCTGGGGAACACCCGCGCTGACATTGTGGAGGGCTGGTCAGTAGCGACAAGACTGGATGACCTTACTCCACAGTTGCGTGACGTGAGCTAGGAGTTCCAGTTTTCTGGGAATGTACTCGATTTGTAAGATATCTGGAAGACACGCTAAAGAACTGGAGCAAGCTCCACTGCAGACCTCTTCGGTTCAGACCAGAAGCTTCCCGCTTAGTGAAACGACGGTATTCGGTCATTGGGAGGACGTCCTTGGTGGAGTTAGCATCAAAGATCTTGACAGACATTTTCGCCTTAGCCTTTTGAGTCTAATTCCATCTATCCATCCTGGAACGTAAGCGGTGGAACACTACTCTTTTAGAAATGACCCTCCAATCAGCTTGAATGTTGATAGTTCTCGAGACATACGCGATTCATTATTTGACAAATTGCGAAAACCCATTAATGAAATCCTAAGGCATTTTAGAAGAAGGGCGAATCTCTGTTTTTTTGCGTATGATGCAGCTGACGGCCGCCTATGTGCTGATTCTGACCTCTCAGTAATTTTGTTGCAACGCTACTGAGTACAGCGCTGTCCTTGAGTAAACAGGATGGAAAAAGGATGGTAAAATCCATCGAATAAATCAAAGGTGATCAATGAGAATTCTTTTCAAGTTAATCCAATAGCTACAGGGTAGCGCGTTTGGATCCGATGTATTTTAAATGGCTGTAAAATTGCTAATATTCAAGCTAGGCAAGGCAAATAAATTTTTAAAATTTGAGAGTTGTAATTGAAAGAATCCTTCATAAAACATATGGAAAATAGGTCACAGTCGATTTATATAAAAACTCACCATGATATGTTTCTCTTCCTGTCCAAGAGAATCAAAGCATTTCTGTGATTAGTTTCAGGGAAATAGGCGGATAAAGTTTCCAAAAAGTTACATATTACGTATAAAATACAACTTCTTTCTGGTGCTGTGGAATTCCGATTGCACAACTTTATCTTATAAAAAAGTACTGGACCCGATGAGATTCAAGTTTCGCTCTAAATAAATATGTTATGATGCTAGTATTATTGCACCAATACTTGCTGGGATTATCAATACCTCAGTAATTAAAGGTACTTTTCCATCTGCATTAAAACTAGGTACTATCATTCTTTAGTCTTAGACTACAGGTAAATAGCTCTTTTAAATATTGTGTCAAAAATCATAGTTTTTGGAATAAAGATTGAGTCTTACTTAAACACTAATATAACCTTGACAAATCGTGAGTTTGGTTTTCCAGGTGGAGTTTCAACAGAACTAGCAACCATCGAGTATGTTCAACATATAATTGACAGTTACTGTTTCCCAAAAATTTATTTCTGATAAGTTCAAAAGGATTGCAGTTCCAGATTGTGTTGACTCTTGGTTGACCTCCGTTTTACTATAGATTTATTTTATAAAAATTGATGATAAAAATCTACTGAATTTGACATAAATTGTGAAACACCTCAAGGCACTGTCTTAGGACCCTTGATTCTTGTTTGCCTGTTAATCACCTTCCTCTATATATCAGTGAATTTTTACACCATTCTTGTACCCTGGTGACACCTGTCTAATATTGTATCCGCTGACAGCGGAAAGCCTTGCGCAAGAAGCAAAAATTGTGATGAAGGAATTTGATGAACCGTGCCATAAAAACCGGCTAACCGTCAACTGTAATAAGACTAAACATGGCACACCAGGCATAAACCTCCGACTAATTGTCACGAGCCAAAATCACGTACCTTCTTTTACTATTTTGATCACCTACTAATAATTCAAATTTCTTTTTATCAATGGTAGAGTGCTGATTCCTAGTCCTTTTTAATGATTTTCTTTTGGTAAATTTCATAGTTTATTGATTGTATAATTTCACACGTATTATATTTTTCTTTTCTAGTATTGTGTTGAAATCTTTTGGACTCTAATGTTATAGTATTATTAACGACTATCTCAGAAAATTTCTCATAAAACATTGGTCACTCGTAGAGATGGTTCTGCCCATTGACAATCAACGCCACTCTGGTTTCTGTACGTACTAACCTATAAAAGAATATTCGGTTTCCTATCAAGATACCTTATTTTAAAAGGTTACGTGTTCAGCGCCACAAAAGTTTCTGGTATTCTGCGTCATTCACTTTCCCGCGGAGATTGTGGTATGGGCGTCGTTTCGTTAACTTCCCGATTCTGGGATATTAGACCCCCAAACACCAGTTTATGGAGTAGCACACTTTTATTTTGTACCTTACGTTTACTTGTGTTGGTTTGGGTGCTACCCCGTCCATTTTCTTGTGGGATTTTAACCTTCAGCGGTAAGTTCTTTTTTATACCATAGGACCACGTGCATTAATGAAGAAGAAGTTCACTAACTGATTCCTTTCAGTGGGAAGGCATTGCGGAGAACCACCATTCACACTCCTCGAGCTTTGTTTTGTAGCTGAATTGTTATTTAAATTCGTATTCGTCATTTTAGATTCACATCTGTCATTGAAGGAAAATGCTAAGTCAGTATGTGTAAAGCTTGGTAAATGCGATTTTGTGATAAATTCTGTTAAAAATACCTTAGATATAGAAGGCTTGATGAATATTTATTAGGCGTTAGGATACTCTATTTAAAAAAGGATCATCTTTTAATTTTCAAAATTCTGAGTATGTGTTATCTTGCAGGGAAATATTCAAACGTTATCGTATCCTTACTGTGACATCTATTTATATTTTTAAGCTATTAGTGTCTTTTTCCTAAATAAAGAAATTCCAACATGCATACTTGCAATACACGTAACAAATTATTTTCTATCAAATGTACTATAACTGAAATAAGACTGAAATAAGTTGTTTTCCATACGTAATTTTCACCTTTTTGAAAATCAATTTCCATTACGACTCTCAACCTATAACTAGCTCTAGCTAGAATATTAGCAATTTTATAGACATAATGCATCGGACCCAAACACACCATCCTGTATAAGGAAGTATATTTGAATGCAGTTTTCAATGTAGATTGAACTTCCGGTGATCATCTAGATAAGATTTTTAGAAGGATAAAGTAAATAGTTGCCTCTGAAATATATTTAATTACAATCTCTACTTTCAGCGTTTTATACTCAATAGGATGTTGTTGGGTATTTGCATTACTGTCTGTATATTCTTGGCTTGGATCAATAAGGTAAAATTTATTTTGGGTACTGCATATATTGGAGAACGAAATGAATCTTACTCCTAGTTTTGTTGACGGTGCGAAATCGTGGGCCGCGATCAGGAAACGACAGTATTGTAGTCAGTGCCTATTTGATTAAAATAGCTGGTGACACAAAACGCTATAGCTTCGTTTTTCCCGGAATTTTCAGTACTTGTGATTTATGAAAGAAAAGAGTCAATGCACGCCCATTGTAAAGAATGGGTTTTAATTTGATTATGTGTAAACGACTGTGTAAAGGAACTCAGAACAGAATTTGGTTTCTCTTCTCGCCGCTTCCTCAGTCCTCCTGAATGGGATATAAACAAAATAAAGGACATGCGAAACTACGCCAATATTTTTACTCAATTTGACCAAAGAGATATTTTTCGTAGAAACTTCACCATGATTACGTAATGGAAATGTTTGTGTTAAGTACTATTAACTTTAGGAACGCGATCTGTCCAAACATGGTTCCTGCGGAGCCTATGAATGTACAAGGAAGGCTGGATGTATTTTTGGAACGTCAGTATTTTTTGATATTTCTATTTTTCCACTACGTGCTAATTATAATATTGATTTGGATGATACGCTGCTTTATAACTTTTATGATAGAATATTTACATAGATGTTTATACATTCTAAGATGGCTGTTCCAGTTTTGATATTCTTAGAATAGGATTCACGCTATGTTTTAGCAGATGTTTATACACATAGGTAGAAAGGAAAGCGTTTGAAGATGGTTTAGCATCATCGATATTCCAACGAGGGCGGTTCAATAAGTATACGTGTTCCATCAGGAACGCCCCCTGTCACCAAACACGGGTACTTATCGAACAAGCCTCGTACATTAAATCAGTTCTAAATCATAGCACAGCTCGTATTTTTATTTATATCACCAGCTCGGTCAAGAATACTCTTCGAGACTAAAAAAAAATTATAGCTTTTGACTTTGACGGACAACACCACTGTAATGGCCTAAAAAAGTGAATTTTTATTTTTTTTGTGGAAGAAAAGGTAATGGCAATAATAATGGATGAAGTTATTGAGCATATAGTTAAGTAATAACAAAATGTTATAAGTAAGTATTCAAAAATGTCGACACCGCTGAGAAGTTGATGATTTGGATCTGTAAAACAGGAAAAGCAACCCTCTATACATCTGGATATACGTAAGGGACTTATATGATGATTAAATTGATATTTATGTTGTACAATTAAATGGCAATAGTTGGAGTTACGCTCCTATTGAAAAATCGCCTTTTAAGAAAAAACGCTTTGGTTCCGCCATTTTTGAATCTTTTTTGTGATAATTTACTTTTTTGTTACTTGCATGTATGCTCAATAACTTCCTAATATGTTATTTCATTGCTACTTCTTTCCCAAAAGAAATTACCAAAAACGATTTTTATTTCTTAAAACGCGAGATTATATGGTCAGAAGAGGTCATTGTTGTTGGAATATTGAAATATTTTTTGAATAATGCATCCAGAACGCTGTGGTCGAATCATTTCAATGTTTCATCACTGTACAAGTTAATTGCGAATGTCTGCTAAAACATACGCTCAATGTAATACTTATATACGAAAGCGCAAATAGTTATTCTTCAACGGAACCTATTTGTCAATTTATATTATAGAATTAGATATATCGATTTCTGAATAGCAAAGCTTTTCGACAGATATATTTGCTCCGATCTCAGCAGTGCTTTGTGAGAAGGTCCAACTCACCGTTTGGAATTTGGGGTGCATAAATACTATATTTTATCATAAAGGTGTAGGTTGACAATTTCAAGATGGCGAAACGAGGTTACCATAGAGCTATAAGCTACTTATAGGGAGTTCATGTATCACAAGTCCACATATTATATTTAAAATAGATCCATGATAGCGCCTTACCGCCATCCTGAAACTTTAAACCATCTAATTTTACTTTCTACGCGACTGGTCGAGGAAGTACCCCAATCACGAGAAATATCGAAATTTGTTTGTGTTAGTTTATTTATACGCTCCCAACTCCGGTAATTCTAAGCATATATTAGACATATTTCGCACATCATACTTTAAAACCTGGAATGATAAGCCGGTGCAGCGATGGGCGCTGCCGCGAGGATGTGGAAAGAGACAACCCCAACTAGCAAAGTAGTGGTATAAGCTTTTGGTAAAAGAACCGTTCAACCATAAAAGCTCTCTATTATTGTTGCCTGAACACAAAAATGCTGGCTTAATGTTGTGTGGAATGCAGATTTGCTTTGTGCAACATATTTGCTCTAAAATGAAGTGTTTAAAATATTCTTATAGCATATTTATACAACACCTTATAGGGCAAATTTTTAACTGTTGCATAAACGCTTATACAACTATTTTATACGGCATATTTGCATGTTAGTCAAAATGGTTGTGTTAAAGGCTGTACATATGCTAAATATGTTGGTAAACAACTTCACCATAACCTAACTTTCTGCTGTCATATTTTTGTAAAATGCTAAAATGCCATAATCAATGTTTTAAGACAAACAACGCATGCATATTGGTTCAAACGGTTTTATCAACTGTTTAAACAGAAGATATAGATCTGTTACGAATTCTGGGTAAATCATTCGACTCTGTCGGTATTTCATTTCAGACATTTGTCAAATTGTTGTATAACACCTGCAGGCAACACCAAAATATTCTAATAACCTAAAGACAACATGGACGGTGCCATGATTGTAAACAACCACCCGCCATATTGGGCAAACATTTATTCCTCTATTTAATATTAAATAATTATGTTTCAGTTCGAAATTACAGATACAAAGTGATAAACATTAGTGTAATTGTGTCTAAATATAGGATTTGTGGAATATTTAACGCAGTTTTCCATCTTAAAAATCTAGACATACTTTTGATCATTGTCAAAATATGAATCAAATACGAAGCTCGTAGAAATTGGGTAACTAATTTGCACGATAATCACAATAAAATTTGCTGCGCAAGTAATTCATTAGCCCTATATCACAGTATAGAAGTTTATCATATACCTGCGTAGGAAATTCATAATGGCCGATATGTAAGTAAACAAGATGACTGTAATGTGTTAGTTATATATTCTTCACTTCGTCTATACAATACATAAGAAATAGTTTGGTTGCAATAAAGTAGAATCACGTAACAGAATAGTTGTATAGTTGACAAAAACTGAATCTTGTACTGACGCAAATGTCCTATAGCGGCTGCAAGAGGCTTACACTTTTGTTTTATAACTGTTACCTGCAGCCCTTATTTAACCTCTTAAATGTCCTATTAGGTGTGCCCATTCCGCTTGTATAGCTGTTCTAAGACGGTTTTGCCAATGTTCTTACAGTATACAATGCTGTTTAAGGAATACTGTATAATCATTCTTGCAACTCTAATAGGAGTGATAATTGTTAGTTAGGACGTTGCCAGATGGACATTAGCTACCGGTAGGGCGGGGAGAGAACTAATTGTATGGGCCTATTCGATTGACTTGATCCATTTAATTTCTCTGTTGCACATGTTCGTAACAGACTTTTTCTCAGAGGATTTAAATTGAACTGACTGAGTTGGTGACGTCATTTTTTTGCTAAAATGTAGTATCTATTCAAATTCATGCATCAGTTTGATTTCAAAAAAAGAGTGAGGTAGGTCCACTGTATGAATGCTACCAATATAATAAAGTGTATTTGTTCTCGACTATTGATCAGTCTTTCAGGAATCTTTGTACAAAATATGTGTGGGTTTATCAAATTATAAGAATAGTGAAAATCACGTCAGTGTCGCTATCGTACACCACAAATCACAGCATTGCTGTCAAAGGAGCGTTAAGACATGATTAGGAGTGGCGACGTACTGTTTGCTGCTGTTTATTATTGATTATTTTATTTGTTCATGGATCCATTCCTCCCTGTTTCTTGAATTAAGAGAAAGAGAGAAAGGAAAAGCTGGAAGTTTTGCTATTCAGGAATAGTTCTCCATGTGCACATACATATTTCTTCCAATGTTTACATATTTGTATAAATTTTTAACTTTAAGATAATTAGTAGTTAGTACTGAAGGTACTTAAATATAGGCACTAAATAAGCTATTCTTGTGTGATGTTACATTTAGGATTTACATATTTTCCAATACAAGCTTTTTACATTATTTTAGAACTAAAAAAAGTATTACCTAAATATTTATGATTCTACAGATTATTGTACAATTCACCGTCAAATTGTTGATATAAATTTAATGTTTTACAAAAACTTTTTGTTTCATTTCAATCCTATAATTTGACCATTGCCTTCTACTTCTCACGCCTACTGGCGACGAAGTATTGTAATCGCGAAAAATTTCGAAAATGAGATATGTTTTTGGATATTAGTGACATGAGCTTTACGAAAAACTATGTCACCCATTTATGGAGAACCCTCATTGTTAGTGGTGGTGATTTTTTATTTTATTTAAATATGCTTTGCAAAAAATGCTTGATGTAATATTATGTGATTACCGATAGATGCAGATTACATATTATTACGTAATGATATGATGATATACACAGCAGATGTTCAAATATACTAAGTGACATATAAATCCGAACACCCAGTTTAAATGATTTTATTTTAATAAAAGGTGAATGTATTTATCATACTGTAAATAACAAGTGAAAAAATTTTCAGCCTTATCAGTTGGACATTCCGGTTTTTATACTGCTTTTTTTTTTAATTCACTAACGCTCTAAAAATGAATATTTCAGCCGCAGTAAAGAATCAACGTTGGCGGATTTTGGTTCTTGACATCCTTTACGATCGATTACGATGCCTAGAGTACGGAGACCTGTACGATTTCGTCAACTTAGTGAGTTTGATAGGGGCCGTATAGTGGGACTTCGGGAAGCTGGACTTTCTTTTCGGGCAATTGCAGTTAGAGTGCAAAGAAGTGTAGACACTGTGGTTAGGTGTTGTCAGGCTTCGAGAAGGCCGTAAGCAAAGAGCAAGGGGCACTGGACGCCGCCGTAGAACAACAGACCGTGAAGATCGCCGCCTAAGATTATTGGCCTTAAGGGACCGTTTTTCCACTACCAGGTCCATTGCAAATGAATGGTTTGCAGAACACGGAAGACCTATTGGCATGCGAAGTGTTTACCGACGAATGAGAAGTTTTGGCTTGTTTTCATACCGGCCACACTGGGTCCTCCCTTTAACTCGAGAACACCGACGTAATCGCCTTGAGTGGTGCAGACAGCTGTCAGTCTGGGATCAGGAATGGTCTTTAGTGACGAGTCTCGATTTTGTTTAGGCATGCACGATGATCGTGCCAGGGTTAGAAGGCGACGTGGTGAAAGGAGGAATCCACAGTTTTTTGTTGAAAGACATGTTCATCACACTGTTGGAGTTATGGTTTGGGGTGCTTATAGCTTATGGTTCCAGGTCACCTTTAATCTTCATCAGAGGTAACATGAACGCGCAGCGTTATATCCACGAAGTTCTAAAACCCCATCTTTTACCCTATCTTGACACCCTGGCAGATCCAACTTTCCAACAAGATAATGCCCGACCACATGTTGCAAGAGTCACAATAGACTTCTTTCAACATAATGATGTCACATTGTTACCATGGCCACCAAGATCTCCCGACTTATCCCCAATTGAGCACGTGTGGGATATGATGGGTAGGAGATTGCTCAATTTGCAACGTCCTCCTCAGACTCTAGAAGCACTTCGAGAGGAGTTGGTGGTTGCCTGGAATGAGATACCACAGGAGGACATTGACCACCTGATCAGAAGCATGCCTAGGCGCGTTGGAGAATGCGTAGCACATCAGTGTGCATCCACACATTACTAAGGTCAAAGGGCTTTAAAGCAGTGCAATCATTTTGAAATTTTTATCATTTACTTATTATGCTTCATTAAGTACTTATACAAAATTTTATTGAAATAAAACCATTTAAACTGCCACTTTTCTAAATATAAATATGACCTTCTAAAGGTATAATTAAAAACATCACGTAACATTTCTGGTGTAATCAAACTAAATTGCTTATTTAGGTAATCAACAAAATGCCGCTCAGAGAGTTTGTGAATCCAAGGTTCTTGAATTTTCCTAAAATCGCAATAATTTTTTCCTAACCTTATTTGTAGTGAGGTTTCAAAATAAATTGCACATTAACATTTTTTTTACATGTTGTATGTCTATTTTTTATCAGCTTGTAGTCCAATAGAAATAAAAACATTATTGATTTAATAACTAATCATTAGAGCAATGACATTGACGGCACCTCTTAAATTATTGTCAAGTTGAATAAACAGCGTTATTCTCTATGGCAGTTGAATGAGAAATGAATGTCCAGGAATATCTCTCACTTTACGCTATTTGCTCTCGGAAATTGCCTGGAGACTTTCGGTATTGTTCCCATAGGGCCGTTTCTGAAAGAAATGGACTGTAAATAGACCTACAATTTTAATACGGTGTCCACGGTAGAGTAATGGTTCTTCTCAGACTTTAATAGGGTTAGCACAAATGGTCATAAGGATCACTTGCTCTGTGGACCTCTCGTGTTTGCAAAGGCGTAGGGACTCTTTTTCGATTAGGGAATGTCTTCGTTTGCTACGAAATATTGTGGGTTTAGCTGATAAAGGACCTCGCATAAAACATATGTAAGTAGTAGTAAAAAATGTATTTCTCGCTTATCTGAAAAAAAGTACTCATGGGACCAAAATCATCCTATGATTAGTTTCTGAGAAATAGGGGAACAAGTTTGCTCGGTTTGCAAAAATGGTGAATCTGCCGTTTCTATTTCTCCAACCAAATACCAGATAACTGCTGGATTGGAGAAGTACATCATTTAAAGATCTTTTAGGAAGGTATTGGGAGTCGTCATGCTGATTTTGGCCATGATCCTTACAAGGTCAACTTAAAGGTAAACTTATTTTTACAGGTTGACATTGAAATGGGTCTAGCACGAGTTTTAGCACGGAAATGAGTCACGTATCTTTTCGTATTGTCATGTCCTGAATAAAAGTAGGAATATTTGTGATACAGACAAGCTGCGGGATGCGCAGCTGAAAGTTAATCTTCGGGCTACAACTTGGGGGGAACATTTTGGATGTTTTTTTTTTATCTGCGCTTATTCCTGGTTGGTTTGCATCATTGTTTTGTGGTGTACAATTGAAACAAAACAAGTGAAGATAATTGCATTTATTGTGGATTTGTATTGCGCTGCTGAATTTTCCTATTTTATTATCATGTAAGATTATAAGAACGGTCTTTTCTATGCCCGCCCAGATTGTAATGCTCAATATCTTCTGCGCTCATACAGAAAAGCGGTCATAAGTAGCTTCAAGTAGCTCACGTAGTGACGTGATAAAATTTGACAATGGCATGGTCAGAGGAATGGAATTCAGTACAAAACACATTAAGGCTCAACAATTTTATTGAGCAAAAATATATCGGTTGCATCAACTAAAAAACTACTGCTAATTATACTGGGTGTTTCAGTATATTGTTGCATAACTTTAAGATTCGATAGAACTTTTAAAATTAATGCATAAAGTCTATATAAACATGGGTCGAAAAATGTGTGGCTTCCGAAATCAGGGTGTTTAAATTTACTTTCTAAAATAGTTTTTTTTAAATATTTCGAACAATATTTGATGTATAACAGTGAAAATTGGTATACAAGAGTTTTTTGGTACGACAAAACGAACCATGGGCATAGTTTTACTGTAGCCGCTAGAGGGCGCTCTCTACTGTACCTGTAGTGTATTAAAATGACCGACAAATTTTTTACTTGCAATTTTTTGCTTTTTGAATAAAAAAACTGATTCTTCGCACTTTTCAACATAAAAAAGCTCTCTTGTGAATTTTCGTTATAGATAGCCGTTTTTGAGATATTTCGATTTTTAAGGTTCGATGCATTTTTAATTATTTATGATAAAATAACGTTAAAAAGTCAGTATCTCGATATTTTTTAGAAGTAGGCTGTGCCTGCAAGTATTTTTGAAATTGAAAGCAGAATAAGGTTAACCGTCAATTAGTTGACAGTTTTGTTGTCTGTTGCAACCTGAAACGTTTTTTTGCAATTGTGAATGCACGAAATTTAGTTTCTTTTACCTGTTTTTTTTTTTGTAAGTTTTATAAAAATGCCATTTTTATTCTCCAATCAAGAGTTAGCGGATATTCATTTTGTGTATGGCTTTGTAAATGGAAACGCAGCAGAAGCAGCCATAGAATACGCACGAAGATTTCCAAACAGACGACATCCAACTCGCTCAGTATTTGTAAGAGTGCATCGCCAAATAATTGAATATGGTTTTGGAAATCTCCAAAGGGATCAAAACATGAATGTTCGTCAGCGCATATTTACCCGTATGATTCTGCGTGAGTTTGATAGAGATCCGACCACAAGTGTTAGGAGAGTTTCTGGTGCCTTGGGAATTTCAGCAAGCCATGTTCACCGTGTTCTTAGAAATGACCATAGACGTCCTTATCATTTGCAACCTGTGCAAGGACTACAGCCAGGGGACGGAGAACGAAGAATCACATTTTGTCAGTGGATTCTTGATAGAACTGATAATAATAGGGAGTTTTTAAGCAACGTTTTATGGACCGATGAGTCATGCTTCACTAGACGTGGAGTGGTAAATTTTCATAATCAACATATTTGGTTGCATGAAAATCCGCATGCAGTTCGGGAAAGAAATGTTCAGCATGAAGTTAGTGTGAACGTGTGGATTGGTATCTACCGTAATCGACTATTTGGGCCCTACCTTTTGCCTCCAAGGTTAAATGCTGCGACCGTCTTGGAATTTTTAAAGGCTGAACATGCAAATATGTGGGATGATGTTATGTTAGATTTAAGAAGATTGGCTTGGTTCCAGCTTGATGGTTGTCCAGCTCATTATTCGAGAATAGTTAGAAACTGGCTGGACGAAAATTATCCAGAAAGATGGATCGGCCGTGGAGGACCAGTCGCCTGGCCTCCACGATCCCCTGACCTAAATCCATTAGATTTCTGTGTGTGGGGCTTTCTAAAAGAAAAAGTGTACCAGACTCCCGTAACCACAAGAGATATGCTAATAGACAAAATCAGGAATGCATGTGATGAAATAAGGCCTTATTTGAATAATGCTATACCACGTTCGATCATTCGTAGATGTGAATTGTGTATTGAACAATTGGGTTTACATTTCGAGCAACTGCTTTAGATTTTGTATGTTTGTCATAACTATCCAATAGTATTTTAGTTGTAAATAATTAATTTAATTGTTAAAAATAATATTGGAAAATTAAACAAATTAATATTCTGTTTTTTTGTGTTTATTTGAAGTTAGGAATTATTGCTGTGTTTAAAAACAAAATCTAAACGATCATCTCAATTACTAATATGCCCAAATCGAAAATGTAAAAAAAATATTATCTTCCCATAAATAATTAAAAATGCATCAAACCTTCAAAATCGAAATATCTCAAAAACGGCTAACCATAACGAAAACTCACAGGAGAGTTTTTTTATGCAGAAAAGTGCGAAGAATCAGTTTTTTTTTGTTCAAAAAGCAAAAAATTGCACTAAGAAAAATGTTTCGGTCATTTTAATACACTACAGGTACAGTAGAGAGCGCCCTTTAGCGGCTACAGTAAAACTATGCCCATGGTTCGTTTTGTCGTACCAAAAAACCCTTGTATACCAAATTTCACTGTTATACATCAAATATTGTTCGAAATATTTAAAAAAAAACTATCTTAAAAAGTAAATTTAAACTTCCTGTATTTCGGAAGCCACGCATTATTCGACCCATGTTTATATAGACTTTATGCATGAATTTTAAAAGTTCTCTCGAATCTTAAAGTTATGCAACAATAAACTGAAACACCCTGTATTAAAAATGATAATTTTTAGCAGACAAATTATAGAATCGATTTAAAATAAATATGACTTATCTTTGCTACAATCATAGTACCCGGTGTAGGTGTAGCTACGACCCGTGAGATTAGTGGAAACTGAAGGCCGTAGATGAGAGAGAGTAGAGTAGTTGGATTGGAGTAAGGCTGAGGTTGGAGTAGTCTACGTTCAGCTGAGATCCTGGGGGAGTCAATGGCAAGTTCTACATAAGGGCTGAGGCGTGCGTAACCCAGCGGATGCCTCAGGTAAGGTGTAGACAAGGCTTCAAGTAAGTCTTGAATAAGGACAAGTTAATGCAGAATCTAAGGCAAGACTAAAGCTAGAGCCAAAGTCAAGGCTAAGGTCAAAGGGGTGATCCCCGATCTGAGAAAGCTTTGATGTGTTATTTCCATGTTTTATCCCAAAGCTTTGCTTTAAATTTACAACAGGAACCTCTGATCTTCCAGGTTAAAACAGTGTTTCAATTAGTAAAATCAAACAAAAATTAGACTGAGGAATGTTTTTGCAAAATAAAATCATGAACCAGTAAAACGCATGAAATGGTTATTAAAAATCCGCTATTAGATAAAAAATACAGTTGGCCTTTCCATCAGCAGTCATTAAAATGAAATTTAAAATATATGTACAATAACATATACTAAGTGACATATAAATCCGAACACCCAGTTTAAATGGTTTTATTTTAATAAAATTTTGTTTAAGTACTTAATGAAGCATAATAAGTAAATGATAAAAATTTCAAAATGATTGCACTGCTTTAAAGCCGTTTGACCTTTAATAGTGTGTGGATGCACCCTGATGTGCTACGCATTCTCCAACGCGCCTAGACATGCTTCTGATCAGGTGGTCAATGTCCTCCTGTGGTATCTCATTCCAGGCAACCACGAACTCCTCTCGAAGTGCTTCTAGAGTCTGAAGAGGACGTTGCAAATTGAGCAATCTCCTACCCATCATATCCCACACGTGCTCAATTGGGGATAAGTCGGGAGATCTTGGTGGCCATGGTAACAATGTGACATCATTATGTTGAAAGAAGGCTATTGTGACTCTTGCAACATGTGGTCGGGCATTATCTTGTTGGAAAGTTGGATCTGCCAGGGTGTCAAGATAGGGTAAAAGATGGGGTTCTAGAACTTCGTGGATATAACGCTGCGCGTTCATGTTACCTCTGATGAAGATTAAAGGTGACCTGGAACCATAAGCTATAGCACCCCAAACCATAACTCCAACAGTGTGATGAACATGTCTTTCAACAAAAAACTGTGGATTCCTCCTTTCACCACGTCGCCTTCTAACCCTGGCACGACCATCGTGCATGCCTAAACAAAATCGAGACTCGTCTCTAAAGACAATACTGTTCCATTCCTGATCCCAGAGTGACCGTTGTCTGCACCACTCAAGGCGATTACGTCGGTGTTCTCGAGTTAAAGGGAGGACCCAGTGTGGCCGGTATGAAAACAAGCCAAAACTTCTCATTCGTCGGTAAACACTTCGCATGCCAATAGGTCTTCCGTGTTCTGCAAACCATTCATTTGCAATGGACCTGGTAGTGGAGAAACGGTCCCTTAAGGCCAATAATCTTAGGCGGCGATCTTCACGGTCTGTTGTTCTACGGCGGCGTCCAGTGCCCCCTTGCTCTTTGCGTACGGCCTTCTCGAAGCCATGCCTGACAACATCCAACCACAGTGTCTACACTTCTTTGCACTCTAACTGCAATTGCCCGAAAAGAAAGTCCAGCACCCCGAAGTCCACACTATACGGCCCCTATCAAACTCACTAAGTTGACAAAATCGTACAGGTCTCCGTACTCTAGGCATCGTAACCGATCGTAAAGGATGTCAAGAACCAAAATCCGCCAACGCTGATTCTTTACTGCGGCTGAAATATTCATTTTTAGAGCGTTAGTGAATTAAAAAAAAGCAGTATAAAAACCGGAATGTCCAACTGATAAGGCTGAAAATTTTTTCACTTGTTATTTACAGTAAGATAAATACATTCACCAACTTTTATTAAAATAAAACCATTTAAACTGGGTGTTCGGATTTATATGTCACTTAGTATATATAGGCAAAATCATCCTATAAATTTATTTGTACCATAATCTGATGAAAGGATGAATAAGAAACGTGTAAATCACATCCGATGCACAATCTTTCCGAAAAGAGAAATCAGAACAAATATTTGCCGGATAAGAGCAAATAGAGCAACATGATTATACACTGAGAACCAAATTTGTCTGACGGCTTGATTTTAATGTGCACGAGAGAGCAGTGTGTATTGACACATATGCTAGAAAGAGATAGAAGGCGGCCGGACAGCGAAGCTCATCACCGCGTTGCCTAGCAACGCTGATGCCGCAATTTGCTGCGTATCAATGTGTTACACCAGATCCTTGAATTAAGATGCAAGTTGAAAATTTGCGTTACGCCCAAATAATGGTTTTATTTTGAGCGCAAACATTTTACCATGCTGAATTGTGTCGAATATGTGTAGGATCGATAGCGAATTGGTCCTAACGGCACTCCATTTTAAGACGAAATAAAAGTCAGGTTCGCCACAAATTCTGCAACATTGCACCATTGGTTCGCTTGGCAACACCGAATCTCGTACATTCCAAGGCAAAATTTCCACCTCCATGATCACAGATGAGCGATTTTGGTCAGTACCCACTTAGCGCTTATTGGTGAGTGTCGTCATGCTTCGAAATGATTTTCACCTGCGTACACTCAGGCAGTGATAATTTGTTTTGCGTAAAGGTATTTGTTACATTTTGCGATCGATCGCTGTCGCAATTTTAACAACAACTCAGGATGTTTGATTTTATCACCATCGATTGAAATCAAAGATTCCGAAATAAATTAAAACACTAAGTCGTATCAAAATTGAAATAAATAATTCTAATCAAAACGAAAACAAAATATTAAGTTAAATGTTCGAACAGACCTCTTTTTGGGTTTGACAGTTGCCTAACCTATTGTAGAAGCCTGTGCGCCACCGTTGCTAGGCACTTATAGCGCTTTCCTCTCGTACACATTGAGCTAAAGCCTTCAGACAAATTCAGTTTTCCCTGTATATTGGATCAAACACACCATTTTTGCCTAATTAGGCACACACACATAACTAGGTTTACTACATAGTGCATTCTTAGCTTTCTTCGTCAGCTGAAGAGAATATGTGTTACGTTACGTGTAGGGTTAGTAAGAAACAGAAAACACTTCGCTGGCGGATTTTCAAAAACATGGGTACAGAATATTCGACTTTCACGAACGGCGGAACCGTTACATCAAGGTACTCGTATTCTTCCAAAATTAGCATTTTGCAGGTTATGAATGCAGAAAACTAGGAAAATCGTTCCAGCATGGTCGGTGTAAGTCCTTGTTCGAATCACGACACTGGACTTTCCTAGAAAAAAATATATGCTCTGAACATGAATTAAATAATAAACAAAGCTTTTGATTCTATACAGGGTTATCCAAATTAAGTGTCCACCATTAGTAACTTTGTTATTAGTGAAAATACAAAGTTGTTTGAATTAGCAAACTAGTAGCATTTTTAACGCTGGTAAAAATGAGAAATAAAAAAAAACAATTGAGAGTCGTTATTTTGATTTTTTTCAGTAAAATAACATTTTTTTAAATGGAAACCCCTGTATATTATATTTTTTTCTGTTAAAGCATCAAATTTTAAACAAAAAAGTTCATAATGACTTTTCCGCTAAATTCAAAAATAAAGTCAAAATAACGATAAATATTTTTAATTATTTGCAGTATTATAATATTAAGACGGCTATGAAAACAACATGGCGTTCGCGATTTGACAGCATTAAGATAAGCGACAAATTGTTAAACTGGACATACTCGCAACTAGAAGGCTTTGGAAAACAATGATAAAATCAAATAATGTCAAACATTAGTGTAAATACTTGTTTATAAGCTTTATTGTGTCATTAATTTAAAGAAAAATGTTCTCCCATGAAGAAAAGTGTGATATGTTAGAATGCTATTTAGTGTGCAGAAAATCCTCCTTGAGAGCAAGAGAATACTACAGTGAATTATATCCCGCTCGCATTCAACCGTATGAACGATATTTTCTGAGACTTTATCGAAAATTTAGGGGCAACGAAAATGTTTTTGCTAAAACAAGGGCAAAAAAGAATTCATAATAAGCGAGGCCACGGAAATTGCAGTTATTGGATATTTTGAAGCTTATCATGAGAATTCAATAGCAGATATTCTCAAGGACTCTAATTTCAGTTATGGTACTGTTCAAAGGATTTTAAAAGAATACAAATTTATTCCGTATAAGTACCGACCAGTTCAAACGCTTTTGGCAGGGGATCCAGAGAGAAGACTTGTTTTTTGCCATTGGTATCTTAGCTTCTGTCGCCAAAATGTAAATAACTTTCGTTACCTTTTATGGACAGATGAATCAAATTTTTCAAATTCTGGAATGTTTAATAGAAAAAACCACCATTATTGGTCAAGAGAAAATCTTTTGTTAGTACATCCAAGAGGCCCACAAGTCCGTTTCAGTTTCAACGTTTGGTGCGGTATAATTGGTTCAAAAATTGTTGGCCCGTTCTTTTATCAGGGAACCCTAACTGGTGAAAGATATGTGGAATTTATGTCAGAAATTCTAACTAATTTCTTAGACGAATTGGATCTTATAAGTAGACATCATCTGCATTTTCAGCAAGATGGCGCACCTGCCCACAACTCCAGAGGTACTTATCATTTTCTAAGTACTACTTTTAATGATCAGTGGATAGGAACAAATGGCCCAATACAGTGGCCTCCCAGATCACCAGATCTAAACCCACTTGATTACTTCTTGTCGGGTTACTTAAAGAACCAAATTTACAAGCGAAGGTACGATAACCTTGACGCGTTAAAGACTGCAGTTAGGGAAAAGATAACCCAGATAGATGGTAGGACCATACTTAAGACAGTTCGAGCAGTTGAAAAACGTGCCCAAAAATGTATTGAAGAACAAGGTGGTGTTTTCGAGCATCTTCTTTAAAAAAAATTGTTATTGTATTTTGTAAGATTATAAGTTGATGTTGAAAATAAAGTTTGTCGATACAATTTAATTGTTTCAGATTGGAGGCCATAACTTCAACAATTTGTAACCTAGGAGAAAAGTTATTGTAAGCTTTTTTGTTTAAAATTTGATGCTTTAACAGAAAAAAATATAATATACAGGGGTTTCCATTTAAAAAAATGTTATTTTACTGAAAAAAATCAAAATAACGGCTCTCAATTGTTTTTTTTTATTTCTCATTTTTAACAGCGTTAAAAATGCTACTAGTTTGCTAATTCAAACAACTTTGTATTTTCACTAATAACAAAGTTACTAATGGTGGACACTTAATTTGGATAACCCTGTATATGATCAACTTCAAGTTCGCTCCACGGACTGGAATAGCCAACAACTAGGACACTTGTTTGAAGAGCTTTCTCACTATTAAACTTAGTTCATGTTTACAAATATTGCCGTCACGCTGTATGAAATTTAATACCAAATGGATTTTTCATAAAAGTTTACCTCATCAATCTTCTCCCAACACATTACGTGTGCCTTATCGATCTCCGAGAAGTGCCGGTTGGTTCTTAATATATCATTTTTGAAAAATAAAAGGCTTGCTTCATTTCCCAGGAGACACCCTGGCCTGTGTATACAAATTAGTCATTTTAAGTAAGATTTATTATCTACCGAATGATTGCTGAATGAAATGGTAAATATATTATTTGTAAGCATCAGAAATTTAAGTTAAGGCTACCCAGAGACACCTAGAGTATGGGCGGATGCTTTGACCACAGAGCTACAGTGACCCATTCCGAGGTGGATCAAACACTTTTATGGAAGAAACGGAATTCTAATGAGTTCTCTTTCTTTGTACGAAATTCTTCTGTTTGCTTCCCACGCTTACTGGTGTTATGTTTTTTGGATGTTATATGACATGTACATTACGAAATGTCTGACTGCCGGTCTGTGTCTGTCCGCTAATTCTTGACACGTCTATAACTTGTGAAGTACCGCTGAGATTTTCATGAAATTTTGAGGTTACTACTGTGCCAAGGACGAAGGGAATGAAAAAACATAAATATCCCTCAAACTTCGTCTTTGACGTTTCAGAGGACCCTGATCATTTTTGAAAGAAAAAATTATAAAACTTCGGGGTGGGGGTTGCAGGATGGTGGGGGAGGATCTAATGCAATTTTTTGATGTTACTAGTAGTTCATTAATGAACTTCCAACCCCAGTGATTCCGCGCACCTATTAGACATATTTCACAAATCATAGATTTAACCGTACATTTCCCTTGATCAAATATTTTTAGCAGATGGATCGCATATCTATGGGTCGCACTTGCCGTGCGCCACGGGCTTGTAAGTATTGCATCTTTGGTAGTCGATCCGATTGACTTATGAATTACTTTATAATATAATAATATTAATAATTATTAACGTCTTTTATTTTTAATATTCTTACAGTAGGCGAGATTCAGATAATATATCTAGCATTATGCTTGGAGTGTATTTTAATGCGATTACTTGCTTTCGTGACGTAATAATATACCGAGTGTCCCGAACGGAATGCAATCAGATAAACCAATATGTCCTTATGCGCTTGTACACGGTTTTTGAGCTATCGCCATTATTAAGAACTGACTACATCCAGCATCGGAAATGGAAGGACCTCTGAAAAAGCTTGCCACTCGTGCTAGCGAAACATTAGGAAGAAATTCCAACCGACGCGCCGACGGCCTTTAGAGCCGAATCAAGACAGCCTTTGGAGTATATATTTTTAAAAGGTGATTTTGTATCAATTCTAATTCTTTACTGGGAAAGGTATTTAAATTGGGAATACCTTGCAAGGCTAAAGTTAATGATAGTTCAAGACTTCGAATATATACTGATTTGCAACAAATAAAATCCTGGTAATGACCATATGTTTATTGGTATCTTCCTTAAAATTCCTGATTGCGGCATGTGTATGTGATAAACGCTTTTCAATGATATTCATATTAATTTCCAAATTTGCTGAAATCACATGTGCAAAAGATATTTGATATTACTTACTCCATAATCTGAGTTTGTGTGTCGTGCAATTTATGAGAATGATTTTCTATAGTAGTAAGATCATTTTGATCTAAATTCCAGATATACATATATCTAATAACTGTGCCAAGACTATTGATCAAGCCACGTTTAGATCGCTTACGTGTTGAGGTGAATTTTTGTAATTCCTCTTCAATAGAGCTTATAGTGTGACCCAAATCATCTTTTTTTATTTGAGTGGAAATTTTCCTATAGCTATTTATATACTAAGTGACATATAAATCCGAACACCCAGTTTAAATGGTTTTATTTTAATAAAAGTTGGTGAATGTATTTATCTTACTGTAAATAACAAGTGAAAAAATTTTCAGCCTTATCAGTTGGACATTCCGGTTTTTATACTGCTTTTTTTTTTATTCACTAACGCTCTAAAAATGAATATTTCAGCCGCAGTAAAGAATCAATGTTGGCAGATTTTGGTTCTTGACATCCTTTACGATCGGTTACGATCCCTAGAGTACGGAGACCTGTACGATTTCGTCAACTTAGTGAGTTTGATAGAGGCCGTATAGTGGGACTTCGGGAAGCTGGACCTTCTTTTCGGGCAATTGCAGTTAGAGTGCAAAGAAGTGTAGACACTGTGGTTAGGTGTTGTCAGGCATGGCTTCGAGAAGGCCGTACACAAAGAGCAAGGGGCACTGGACGCCGCCGTAGAACGACAGACCGTGAAGATCGCCGCCTAAGGTTATTGGCCTTAAGGGATCGTTTCTCCACTACCAAGTCCATTGCAAATGATTGGTTTGCAGAACACGGAAGACCTATTGGCATGCGAAGTATTTACCGTCGAATGAGAAGTTTTGGCTTGTTTTCATACAGGCCACACTGGGTCCTCCCTTTAACTTGAGAACACCGAGGTAATCGCCTTGAGTGGTGCAGACAACGGTCACTCTGGGATCAGGAATGGAACAGTATTGTCTTTAGTGACGGGTCCCGATTTTGTTTAGGCATGCACGATGGTCGTGCCAGCGTTAGAAGGCGACGTGGTGAAATGAGGAATCCACAGTTTTTTGTTGAAAGACATGTTCATCACAGTTGGAGTTATGGTTTGGGGTGCTATAGCTTATGGTTCCAGGTCACCTTTAATCTTCATCACAGGTTACATGAACGCGCAGCGTTATATCCACGAAGTTCTAGAACCCCATCTTTTACCCTATCTTGACACCCTGGCAGATCCAACTTTCCAACAAGATAATGCCCGACCACATGTTGCAAGAGTCACAATAGACTTCTTTCAACATAATGATGTCACATTGTTACCATGGCCACCAAGATCTCTCGACTTATCCCCAATTGAGCACGTCTGGGATATGATGGGTAGGAGATTGCTCAATTTGCAACGTCCTCCTCAGACTCTAGAAGCACTTCGAGAGGAGTTGGTGGTTGCCTGGAATGAGATACCACAGGAGGACATTGACCACCTGATCAGAAGCATGCCTAGGCGCGTTGGAGAATGCGTAGCTCATCAGGGTGCATCCACACATTATTAAAGGTCAAAGGGCTTTAAAGCAGTGCAATCATTTTGAAATATTTATCATTTACTTATTATTCTTCATTAAGTACTTATATAAAATTTTATTAAAATAAAACCATTTAAACTGGGTGTTCGGATTTATATGTCACTTAGTATAACTAAGTAGTAATTTTGTAAAGTCTGCGTTAGATTATGGTAATAATATATCAATAAATGGATCTTCCTTATTGACAAAATTAAGCAGATCTATGGATCCTCCGTGATACTCGGTGATATCTCTAGCAAACATCATTTCAATACCTGTGGCCTCGGCCATTTCGTGTTCAGAATGTCTTATGGGCAAATCGATATCAGAATCAAAATCCGAGAGTTAGCCTGTAGCGGTTGTACCACCCAAAATTGAAGCTTAAACGTAGAAATTATATATACATATACAGGGTGTTCCTTAATGATCTGCAAATATTTAAGGGTGTGAATCAACATGAAAAATTACTGTTAGTTTGCTTATAAGGTATGCTCCAAAAATGTTTCCTTACAAAAACTTGAGGTGTTGAAGTCTTAGCAAAAAAATGGAAATTAATTAATATTTTCAGATTCGCTTCAAATATTTCACTGATATTTAGTACGTAGTGCAAGTTAATAAAGTTGCAGATAGCCCCACAAAAAGAAATCTAAACTGTTGAGGTCTGGGGACCTTGGTGACCATTCTTGGGGCCCACCGCGGCCAGTCCAAGAATTTGTATAAACAGTTTGTAAATATTAAATTAAATATTAGCATATCATTAAGTAACACCCTGTATGATCCTTATTTTCGAAGAGCAGGAATTTATGTGCTGGGCTAGTGAATGAACAATTAATTGAAACAATTGAACTACCAGAGAGATTGTGTGTATTTCAATTACATAAGGCTGGTAATTGGGCTTACAGGACAATACTGAAAAATAAAATTATCAAAAAAATACTACGTCTTTTGTTTCACGGCTAGGTACATAGATTTTCTAGAAGGTAAAATTAAGTCTCTTAAAAACGAGTTCGAAGTTTCGACTACATAATCCACTTAAATATTAGATATGTTATTTCTGCGGCGTGCGATAAATAAAATAAATAACCCTGCTGTAGCCGTTTACTAGAATTACTCGGTATCGACACTTCCCATTGATGTGAAGTTTTGAGTTTGACCTATTATGTAGTCGGAACTTCAAACTTCGTTTTTAAAAAAAACTTTATTTGATTCCAACAATAGTTTACATGGACCGAACCGGAATTACGGTGTGTGGGTTCGCTGTGACTTAGATTGAATGGCTGACTCATAATTAAGATACAATCGTTAATATAAACCAAGTGATGAGCTAGTAAAAAGGAATACAATGCAATTATTATATCAATTAATAAAGTGTTAAATGACAGCAACATAACTCCTGGCACCGTTGGTAGAAATATCAAAAATTTATTCCCTTAATGCCGTAATGAATCCTTACCGTACACGAAGCAAAATTCCGAAATAGTCGCTGCGAACCTCAATTGCGACCAATTCCCCAGATGCTTACGTGAGCAGTTACCCTGTTATATTATTTACTGCGTTGTACACCATACGCGAGCATGCTCCGCTGGCCCACCGGAAATTGTTCTCTGGAAGCAAGTACTCGTAAATACTGGCCGAGTGCGGATTATATCTGACCTATATGTTGTAATGGTTTCATTATTAAATTTTCAACGACAAAAACGGAATGCTTATATACAAGGAAACGTCAGGTGGAGAGCGTATCATTTTTCTCTGCCAGCCCACGAAAAGAATGTCGTCAAGTAGACTGATTCTACACGGCTTTGTTGGAGGTTTATTTCAGTCGCTGGACGCTTCGCCGTTCACAACGAATACGAGTATATTCGCTATGCCGCTAGAAATGAACACCGAGGCTTTTATTACTGAAAAACTTGCTGGCCACCCACCCACAGCACACAAATAAATAATATAATTATTGTAGAGTATTTTAATTTCATGAAATATTAATATACAGAGTGACATTTAATTAACTAACCATATTTTGGGCAATTATAGTTACGAAAAAATTTAGTTTTGGGAAAATTCCGTTTGCGACCATAAGTTTCTTGGGGAAAGTTGTTCATATTTATGGGTACTATCATTTCCCGAAATATACTCAGCTAATTAAATGTCATTGTTTATATAGATAGGTACCAGGTAACCAAATCAGTTCGTGCTGTTTTCAGTAGAAAAATATAAATTTTTATTGAGGAGCGATAAGACAGTATTTATTCGTCGAAGTAATTACCATCACATTCAATGACCTTTTGCCAACGTGGAACCAATTTTTGTATGCCGGTACTGTAGAACTCCCTGGATTTGGAGTAAAAAATTGGCGGACTGCATTTATTACACCATCTCGAGTTGTGAACTGTCGGTGCCTCACACAGTTGTCAAGATACAAAAAAGGTCATAATCACTGGGCGGAATGTCGGGAGAATATGGCGGGTGCGGTAACGTCTCCCGGCGGTGTTCAGAAATTTTTTCTCGGGTCACTTTTGCCGTATGAAGCTTGGCGTTATCCTGCAAGAATATCACTTCCTTCTAAATGATCAAAGAAGGCTGTTTCTGGATGAGTGCTGCTTGTACTCGTTGAAGCTGCTCACAATGCAAGTTAGCAATGATGGTTTGATCCTTTTCCAAAAACTCATAATGAAAAATTCCAGTTGCTGTCCACCAAACACACAACAAAACCTGCTTTGGCTGCAAGGAAGCCTTGGGCGTGTGTGGTACCGAATGAGTAGGCGACAACCAATGATACGAACGCTTAGAATTCGAATACAAGATGCAATTTGCGTCCACAACCTGTCAAAGATCCTTGTTGTTCATGTTTTTTGGTCTCCCTGAGCGCGGCTTATCGCTCAAACTGAGATCTCCCGAAGAAAATTTTTTGAACCACTTCTGTGCTGTTCGATCACTAATGGCATCATCTCCGAATGCGGAACATATTTTTCGTGCCACAGCTTCGAATTACTGTTTTATTAGTCCCCATTTTCAATTATTAAAACTAGGATGTAACAATTTCCAGCAACTTTTTATGTGTGTGAGAAAAGAAGGATTCATACTAAAGTGACAACAGGTAACAAACAATCGCTATCGATCAACAACATCCATGGCAATGCGCGATATACAGAAACCGGACGAATTTATTTGGTTACCTGATATATATCTTAATGCCAAAAACAATTTTTCAGCGGCACTTAAAATTCTATCTGCATTTAATTTTTTTTCAATTTTGGTTGAATACTAATCAGAATATAATCGACGGTTTCGATACTCATTCTGGTATAATCGAAACATTCTTCTGGATACATTCTGTATTTCTCGTACTTCTTGTGGAATTGTCCATCTCTACCTCGATTCTTGTTCAAATCATGTACTCCACAATCTCTTCCAAATATTAGGTCTTGTAGGTACCAAAAGAGGATTACTTTATAAGAAATATCGAGATAACGTTGATAAAGACTTTGCCTCTATACTTATACGTACTCCTAGTACAAACATATTCGTAAGACATATACAGTGTGTTTGGTCACAACATACCGACATTTAACAGGGGTATTTTTCGGCTATTTTTATCGACAAATCCATCCCCCTACATTGTCCTACTTCAGCCCACTTGAAATGGTAGCCATTTTTATTTCTACGTTACGATTACGGTAGTGCATGTATGAAAATTGTAATAACGGAGTACGTAAGTGTCACAGAATGATAAATTTGGTGTCATTTGATCGATGACATGTTGTCCTAGCGATTATTGAAAAACTTGTTTTGATACTAACCGTCAAACATACTTAAAAAGTGACGAAAACAGAAAAAAATATGGAAGAAAATTGACCATTCAAAAACTAGTCTGTAAAGTTGTACTTTTTTGTACTAATTCTACAGATTTTTGTTATCCTAAGTTTTCTACGTTAAGCAATAAATGTTATCTAACATGGGTCAAAATGGGTGTAATAAGATGCAAATTCTTTTCAAACTTTTTATACATAAAAATCACAAATCAATGTTTCTTATAGAGAGTTTGGACATGTTTAATGTTACAGAAGCTGTTCAAAATGTCCTTCATTATTGGTTATGCACATTGCTGTTCTTAAAACAATGTGCCGTGCTGAGTGACAGACCATTTCAAGGGGGGTGAGGTAGGACATTGTAGGGGGTGGATTTGTCGATAAAAATAGCTGAAAAATATCCTACTCAAATATCGGTATGTCGTGACCAAACACATTGTATATACATATTCCCCTGTAGTGGTGTATCGGTGTTGACACCACCGCAATTTCTTTACCTATACACCACTTGGAGTTAGTTACCCATTGGCACATTATACATCAAACTTTTATCAGTCAATTCTCCTGTTGTTACCTATATCAGAAGCCTATTGGTAGGACGTCTTCGACTACTACTAAAGACGTAACGTTTGCAATACCCAATACTTGAACAATAATTTTTTTTTCGAAAATGATCAGGAGAAACTGGCTTTTTCGTAGTAACCTTGTGTGAAATTTTCATCAAAGTTTCGAGCACTACTTCTCAAGCTATAGACGGGCCAAGGATTAGCAGACAGACCGACAGACACCCCGACGGAAATGAGTGACATGTTTTTTCGTAATGTACATTCATATGTAACACCAAAGAAATACAATATCCCTTTTTCTAAAATTTTCGCGGTTACAATATTTCCTCGCCCAGCGGCGCAGGAAGTAAAAAAATACAGCTCAGTTGGACAGTAACTTATCACGCAACTGGTTTCTTTGTCATTGCCAAATATTGAAGCTCACAATAAAACAAACATGTGGGAATCACCCTAGATCAATCTAGAAAAATATTGCAAAAATTCCCACATAGCTGAAAATTGGTACACATTTTAATTATACCGTTATAAACAATATTTTGGTAAAAAATATTACGCTTTGTCATGTTTATCTAAAAGGAAAGGGATACCACAAAAATACCTTATACTCGTACAAGCATTGCTTATGAGATTTAGGGCGGTATCGTCAGTGTTTCGTACAGTTGTAGGCCGCCTTTATGGCCTCCTAGATTTTTATAACCTTTTCTGTCCTTCCGAAAGGCTGGGGTATTTCTAGATTTCTACTGCTGCCTGTCATCGTTAGCGCTCTCCTATTGTGAAGTTATGTTTTTTTTTTCAATTGTAGGAAATGATATAAATCAAAAGCATGAACAAGTTGATGCAAAGATATTTGTGACGTAACCTAAAATAGAGTACTGATACGGTACAGTAGAAAACTATGAAAAGCAAGGAGGCCGTAAAGGATCCTACATTTGTAGGAACTACTGACGATACAGCCTTTAGTGCACTTTCAGGTACTCTTCTGCTCTTACAGCCTCAGGATATAGTAAACGCATTCAGTGAGTTTTTCAGTCGCGTCTATGTCACTCACAAGCCCCATAATAATTCCTCACTAAATCATAGTAATTTATTTGTCCATTTTCATCCAATTGAGAAAAATGAAGTCAGGAAGGCCATTAAATCACTAAAGGATAAGATGACATCTGGTCTAGATGGCATCCCGTCCTTTATAGTCAAAGATTGTGTGGAAGTGTTTGTTGGTGTTCTAACTAGGATTTTTAATATTTGTCTTATAACAAAAAGATTTCCAGATATTTAGAAGATCGCTAAGATCTGTCCAGTGTTTAAGTGTGGGGATAAGTCAAATATTGAGTATTACAGGGCAATCTCTATATTATGCATGTTCTCGAAGGTCTTTGAAATAGTCTTGTACAGTCGCATTTACACTGCCGTCCAGCGTCAGCTGTCATTGCATCAACACGGATTTGTCGCTATTCGCTCAACAACAACAAATCTATTTATAATAACGCAGTACCTCTCGGAAGCCATTGATAGTAATGAGCAAGTTGACGTTATTTATACTGACTTTCCGAAGGCTTTCGATAAAATTAACCACAAAACTTTATTAAATAAGTTAGGTGCACTTGGTTTCACAGATGATGCTAGGGAGTTGATGAAATCTTACTTATCCGATCGTAGACAATTTGTTAGCTATAATGGCTTCCAGTCTGAGACCTACTTGGCACCTTCTGGAGTTCCTCAGGGGTCCAACCTGGGACCATTACTGTTTTTGATATTCATTAATGACCTCTGTGACTCAGTTGAATGTGACCGCCTATGCTTTGCTGACGACCTAAAAATTTATTCGCAGATAAATACTCCTGATGATTGTATCAAGCTACAACACCAATTAAATTTTGTGCTGTCTTGGTGTGTAGAAAACAAGTTGGAGCTTAATGTGAGAAAGTGTAAAATAGTCAGCTATACCAGGAAAATTAATGTTTGCGAATATCCGTACTCTATTGATGGGTCTGTGCTATAAAGATGCTCTGATGTACGTGATTTAGGTATAATCTATGATCAAAAGTTAACTTTTAGTCAGCATATAAATAAAAAAGCATCAGAAGCATTGGCGGCTTATGATTTCATAGTAAGGAATTGCAGGAATTTTCATAACATAAAGTCTATTATGCTTATGTTAGATCCAAAGTCGAATATTGTAGTATTATTTGGAGTCCTTACTATGAATGCTATAGCACAGCTATTGAAAGAGTACAACGGAAGTTTATGAAGTTTGTTCTGTTTAGGATTGGTGGGACATATCCAGAGAGAGGTACAAGTAATTAGGAACTATGTAGTCGCTTAGACATGTTGACTTTGAAAAAACGTAGGTACTGTGCCTCAATAATATTTGGCTACAAAATGATCAACAATTTAATTGATTGCCCCTTGATCCTGGAACAGATCAAGTTTCGTACTCCAACGTTTGCATCTCGCAATCATAAAATATTCGGGCTTCCTAGAGCTAGGACAAACATTCTTCTCAAGTCACCGTTATATGTAATGTGCTCTAACTTAAACAGAATTGGATGTTACTGTGATATATTTACGATAAATGTTAATTACCTGCTAAAGGCAGCTATGGCTTATTCGGACCAATAGCTCATGTTACAAATTTATACCTGTGTTGCATTTGTTGTTTTCTTTTCGCTTTTTTTTTGCTTTTGTATTATGTTTATAAATTGTCCTATAAATGGGAAACTGTTGGACAATAAAGCTATTATTATTATTATTCGGCATGTCCACGCCGTCGAACGTTTCATATGAGCGTATGTGTGGCAGCATAAAGGTGTTTCAAAAAAGTGTCGGTAATCGCTCTAATTGTTCAATGACAACCAAAGGTTTGTATACAGAGCAACTGGACGTGACAGGCTTGTAAACTCAATCTCAAAGGTATTAGGAGTGACCCGTACCATTCAAAAATACCCTGGTCTGCTTGAGGTATGTATGAACGATACGAAAGTCATATTTTTACCTGACCTTACTTGCAAGCGAAGGAACATTAACATTGTCACTTTTTCTCCATCACAAGGTTGCAAAATTAAAATTTCGTCTCTTGTCCTCAGTCATCAGGCTTTTTTTTTTCTCATAGATGCCATATTGGATTTTTATACAGTTAAATAGTGTTTTTAGCTCCGATTCCATACATCGACGTTGCGAGTCTTTGTTATTTAAAAAAAAAACATGATTTTCTAAGTAAGCCTTGAAGTTATCAGTCATTACCCTCATCTGATGGAGGTATCTGGTACAATAAAAAATCGACCAACGATTTTATGCTCGCTCGACTTTTACCTTTTGGAGGGCTAGTGTCCTTTTGGGATGGAGAATGCCAGCTGGTTCTGGGCTGTGCTGGTTTTGCGTGGTGTCATCTTAAAATCTGGAATGACGGCTTCTGGAAATCTCGGCATGTTACGGACTTTTCAGAATATTATAGTAACACGCTGTATATGATCTTGAAGATGTAAATCAAAAACAAACGAAGTGTCACCTGGAAAACTATCAGGTCTACGTCAAAGAATGTTCGAAAAAAAGTATTCAGAATTCCTCGCAAAATACAAACATCGCATAGAATGTATTGCATTCCATGAGAAAAACAAAAGTTGTTACCAGTTTCTGAAAAACTGCAGATTTGGCAAGATCGCGGATCAAAACCTACCGATTTAAAAAAAAAATAGATGATTCATTCGTCAAATGTCAAACTTTTGTTACAATCTGTATATTCACCATGTTGATTTTTGGAGAATCGATACTAAATTCGCCTTCAGCGACCCTTAAAACATACAAAACTCAAATTCGAGAGCAATCGAAGGATTTATTGCAAACATCTCCAAAAAATCGGTACGAAATCCATTACCAGCGTCCTCAAAAACTTAAGAGCTCGAATTTATGCATATCCAAAAATGTTTTTATTTATTTATTTATTATTTATTTATCAACGAGCGACTGTCCAATTGAAGTACAGCATAGAAAATCTAATGTAAACCTAAGCCTACTTTGACTTAGATATTTAACACTTAAAACTATCACAAACACTTTTCAATCCAGATCATTTCGAAATTGAATTTAAATATATGGGGAAATCAAATATTAAATATTACAGACAGGAATCTAATTGAATTTTGAATGTTTTCTGACTTCTGAAGAAATCCAACTTATTAGAATACTGATTTGCTAATCTTGAAGGTCTAGACAGGAAGGATTTACTAGCATAATTAGTACGAAATGATCTCACACGGAATGGTTGATTCAGTCTTGTTTGACGAGGAGGCATATGGAGATTAATATTTTTCAACAGTTCTGGAGCAAAACTAAGAGAGTGCAAAATATAAAATAGTGACAGGTCCCTCTAATTCCGTCTTACCTGAAGGGTTGAGATATTGATAGAGCTTTCAATGACGGAATAGATAATATCTTCAACCATAATGTTTTGTTTGAATGAAATGAATCTTAAGAATCTATGTTGCACTGTCTCAATTACCTGAATATGAACATTATAGTTGGGTGACCAAACACAAGAACAATACTCCAAATGGGGCATCACCAAAGAACAGAACGACGTTTTAAATGACTGAATATTATGAAAATCCTTAGCACGTCGTTTTATAAATCCCAACAGTTGAAGAGATTTAGAAACAATCATATCTATATGGGTAATAAAGGATAATTTTGGGTCAAGAACTACCCCTAAATCCCTAACTTGGGATACAGTCTTTAGAGGACAAGCTTTCATTGTATAAGTATGATGTTGCGGCTGAACACCATTAAATGACATTTTTCCACATTAAGTTCCATTCTATTCATTTGACACCAGAGATTCAATGAATTCAAATTATTTTGGATATTTAAACAATCATTATTAGATTTGATTTTTAAGAATACTTAAATCATCTGCAAACATTAGAAAACTAACAGACTTAAAACAGTATATAATATCATTCACGTATATATTGAAAAGAAGAGGACCCAGATGGGAACCTTGAGGTACACCAGATGGCACATTAATCTCATTTGATTGAAAGCTTTGTATACGCACTATTTGTTTTCGGTCATTGAGGTAAGACTTCGGCCATGATAAAAGATCCCCGCAAATTCCTAGACAATGTAACTTATTAATCAAGATCTCATGGTTGACCTTATCGAATGCTTTAGGAAAATCTGTATAAATTACGTGAACAAAATAACCTTCCGCCAAGGATTCCAAAACATGGTTTGTGGATGTTAAAAGATTTAACTCTGTGGAGCGTTTTGAAAGAATTGGCTTATAAAACTCGTTTGCAAATTTGCGGATAAAAATGCACACACTAGGCTCTCAAATACCATTCCAATGCAACTCAGTTTACTGATAGGTCGATAATTTTTGACTTGTGAAGGATCTCCAGATCTGAGTATTGGAGTGATGAAGCTTGTTTTCCAAAATTCCGGAAAAGTTCCACTTTTCAACGAAAGATTACAAACATAAAATCGAGGTCTAGAAATCAGAAAGCTACAATGTTTGGCCAACAACGGAGGTACACCGCCAGGTCCAGCTCCTTTGTTAGCATCTAGTTTGGACAGTTTTCCATAGATGGCTGAGATTGGAATTTCATAGTTAAACAAATTGATGACCCCATAAAAAAGATTAATATTTTGAACAGTAGGTACTATTGTATACACTGTAAGTTTTTGAGAAGTTATCTGCAAACAAATTGATAATTTGTAAACCAGAAGAACTACTGACATCTATACTAAGTGACATATAAATCCGAACACCCAGTTTAAATGGTTTTATTTTAATAAAAGTTGGTGAATGTATTTATCTTACTGTAAATAACAAGTGAAAAAATTTTCAGCCTTATCAGTTGGACATTCCGGTTTTTATACTGCTTTTTTTAATTCACTAACGCTCTAAAAATGAATATTTCAGCCGCAGTAAAGAATCAACGTTGGCGGATTTTGGTTCTTGACATCCTTTACGATCGGTTACGATGCCTAGCGTACGGAGACCTGTACGATTTCGTCAACTTAGTGAGTTTGATAGGGGCCGTATAGTGGGACTTCGGGAAGTTGGACTTTCTTTTCGGGCAATTGCAGTTAGAGTGCAAAGAAGTGTAGACACTGTGGTTAGGTGTTGTCAGGCATGGCTTCGAGAAGGCCGTACGCAAAGAGAAAGGGGCACTGGCCGCCGCCGTAGAACAACAGACCGTGAAGATCGCCGCCTAAGATTATTGGTCTTAAGGGACCGTTTCTCCACTACCAGGTCCATTGCAAATGAATGGTTTGCAGAACACGGAAGACCTATTGGCATGCGAAGTGTTTACCGACGAATGAGAAGTTTTGGCTTGTTTTCATACCGGCCACACTGGGTCCTCCCTTTAACTCGAGAACACCGACGTAATCGCCTTGAGTGGTGCAGACAACGGTCACTCTCGGATCAGGAATGGAACAGTATTGTCTTTAGTGACGAGTCTCGATTTTGTTTAGGCATGCACGATGGTCGTGCCAGGGTTAGAAGGCGACGTGGTGAAAGGAGGAATCCACAGTTTTTTGTTGAACCACATGTTCATCACACTGTTGGAGTTATGGTTTGGGGTGCTATAGCTTATGGTTCCAGGTCACCTTTAATCTTCATCAGAGGTAACATGAACGCGCAGCGTTATATCCACGAAGTTCTAGAATCCCATCTTTTACCTTATCTTGACACCCTGGCAGATCCAACTTTCCAACAAGATAATGCCCGACCACATGTTGCAAGAGTCACAATAGACTTCTTTCAACATAATGTTGTCACATTGTTACCATGGCCACTAAGATCTCCCGACTTATCTCCAAGTGAGCACGTGTGGGATATGATGGGTAGGAGATTGCTCAATTTGCAACGTCCTCCTCAGACTCGAGAAGCACTTCGAGAGGAGTTGGTGGTTGCCTGGAATGAGATACCACAGGAGGACATTGACCACCTGATCAGAAGCATGCCTAGGCGCGTTGGAGAATGCGTAGCACATCAGGGTGCATCCACACATTATTAAAGGTCAAAGGACTTTAAAGCTGTGCAATCATTTTGAATTTTTTATCATTTACTTATTATGCTTCATTAAGTACTTATACAAAATTTTATTAAAATAAAACCATTTAAACTGGGTGTTCGGATTTATATGTCACTTAGTATATAATGTACTTCTGAAAGTATGTAATGATAATCCTTACGGCTATTAACAAACTTCCAAAAATTTTTCACGTTTTCTCTAAGAAAAGATTCAGTTGTATTGACATAATCCAGATAACACTGTTTTTTTAGATTTTTGCACTGGGCTCTGAGAATATAAAACTCGTGATAATTATTTAGCAAGTGATATATGATGCACTTCTTGTGGAGTTTCTTTTTTTTCAATTATCATTTGTTTATGTTCTGTAAAAAACCAAACGGCAAATTTCTTTGCAGAGTACCTCTTCAAAGGAACAAAAATGTCAATTGTTAAATATATAACATATTAAGCATATCACCAAGTGATTTATTCATAAGCAGTATGCCCAACCAAAACTGGGGAGAAATGCTGTCACTTCTTGCACATTTGTGGATTTAAAATCTCTGTAAAAACCACTACTAGTAAGCCCAGAGTTATTAAGGCAAGTTTCACAATTTAGCTCAAAATACAGGGTGTCCGCAAAGTTGGGGTTTTCCTTTTCAGAAACAACTACCCTTGAAATAACAAAGGTAATGTGTAGTGAAACGAGGGCGACCAAGTAAAAAGAATAAAGGAAAAAGTACCCACTCTCCAGTTGACGAGAAGGGCTAAGTACGTCTCTGCCCGAAATCATACCGCTCCAACAGAAAATGAAATCAGCTGATGCGCTACCGAGCAGACGCAGAAACTACATTGATTGTCTTGCACTTAATGGCACATCTTCTAACAAGGAAGGCAAAATGTTGCGTAAAAAGTCCAGGTATTGCATCCCGTCCAATCGATTTGAGATAATAAATGGTCCAATGAGCATACCGTTCACCATGCCAGCCCAAACATTCACCGAAAATGTTTGTTGAAAATGTGCCCGACGGACAGCGTGCGGATTTTCTACTGTTGCGAAAGTTATTCACCCCATTACCCGTGAACGTAGATTCGTCTGTCACCAATATGCACTTCAAAAATTCCGGATTATTGTCATGTTGATGCAACAAACACTCACAAAACCGCACTCTTGCTGGAAAATCGTCAGGTTGAAGGGCTTGTACACGTTGGACGTGAAACGGATGCAGCCCCTCTTCACGCAGCGTTTGCCACACTTTAGTTTTTGATACTTGCACTTCTCTAGCCACGTCTCTAGTGCTTGTTGAGGGATTCTCGTCTACGCGATTACGTCTACACGCGTGACCGTAACCGTCGGTTGAAGGTTGCATACTCTCCTGACACACTGACCCCGACCCAGTTCTGTCGGCGGGTTGAGCCAGTGACCTTGTACCAGTCGGTGATGACGCGGCTACAGGACGGTATTCACATATTTTTGATGTTGCAGAGCCCTTTATCTCAGTTCCCTTAAGACACTGGTGTATATGGTACTAAGAAAAATTGCTTATGTTTTCAAGATCTACACGTCGTGTAAAGGAAAACTCCAACTTTGCGGACACCCTGTATAGTGGTGGATGATGAATGTCTACTGGTAAAAGTGCTTCCTCAGCAGCATGTACCGTAGTTGTTTCGCCTTGCAGAAAAATCAGATCCAGCAAGTTGTTATTTACATTTCTAATAAAATTCACTTGGTAAAGGTTATGATATGAACACAACCAAGAAGAAACTTGTATTAATCCAGCTTCAAATGATGAAACTCCTGTGAGAGGAACAGCAATAGAGGCCATATTTTCCTTAGACCACTGAAAATGTGGAAGATTGAAATCACCAAGAATGCATAGCATATAGTCAGGATACAACTCAGTTACATTCTCTAAGTTCTCCGAAAATTCAACCTATTTGTCTGGAGAACGACCAGGAGGAAAATATGCTGTAGCAAGCATAATTTTAGTCCGATCAATATGAATTTTTATGAACAATTGTTCAATGTTTTTAGTTGATGGTATAATACCACTAATTGAATGTTCCTACCATTTTACACTACAGTCAGTCCCAAAAAGTTGAACTTCATTTTAAAACTTAATCAAATAATCTGAAAATTTACATTCTTGAGTTTTTAGAGCCGCTGCTGGTAAGTTGTTATTTTCATTTCTAATGAAATTCACTTGGTAAAGGTTATGGTATGAAGACAACTAAGAAATGACCTGTATTGTTCCAGCTTCAGATGATGAAACTCCTGTCAGATGAACAGCAATAGAGGCCATATTTCCGTTAGACCATTGACAAGGTGGAAGATTATAATCACCAAGAATACATAGCCTATAGTCAGGATACAACTCAGTTACATTCTCTAAATTTTCCGAAAATTCAACACATTTGTCTGGAGAACCACCAGGAGGAAAATATGCCTTTTGCTAACATGTCCGCCATTTTTTTTGACAAATGAATATCATATTTCTTTATTAGCTGTCTCGAAAACATGTATCCAGGTAAATTTTTTTGAAACTACAAAGTTTAGGCTATGTTTTAGGACTTTTGAGTCTCTGTTCAACAGGAGGTTTTGTAATTGAGGGAATCGAAATCGCAATTATCATAACTGAATGAAACCAGTCGTTACCGAGACCGGCACGGGATCATGTAAAAAACCTATAAAACGTCAAAAAAAACCTATAAGATGTTGCAGACTAGGTAGTTTTTAGGGCGCAAACAGTCATTCCACGTTTGCTCACTAGGATCAAAGTGAACGTCCATCTATGGAGGAATAACTCAACTAAACTACGCATTATTGGTTGCATAGTTTTGTGAGGCTGAGTGATCCGGGTCTATAGTTTTTACCTCTGAGAAGAAAGTTGGTTGAATAGCAAGATCGCATCTGGATGATTATGTGTATTGGTCTGCATGTGTATAAAATGAGTGATATTCGCTGTGTGAGAAAATCATTACTGAATATGCCGAATATGACGGGATATTTATATGCTGTGCTCTCTGAAGAGAAGTTATGTTCAAAGATACAAATTACGAAAAACTGAAGAGAATTACGGGAAATCATCACCGCACCCGCGTGTGTAATTACTGTTAGCATGTATATGACCTGTAATTCAACAGTGTACAGTGAATGTAATTATTTCTTATCTCTATATAAGAAAAAGTGGATGCGCAACGAATTTCTAGCTTTGAATCTCAATTAAGTGTATTTGAGACAAGAACCCAATGTAATTATCATCAACATATACAACTTACAGCTTAGACCTCCAGTAATGCCATCTCAGAAGCAGATTTTACATCACATCAGGTTGATAACAAGCCTCATGACGTTTAGGCAACACGTACAACTAAGTGCTAAGTTAACATCTTGTAGAATAACCTACATAATGTAAAAAAACAGCATAATGTACAAAAAAATCGTCACTTTTCAAAATACGTGATACCCGTGCGGAACAATGGAATCGAATCACTAAAAGGAACGATTTTGCCCATCTCTACAGCGCAAAACTGTAAGAATACAAGGCATCTCATAGACTACTTCTACTACGTGAGCGACACAGCAAAGTAGGTCGACGTGAGTCGGTACGCTTGGAAGCTCAGCAAAGCGCTGCAAGGCAAGGTAGCCCAATTGCGGCCATTTTGTCCGAAATGACGGTAATTTAATATACGAGAGGCTATTTTATAGTCTCCGTTGGATAAAGCTCCAGAAAAGACGCTTTGCAGGGAAATGTCCATATTGGGTATGCAAGCTTTGCTGAAAAGTTTAATCTTCGTTGAATGTTTATTCTCTACGTCTACTTGCTCCTGCGTGATGTACTTTAGCTTATAGTTTTAGCAGTTTTCGTTGAATGAATAAAATATAATAAAATACGTTATATTCAGCGCATCATCTGTGATCTTACTGGAATAACACCAATATTGAAACCAGATAGAAATACCTCTATAGTACGCTCTATACTGGGCGATAAAAGAAAATTGCCTCAAGTAGATTCACTCTGCACCTGCCACGCAACTTTGTCATCAGTTCGTAAACGAATATGTTATTTTGTTTCCTTTGTTTTTTGCCTGTCCCTCCGCCGCTACTGAATCGATATTCAAGAGCGACAAACGAGTTCTGTGCTTGTCATAGTCGTAACGTTGTATAATAATTTAATCAAAATTCGAGCGGTACTTCAAAAGTCACAGTGGGGTCAAGAGTTAGTGGACAAACAGACAAATCGACATCAGTGCGGTATAGGTATACAGGGTGTCCCAGAAGTCGACGTCAAGCCGAAACCGGGTGATAGGCAAAGTCATAACAGCTATCAGAAAAATATTTTAAAAAAATTTATGTTTTTATGTTTTGAAAATTATAGGTCTTTGAAAAAAATATAGAAATTTCACACCCTACGGCAGTCTGTCAACTCCTGTTACTACAAATATTAACTTTTTTTGGATTTTATTTTTACAATGTAATGATGAATAATGCATCTTCAAACTGGTGTCTCAACCTTACTGCCAACTTTTCTCGTTCAGGAAAAATTGCCACTTATTTCCCAACCAAGTATTCCAAAGTAAAACTTTGCTCAACTTTAACTGGCTGTACTGGAAAAAAATGTACTACGAGAGTTTGGCAAGTAACCTTAAAAGTTCGCGCATTTAATAAGGATTCCAAAATGGTATAACACTTAGAAGATTACCCGTTAACTTATGCAGAATTTTTATTTGAACAAAAACTGATGAAAATTTTTCAAAATTTCCTAATTAAACAGCGATTATGAAAACGCACAAGGACCCTTAAGGATAACTGTTTGCACAACAGTGGGCGTCAAAATGCTGCTGATGATGATTTACCTTTACAGCAAACGCTCAAACTGTTTTCCTCCAGCCGCAATACACGCTCGACATCTTCTTAAAAAAGATCGGGTTATTAAACGAGCGAATCCACGGTTATTAACAAACTCAGCTGCTTCCAATAGTCTTTGCCGTAGCTCAGCTACATTTTGAATCGGCTTGAAATACACTTTTTCTTTTACAGTTCCCCAGTAAAAAAAATCTAACGGATTCAAATCTGGTAACCGGGCTGGCCCCGGTATTGTACCAGACCGCCCTATCCATCTGCCTGGAAAGTTTTGATCGAGATACTCTCTCACTGAGAGTGCATAGTGCGCTGGGCAGCCATCATGCTGAAACCACATGTCCCTGTAAATACTCAGTGGCACGTCCTCCAATAAATTTTCTAAATGATTTTGCAAAAAACCTAAATAAACCTCAGCAGTCAAAGTCTCTGGTAACTCAAACGGACCTATTATTTTACCATTTAAAATTCCTGTCCAATGGTTTGTCTTGAAGCGATATTGAGATTTATCTTCTCTCATCAAATGTGGGTTTGCTACGTGCCACTCGTGTAAGTTATGCAGGTTCATGTACCCATCTTTCTTAAATGTGGTCTCATCTGACCATAAAATTTTTTCAAAGAACCGTGGATCTTCCCTGTGTCTTTCTAACATTGTGCGACAAAAAGCAACTCGGGGCTCATAATCCCGGGGCGGAAGAGCTTGAACACGCTGTACGTGGTATGGATGGAGCACGTTTTTTTGCAAGATTCTATGGGCTGTACTTTTGGGCACACCTGTTTTTAGTTCTATTGCACGCACTGTAGTACTCGGGTCTTCTTCGACAGCTCCTAGCACTACGTCTTCGTAAGGAAGGAAAGATCTTCCCTCACCCTGTGATTGGTTTGGTAGTTGGCCCTCTGAGAACAGTAAGCAGTGCACATTTGTGAACACTCGATGATCTGGATGACGAGCTGCATTCGGGTACCTCTCACAGTAAAGTCTCGCTGCAGCACTAGCGTTGCATCTGCATTCCCCATAAATGAGGTGCATGTTAGCATATTCTTGTATGGTGTACACGGACATAGCGGCACTGAACAATCACACTATCAAAGATAGTCTAAGGAAAGCAAATGTTGTTTTGAAGAGCAATTAAACAGTCCAAATCTAAATCACAAGCGATCAACAGTCCAGTTCACGAATGAAAAATTAGAAATAGTACGAAATTTACAAGCTCGAACATGTAAAGATGCGCAGTAAACGAAGGAGTACTGATCGGTATCAAAGTGTGCAATAGCAAGTAAGTGATGTGCTTCATCCATACCACATACATCGTGTTCAACCTCTCCTGCCCCGGGATTATGAGCCCCGAGTTGCTGTTAGAAAGACACAGGAAAAATCCACAGTTCTTTGAAAAAATGTTATGGTCGGATGAGACCACATTTAAGAAAGATGGGTACATGAACCTGCATAACTTACACGAGTGGCACGTAGCAAACCCACATTTGATGCTAGAAGATAGATCTCAATATCGCTTCAAGATAAACCATTGGACAGGAATTTTTTGAAAAATCATGTATAAAATTTATTGGTGGATGTGCCACTGAGTATTTACAGGGACATGTGGTTTCAGCATGATGGCTGCCCAGCGTACTATGCACTCTCAGTGAGAGAGTATCTCGATCAAAACTTTCCAGGCAGATGGATAAGGCGGTCTGGTACAATACCGTGGCCAGCCCGATCACCTGATTTGAATCCTTTAGATTTTTTTACTGGGGAACTGTAAAAGAAAAAGTGTATTTCAAGCCGATTCAAAATGTAGCTGAGCTACGGCAAAGACTATTGGAAGCAGCTGAGTTTGTTAATAACCCTGGATTCGCTCGTTTAATAACCCCATCTTTTTTAAGATGTTGAGCTTGTATTGCGGCTGAAGGAAAACAGTTTGAGCATTTGCTGTGAAGGTAAATCATCATCAGCAGCATTTTGATGCCCACTGTTGTGCAAACAGTTATCCTTAAGGGTCCTTGTGCGTTTTATTAATCGCTGTTTAATTAGGAAATTTTGAAAAATTTTCATCAGTTTTTTTTCAAATAAAAATTGTGCATAAGTTAACGAGTAATCTTCTAAGTGTTATACCATTTTGGAATCGTTATTAAATGCGCCAACTTTTAAGGTTACTTGCCAATCTCTCGCAGTACATTTTTTCCAGTACAGCTAGTTAAAGTTGAGCAAAGTTTTACTTTGGAATACTTGGTTGGGAAATAAGTGGCAATTTTTCCTGAACGAGAAAAGTTTTCAGTAAGGTTGAGACACCAGTTTGAAGATGCATTATACATCATTACATTGTAAAAATAAAATCCAAAAAAAGTTAATATTTGTAGTAACAGGAGTTGACAGACTGCCGTAGGGTGTGAAATTTCTATATCTTTTTCAAAGACCTATAATTTTCAAAACACATACATAATTTTTTTTGGGACACCCTGTATAGGTCCTGGAGACCGATTGATGAAAAGTAAAGAATGGTCGTTTGAAAACTATACTGTGCGGAAGTAGGCGAGAAGTATGACGACCTCCACCTACTAATGGTTTCCTAAGGCGATCTTCATCCTCAGCCCATACAATGAAAGATGACGGAAGACTGGTTCATAACTGCTCGACTGCTCGACGTTCTGTCAGCGCTGTCTGCGGTTGGTCGTGGTTACAGAGATGGAAAGCAAACACGTAAATTCGACCCTAGTAATTCTAGGAAACGGTAAGAGATACAAAGCCTTTTGAATAGGAACAAAGTTGCGTATTTATGTAAGCCGCTCGAAATTCAAAATACTTTCGAAGAGAGACGGAAAAAACTCCAATCCAAAATCGTTTTTAATTATTCCTAGCTTTATTTGTAGAGGGATTTCCAAATAAATTGCATATTCCCATTGCCGCTCTTTCTCCTCTATAAAATGGAATAACTAGAATTTCAATACGACGTTTCGTCTCTTGTCTTATAGCATCAACTCTATTTTTTCTCAAGGATGCCATATCGGATTTTTGCACAGGTGAGCTTTCAATTCTGATTCCAAAAATGTGTAATACGTCCAGGGTAGCCAGGATTTCAGTCCCGTAGGTCGTCGAGGTTTGACGAGAGAATCGCCAGAAATCGTAAATCCTTAAAGTGAAAATTAACAAGGAGTCTAGCCATAAAACGCCAGGTTAGAGATTAGAATGAATTTGTCCTGGGGGTAGGAGGTAGTAGTCTGTCAACGATAACTGAAGGGCGGGGGTGAGTAGGGGTTAGGCCTAATAATAATGTCGGTTTGTCCAATAGGGACGCAGGAAAGTAAACGTCAATTTGACATAGACGCCATCTTTGTTTTCTGTCACCGACATGTCATTTTGTTAGTTGAATGTTTACCATTGATCGCTATGGAGTCGTATTCAATTGATGACCGCATTAAAGTTATTCAAGAGCACTACAAAAATTATGCAAAAATAAAAAACACGTTTCGCGCGCTTCGTGAACATTTCGGTCGCAACAATCGCCCAAACGAAACAACCATCGGTCGTCTGGTGCGTAAATTCGAGGCAACAGGTTCTGTGGCAAATCTGCCAGGCTCTGGCCGGCCAAGGAGCGTTCGCACACCGGAAAATATTGCTGTTGTGAAGGAGAGTGTGAGAGATGATCCGAAACAATCAACAACGCGTCAATCCCAAGAATTGGGCATTTCGAGAACCAGTTTGCTCCGCATTCTCCACAAGGATTTGAATGTACACGCCTACAAGATCCAATTGTCGCAAGAGCTGCGTCGGGCCGACCATTTTTCGCGCCGAACGTTCTCAGATTGGCTCCTTGAACACCGCCAAATTGATGCCAATTTTTCATCAAAAATCATGTTCAGCGACGAAGCGCATTTCACTTTGAATGGGACGGTAAGCAAGCAAAACTGCCGCATCTGGGCGAACGGAAATGCCCGTGAGTATCGAGAGCAGCCGATGCATCCTCAAAAAGTGGCTGTGTGGTGTGCATTGTGGTCAAAAGGCATCATCGGACCTTACTTTTTCGAAAATGCGGCCGGGGACGCCGTTACCGTCAATTCTGAGCGATATCTCGTGATGATAGAAGACTATTTTTTGCCGCAACTTGAAGGAATGGATATGGATGATGTTTATTTCCAACAAGACGGTGCAACATGCCACACAACCAACGTCAATATCCATCGATTGCAGTCCTTCTTCGGTGATCGCGTGATTTCGCGCAGAGGAAATGTGCCATGGCCACCAAGATCGTGCGATTTGACTCCCTTGGACTTCTTTTTATGGGGATATTTGAAAAGCAAACTCTACGTCAACAAACCAGCCACCCTCCAAGAACTCAAAAACAACATCATTGCCGAGAGAAATGCCATAGAACCGACCATGTTGCAAAATGTAATTGAAAATTTCGACCATCGCGTGGACGTCTGTAAATCCAGTCGTGGTGAACATTTGAGCGATATTATTTTTCATACATAAATGGTATAAATGAGCCTTCAAAATAAAGTACCCAACTTGATTAGAATATCAATCTTTCTTGTTTTAATATGCGTTTACTTTCCTGCGTCCGTTTTGGCAACCCCATATGATAATAACCTATTCTTTGAAAAGCGGGGGTGAGGATGACTATCAACTAGGTAAACCATTTTTTAAATGGACGTCGTGAGATTTTTCTCCTACCTCTGCATAGCTCTCTCCCTCCCATAAGGTAAATGATCTATGAGTTCAGTGTTAGATACAGCGGAAGGGTTGAAACATCCCTAATATGTAGGCAAACAGATTGTATCTATCTAATAATAAGCTACTGAATACGTTAACATACCACTTGTCATCTGACTTGGTGATAGGACCACGGTAACCTTAACTATGCATATTTTTTACTTTAAGTTAGTCCCAAAATATGCTTCTTGTCCATTCGATCAGACTGATGCTTTTCGTCGTCTACCGTCACCAAGTATCTCGATAAAGATATATTTCCTAACATCAAAAGCTAGAGACCTCTCTGACCTATTTGTGGAAAGTGAACTTCCCTCGACTCATATTTTAACGAAGCCGTAAAAACTCATTTCCATCAAATACCCTCCAAACTAAAAATCAATGAAGGCCTCGAATATGCACAATCATTCTGATTGAAGCTTTGCAGTACATTCTCAAAGAGAACAATAACGTGATTATTCATACTTCCGAGAATTTCATTTATGCCTTTTGATAAAAGACACTTTGTACCTTTTGAATGCCGGTTAAGAGGGAAACCGAAAAATGGCTGGCGATGAATTATAGAGCCGCGGTAAAAGGATATTAATGTTTTAAGTTTTTAGCCCAGACGTAAGAGCGTTACTGGAGCTTGAAAAGTCAGGAGCGTAACATGCTGCCTCTTAAATTCAAAATGAGGGCTTTTTGGCGATGTTACCACCAGAAGCACCTCGACGGCAATCCGACTTTAGCTAGATTTCAACTTGCAGTTGCATCGCCTTTGTATTTTCACCGAGGCAGTTGCCAAGCAACGTTAAATCACCAGGCGATTTTCGCAAGGTTCTTACGTAAAAAACCTACATAATGTCAAAAAAAAAGAAGGAAAAGAATGACGCATCCCATTCAAAACATTTTCGCAGTGCCTCACATCCGGGTATTTTTTACTCGATATCGCAAGTCATATTTCGATGTGATTTGAGTGGCTGGGAATGAAAAAATACTACACCAAGCAAGTATTTTTTCATCACTCATTTTTGAAATTCAGGAAATTTGCATAAGTAATTTCCAAGATGAAGCATACATCACAAGTGTATTTGAGGCAAGAATCTACGGGAATCATCATCAACGTAGATTATTATTAGCACAAAAATCCTCACTATGCACCTGTGCACTGCCGTTTCCTTCCATCTATAGTATATTTACAGCTTCAACCTACAATAATGCTATCTCTGAAGCAGAGACAAACATTGATAGCTGAAGCGACATGATGTTTAGGCAATACATACAGCTAGAAAAAGAGTTCACATCAAGTAAACAACTCCTGGTTCCAAGTTGACTACTTGTAGATAAACCTACATAATGTTACAAAAAACCTATACAGGGTGTTTCAGTTTATTGTTGCATAACTTTAAGATTCGATAGATCTTTTAAAATTAATGCATAAAGTCTATATGAACATGGGTCGAAAAATGCGTGGCTTCCGAAATACAGGGTGTTTAAATTTACTTTCTAAAATAGTTTTTTTAAATATTTCGAACAATATTTGATGTATAACAGTGAAAATTGGTATACAAGGATATTTTAGTACGACAAAACGAGCCATGGGCATAGTTTTACTGTAGCCGCTAGAGGAAGCTCTCTACTGTACCTGCAGTGTATTAAAATGACCGAAAATTTTTTCTTAGTGCAATTTTTTGCTTTTTGAATAAAAAAACTGATTCTTCGCACTTTTCAACATAAAAAAGCTCTCCTGTGAGTTTTCTTTATAGTTGCCGTTTTTGAGATATTTCAATTTTTAAGGTTCGATGCATTTTTAATTATTTATGGGAAAATTATATTTTTTTTACATTTTCGATTTGGGCATTACAAGTAATTAAGATGATCGTTTAGATTGTGTTTTTAAACACAGCAATAATGCCTAACTCCAAATAAACACAAAAAACAGAATATTAATTTGTTTAATTTTCCAATATTATTTTTAACAAATTAAATTAATTATTTACAACTAAAATGCTATTGGCTAGTTAGGACAAGCATACAAAATCTAAAGTAGTTGCTCGAAATGTAAACCCAATTGTTCAATACACAATTCACATCTACGAATGATAGGACGTGGTATAGCATTATTCAAATAAGGCCTTATTTCATCACATGTATTCCTGTTTCTGTCTATTAGCATATCTCTTGTAGTTACGGGAGTCTGGTACACTTTTTCTTTTAGAAATCCCCACACAAAGAAATCTAATGGATTTAGGTCAGGGGATCGTGGAGGCCAGGCGACTGGTTCTCCACGGCCGATCCATCTTTCTGGATAATTTTCGTCCAGCCAGTTTCTAACTATTCTCGAATAATGAGCTGGACAACCATCAAGCTGGAACCAGGCCAATCTTCTTAAATCTAACATAACATCATCCCACATATTTGCATGTTCAGCCTTTAAAAATTCCAAGAAGGTCGCAGCATTTAACCTTGCAGGCAAAGGTAGGGTCGATTACGGTAGATACCAATCCACACGTTCACACTAAATTCATGCTGAAAATTTCTTCCCCGAACTGCATGCGGATTTTCATGCGACCAAATATGTTGATTATGAAAATTTACCACTCCACGTCTAGTGAAGCATGACTCATCGGTCCATAAAACGTTACTTAAAAACTCCCTATTATTATCTGTTCTATCAAGAATCCACTGACAAAATGGATTATTCGTTCTCCGTCCCTTGGCTGTAGTCCTTGCACAGGTTGCAAATGGTAAGGACGTCTATGGTCATTTCTAAGAACACGGTGAACATGGCTTGCTGAAATTCCCAAGGCACCAGAAACTCTCCTAACACTTGTGGTCGGATCTCTATCAAACTCACGCAGAATCATACGGGTAAATCTGCGCTGACGAATATTTATGTTTTGATCCCTTTGGAGATTTCCAAAACCATTTTCAGTTATTTGGCGATGCACTGTTACAAATACTGAGTGAGTTGGATGTCGTCTGTTTGGAAATCTTCGTGCGTATTCTCTGGCTGCTTCTGCTGCGTTTCCATTGACAAAGCCATACACAAAATGAATATCCGCTAACTCTTGATTGTAGAATAAAAATGGCATTTTTATAAAACTTGCAAAAAAAACAGGTAAAAGAAACTAAATTTCATGCATTCACAATTGCAAAAAAACGTTTCAGGTTTCAACAGAACTGTCAACTAATTGACGTTTAACCTTATCCTGCTTTCAACTTCAAAAATATTTGCAGGCACAGCCTACTTCTAAAAATTATAGAGATACTGACTTTTTAACGTTATTGTATCATAAACAATTAAAAATGCATCGAACCTAAAAAATCGAAATATCTCAAAAACGGCTAACTATAACGAAAATTCACAAGAGAGCTTTTTTATGTTGAAAAGTGCGAAGAATCAGTTTTTTTATTCAAGAAGCAAAAAATTGCACTAAGAAAAAATTTTCGGTCATTTTAATACACTACAGGTACAGTAGAGAGCGCCTTCTAGCGGCTACAGTAAAACTATGCTCATGGTTCGTTTTGTCGTACTAAAAAACCCTTGTATACCAATTTTCACTGTTATACATTAAATATTGTTCGAAATATTTAAATAAAAACTATTTTAGAAAGTAAATTTAAACACCCTGTATTCCGGAAGCCACGCATTTTTCGACCCATGTTTATATAGACTGTATGCATTAATTTTAGAAGTTCTATCGAATCTCATAGTTATGCAACAATAATCTGAAACACCCTGCACAATGATAAAAAAAACGACATAATGTCACTTTTCAAGATACGTAATATAGTCTAATCATTCTTCACGGAAATACCCATGGTTGAGCAATAATTGCTTAAATATCTGTTTTCTTAAACAAATATCTAATAAATATTTGTAATATAATGTTTTTATTAAATATTTCTTTAATATTTTAAATACAATATTTCTTTTATAATATTCATTGAATATTTACTTTTCAATCAATGGAAAATATCAAATCGCCAATATTTAGAATTTAGAATCTCGAGCGACCAATAGGATAATAACAAGCTGTTTGCCTTCATACATTTTACCTGTGACTTTCACTATGATAGCGTGCTTCCTGTGTACCTCCAAGTGTCTTTTTGTAAAAAAGGGAAAAGTTTTTCGATAATTACATCGCATAATTTAACTAACTAGTAAACATTATTGTGCCAGCTGAGTATAAAGGTATTCACAAGACCATACATAACTAGCATTGAAATGTAATAGTTATTTGGTACTGATGGATTTATCTGAGAATGGATACGAAAATTATGTTCATAACAACCCAACGAAAAGACATACCTGTATAATCGCAACTTGATCGAGATATATCAAAAATGCTTTTTTCAAATATCTCAATTATTATTATTATTTTTTTGTAGTAGTACGTTCAAAAATTTTAACACTCGAAAATACTATACTTTTAACCCTTGAATTATAATATAAAATCACAAACTAGTTATGGCCAAGTTAGCTCCCTTAGTAAAAAAGTCAAATTTCAACAAAATCAATAAGTGGTCTATTTTCAAAAACCTTTTCTTTAAAAGTTAATCAAATTATCAAGTTGTGCCCAAAGACGTTTTAAAAATTAACCAAATCTCAAACTATCATAGACAGAAAATGTGGGGTCCTTTTAGGTGCATTATAGAGCAGCTTTTCAGTGACCCAGTTGAGCTACTCGGAGTAACTCACCATGCTGAGTACCAATATTGTCCCACTGCATTATTCCCATAAATACACTGGAAAGCAGCTGATGTATTCAATAATACTTCATGATTAGTTTTTTTTTTCAGAGGAGTGGACTTGCAAGATGCAGAAGAGGCTTAGAATGTTTTTTTAATAATATTTTTCTAGCAAATTAAACCATTATATCTAGAATGAATTCTCCTTATAAACCTTGAAAATTTTTCTATATACACTGAAAATATGTATCGGATTAATGCTTGAAAATCCATACATATTTACGAAAAATATTAGATATTTCATCAAAATATAAAATTAATATTTAAAAATCTTTCCTCATATATTTTCTAAATATCTAGAAAATATATCGCAAAAATATATGAATTATATATACTACAAATATCTATAGTGAATATTTTATAAATATATAAAAAAATATTTATTAAATATAAAAAAATCTGTCGCTACAAATATTTACGAGAACATTTTTCAAAAATATTCAATAAATATTTAATGGCTGAAAACCGAGGCAAACTGCAGGTTTTGGCACCTCTTTGTAATGCAACCATGGTTTCTCACAGATATTTGAAATTCTTCAAATTCGTAGGATTCGTACTTCTAAATAACCATAACAAAATTGCAATAGATTGGTCAAGTAGTTTTTGAGAATTTCTAATTGTTAATTCCAAAACACCTGATTTTTGGCCATCACTACTAGTTTATTGAGCAATTTACAGGGTTAGTTCAAAGGGCATTTTATAGCAAAAAGTTTTTTCGTTCCTGTCAACACTTTCGATTGAATCCCAAAAAAAAAAACGTTTTCTCATTCTTTGTTGTCAAATAAAAAGTTTTTCCACAAGAATTGGTGTATCCATTTTATGCGCGCATGTTTTAAATACCCCCTTGAACCACTTGCACCAATAAAAGCAGACTTTACAATTATTTCGGTGAAATTTCCTAATACGACTAAAGAGCTAAACACGTTGCTTGAACTTTCTTCGGTAAATGTGGATTTAATGCGAAATATCAATAAGTGTCAAACTGGCAGCTTTAGACTGATCGATTTTTTTGATAAAAACAAATCTCATGTTGCGCATCCTGCTTCCTTGTCCGAATTTAATTAGTACGTTGTTTTGAACTTTTTTCTTTTTCGAAGAACATCTACTACAAACCACTCTAAAAAGAACTTTTGCATCAGCTTAAAACTGCGCATGTGTATATAGGGAGTATGCGTTAGTCGAGCAAACCAATAGTCCAGGCCAGATAAACAAAGGTGAGAAAAGCTTATTAGACATCTGAAAGTTTGAAATGGAATTTTATAAATAATCGTTAAACTGGAGGGTTTAGAGTTAGAGCATAAAAACACCTTCAACTGTGTTTTTTAGGAATTAAAATCAATAAACAATTAAGCTAAATATTGAACAAATGTTTATAACTATTGCAATAACAATTGAAAATGGCTAAAAATTTGTGAGAATCATCACTGAAGTTAATAAGTGTGCTAAATTTCAGCCGGATCGGCTTAACAGTTTATGTAAAAACCTAACTGATTATTCCAGAGACGAATTATTTAAAAAACTGTTCTGTTTGGTGTTCGTGAAGGTTTCAGCTTCAGGAATTTTTGCAAAAATTAATTATTTATTTCAAAATTGTTAAAAATAGCCATTTTTACATTTATAAACATTTACAATAACGCCGTTATTTTCTATATAATTTATTTTAACGAGTTCATCTCGATAAGTAGTTGAAAAAAACATATTTGAAAAAACCTTCTTCGACCAAAAGGAGCCAGATAAAAATTGGTATGCAACATGTACTCGTATTACGGGTATATTACCAGTTACAATCATGGTTAGGCAATAAATTAGATCCAACCAAATACGGGTGGAGGCGAACCGATCTATGCTATGGATAGTTTGGTATCAGACGATTCTATCAAACAAATTTTCTGGCAATGTACTCCTGGTTGCCAAATGGGTATGTGTAGTTTAAAAAAACATGGCTTAATGAACGAATGCATCTTGAAATTAGAGGCATTCCGGCCACCATAAGGAGCCAGTGCATAGGCCGCTTAAGAGGGCCCTTATGCACCTCTACAATCCTTAGATCACAAGCCTCGCCCTTTTAGCGAAGTTGAGAATCGCCTTGAGTCCAAGCTCCTTGACATCCTGAGGGTCCAAAGTAATGGACCCCAGTATAGTCTGCCTATAGTAGCTCAGAGCTTCACAGCGACACAAAACGTGCGCCGATGTCTCTTCCTCTACTCCGCAGCGTTCACACAAGGGATCCTCAGCCACCCCCATCACGTGCAGGTGACGCCTTAACGTGTTATGGCCAGACAACAGTCCCACCAGCAATCTTAGGTTGGCTCTATCCAGAGATAGGCAGAAGCGTCCATCCTAAGCACTGGGCCCTTCAATGAGTTCCCGTGCCTGGCGGAGATGTCTGGAGATACTTCTTCATTTCTGAGAGTGTTGTCTTGCAACCCACGTCTCCATTTTCCTCCTAGCTTTATGCGTGGTCACTCCTAGAGCTGGCTCAGGACCAACGAGCTTGCTGGCTGATCCTGTCATCGCCAGAGTGTCCGCCGTCTCATTGCCCCTTATCCCAGCGTGCCCCGGTACCCATATTAACGATACCGGATGCCTCGCTGTGAGGCAATCCAGAGCCTCCCTGCATTGCAATACAAGACTCGAAATAATCTTTCAGGCATTTAATGCTTTTATTGCAGCCTGGCTCTCGGATAAGATTGTTATTCTTCTCCCAGGCCCGCCCTCCTCCAGAATGTGAGATACACAAGTCAGAATCGCAAAGATTTCCGCCTGGAAAATAGCTTAAATTGCGCACCTTTGTGCATAAATTGTAATAATGGTGATGATGACACAAAGTGCTTCAACCTCTCTGTAATTGGAATTGACGATGATGAAGAGCAGACTGAGAAAATCGACCACTTGTTTGAAGAAATAAGTTATACAAATATTGAAGAAGAAGTAGAGCGTCCAAATGAAAGATTTCGAACGGACAATCAAGATTAACTGAATAAGAAAATATTCTACTAAATATATACATTATATACTAAGTGACATATAAATCCGAACACCCAGTTTAAATGGTTTTATTTTAGTACTTAATGAAGCATAATAAGTAAATGATAAAAATTTCAAAATGATTGCACTGCTTTAAAGCCCTTTGACCTTTAATAATGTGTGGATGCACCCTGATGTGCTACGCATTCTCCAACGCGCCTAGGTATGCTTCTGATCAGGTGGTCAATGTCCTTCTGTGGTATCTCATTCCAGGCAACCACCAACTCCTCTCGAAGTGCTTCTAGAGTCTGAGGAGGACGTTGCAACTTGAGCAATCTCCTACCCATCATTTCCCACACGTGCTCAATTGGTGATAAGTCGGGAGATCTTGGTGACCATGGTAACAATGTGACATCATTATGTTGAAAGAAGTCTTTTGTGACTCTTGCAACATGTGGTCGGGCATTATCTTGTTGGAAAGTTGGATCTGCCAGGGTGTCAAGATAGGGTAAAAGATGGGGTTCTAGAACTTCGTGGATATAACGTTGCGCGTTCATGTTACCTCTGATGATGATTAAAGGTGACCTGGAACCATAAGCTATAGCACCCCAAACCATAACTCCAACAGTGTGATGAACATGTCTTTTAACAAAAAACTGTGGATTCCTCCTTTCACCACGTCACCTTCTAACCCTGGCACGACCATTGTGCATGCCTAAACAAAATCGAGACTCGTCACCAAAGACAATACTGTTCCATTCCTGATCCCAGAGTGACCGTTGTCTGCACCACTCAAGGCGACTACGTCGGTGTTCTCGAGTTAAAGGGAGGACCCAGTGTGGCCGGTATGAAAACAAGCCAAAACTTCTCATTCGTCGGTAAACACTTCGCATGCCGTGTTCTGCAAAACATTCATTTGCAATGGACCTGGTAGTGGAGAAACGGTCCCTTAAGGCCAATAATCTTAGGCGGCGATCTTCACGGTCTGTTGTTCTACGGCGGCGTTCAGTTCCCCTTGCTCTTTGCGTACGGCCTTCTCGAAGCCATGCCTGACAACACCTAACCACAGTGTCTACACTTCTTTGCACTCTAACTGCAAATGCCCGAAAAGAAAATCCAGCTTCCCGAAGTCCCACTATACGATCCCTATCAAACTCACTAAGTTGACGAAATCGTACAGGTCTCCGTACTCTAGGCATCGTAACCGATCGTAAAGGATGTCAAGAACGAAAATCCGCCAACGTTGGTTCTTTACTGCGGCTGAAATATTCATTTTTAGAGCATTAGTGAATTAAAAAAAAAGCAGTATAAAAACCGGAATCTCCAACTGATAAGGCTGAAAATTTTTTCACTTGTTATTTACAGTAAGATAAATACATTCACCAACTTTTATTAAAATAAAACCATTTAAACTGGGTGTTCGGATTTATATGTCACTTAGTATATAATATTAGTATACAAGTAAAACAATGAATGAGAGACAAACGTGAATCAATATTTTTTACAATTTATTGGGGTGTATTTTGTTAAGAGTATACCAATTAACTGAACTTTGATTTGTTTGAACAATTTTATTGTAAACTATATACCTATTATTTTATTAGCAAGACTGAAATTAAATGATTTATTGTAAATTTATTATTATTTCATAGTAATTTAATTTTGAAGAATACAACGTGTCAAGTTTTTTTCGATCTTCTAGGAAAATGAAAATGTGCCGGATGTCATTATTTTGACCCCAAATTAAAAAAAAGGTTCTACGTTGCCTAGAATCCGAGATAGTTTAAAATTTTACAGCGCGCTACGATTTCAAGATCCAATTTCAAAAAATAAATCGAGCTCGAGCTTATTCCCCCATCACCTCACCCGGAAATACGCAAGTACTTTAGATTGCTATTTCTTAAAGACCTTTGATCTAATATTGAAATTATAAATTGGATCAAAAAATTAAGATCCTTGATTAAAATCTGGGAAAATTTCTAGTCTTAATGTTTATAGACATAGGAGATATGAACTTAAAAAAAAGATATTTTGGCTCTTATTGGTCGTAGAAAAAAATTTGCATTTTATAACTCCGAATCCAGATCAGCTTGTCAAAATAAACTATATTGGAAAATAAAAATGTTATTGTAAATACTTATGACTATAAAAATAGCTATTTTTATGATTTTTAACAATAAATGTGAACCAAATAATTAATTTTTTGCATAAATTCTTGAAGCTGAAACCTTCAAGAATAAATTTTATCTTTGTAAAACGTTCTAGGACCATATCTTGGGCAAGAACATTTTTTGTTTAAATAATTCGTCTCTGGGATAAACAATTAACTTTTTACATAAACTATTAAACCGAAATCTGGCAGACATATTAACACTAATGATGCCCTCATTCTCACGAACTATTTGCCGTTTACAATTGTTACCTATTGCAATGGTTATACACATTTATTCAATATTGTTAAAATGTCCGGTTATTGATTATCGATTTCAATTCTTAAAAAACCAAATTGGAGGACTTTTCATGCTCTAACATCTGTAGTTTACCGATTATTTATAAAATTTAATTTGAAAATTATACGAGCATAATACTGAATTTTGAGCTGGCATATCTGGCAGTATGTATATGTATTTGTCATTAGAAATACTCCCTTTTAATTAAAATTTTTCATGTACTACAATGTATCCTGCATGCAATAAGCTTTTGAAATGACCTTGCATCTAAAGTGAACGCGGTATTGCCGGGTTTTTGTTCATTACGCCCCTCTGGTATAAATCACAAATTGCAGGCACAGTTTCTTGTTTGCTATCAAGCCAGACATCCTTTGTCTATATATAAAGAGGCATACTCGAGAGCACGCCTAATAAAATCGGGACAACAGAGAACAGAGCGCCAGCGTAGCGAAAACCATGAGGAATTATAAGAGAGAGGCAACATTTTGCCCGAAAAATACACGGGCCCGCTCTGGAAATAGAAGTCAAGTGTTTCCTTAAATACTCGAGGGGTTTTTGAAAGTACTCTCGTATTACTCTTTATACAACACAAGCCGGAAGCCATTCTGAGCAGTCACGGTTTGGATCTAAAAATAATTTAATCCCTTCAGAGATTTTTTTACGGCTCTGCCGCTTGGTGACATATTGGGGTATTGTTTTTTGATAGTAACATCCGGAATATAAAAGACGATACTCGACGCTTTGATTGTTTGTCAAACAAGTCGTTGAAAATCAAGTGCCAGGCTAATTGTTTTCGGGCGTAATTAAAATGTTTGTTAGGGGACTTATCAAGTATCCTCAGAAACTGTAAAGCCCATTTTTTACTGCTTATGATTTTTCTGATAATTTCGTCAGATATATTTTCTGAATTTGTTTCAAGATGTAGCTCAGATTTTTTACTGTTTCTGTTTCTAAACTTACAAAAGTACTTCGTTGATCTCTTTCTATGATTGATGTATCCGGTATCGATCAAGAGAATGCTCAATGATTCCTTGTTTTCTTGATTTGATTTTACTCGTAACACGATGCTACTTTTGAAAACCAACAAGCTGGCGGTAAAGTTACGAGTAAATAATGGAGTTTAAAATTACCCAAACCCTGTTTATTGACATTTCATAGCCTCCTGACCAATTTTGAAAAGAGGTAGAAGGAGTTGAATACTGTTCTAGTGCTGTGCTTGTGAATTGTTACAGAGTCTACTTTGCACTACTTTGTAATAATTTTAGCGCTTGTAATTGTTTCATGTATCCGTTCCATGCGTTCGAAATAGAAAAAAGTAATTTTTCTAGAATGTCAAAAGTGCACTTTTCTTCTCGTTGCCAAGCCCTTGTGAATGAGAGTATTGCCACTTATGTCATTATCATGGTTCGTTGTTTGTTCAGTTTATTAACTTATTAATTTTTATGATAAATAAGCTACATACCTGATCATAGCGTTCTTTATAATAAAAAAAATGCTCGCAGAAGGCGTTCCTAGAAATGAGTGGGCTGTCATTACATGACTCTGTAATAGTTTAGTCGTTATAAAAATCAAGTTACTCAGTATTCCATAGTGAAATTTCATCTGTCAATCCACGTTGCATTACTGTCTGATGTCACTGAATGTGACATTCATAAAAAGATGTTCTATCATTAGCTTCCGCCTCCAGCAATTCAAAGCACGTGTTCAATTTTGTTAATTTGGCAATGGCAAACTTTGTTGGTAATAATGAAATGTCAAGCAGTATGACAATTGACAACGTGAAGTTACAAGTTGCCAGCGAATCAGTGTTGTCTCGTTGTAAGTACTAAGGGCCGATTTCACCAACATTAATATTATGAACCAATGGGAAAATACCTTATCGAATTGCAATTTGACAGAAGCTGTCAAAGGTCTCTGAATATTAGTGATTTCTATTGAAATATTGAATAAAATCGTGAAAATTCGACTGTATTATAAACAAGACCACTTTTTGATTCCAACAAGATGCTTTTGTACAGAAAAAACAGGACAACTCTCATGTATTTTGATATATGTTATAGGTTTACATTTAACAATCCGTTATCCCCCTCAGCGAATGGGAATGAGGCAAATAATAGGTCGATTTTCTAGCTGTTAAATTTGGCAGCAGATTTGGACGTTTGTTAATGCATGGCACTCTCGAATCTACCAACTTCCATATACTGAAAGTTATCATTACATACCTGTTGAATCGTGTGGATTTGTCTGTATTTTGTAAGAAAATAGAATATAAAATACATTCCATCTAATTCCTCATCTTCCTTTACGTCATAATAGTAATCATTTATTAATTTATGGGTTAACAAATTTCTTCAAAGCAATAAAAACATTATGTCCTCTCCATCCCAAAATACAGATAATATGTGTAAGACGTGTCAATCCCTACATCTCCCTGATGTATAATGCAAGTACTATGGACATAGACAAAAAATTATGAAAAATGTTTCACAAATAATGTCTTTTAAGTCCAAAAATCATCAAAATTAGTAATGTTTATTGCTTGTGCTTTTGACTGGCGGTCTTTGACTGGCGGGGATATCTATTTGTCACTCGAGGGTTGCCAAGTCTAACGACGATCACGTCCCGTGGTGGAGGGTGCGAAATGAATCTTTTACACTTGCTAGTTTTGCATTTTTTTCGTGAACATTTACTAGGTATCATGATTATAAGCATCTTTGGTAGATTGTTCGATCCGGAATGGGAAAGAAAGATCTCCTATTTATGAAAATATTTTTGGTATCATCTAACCGTTGCAATCAGTGCACAAACACTGTGACATGATTTATAGCATAACCCGCTGCCCTATCAATACAAATTTAACATACAGGTCACCTAGCCGTGGGGATGCAGTGGTCGGGATGAATATCACGGCAGTAACTGATGATTTGGGCATGTCTGGTAAGAACGTATGAAGTGAAACTCGCTAACTTCACAAATTTGAAGATTTTGTACAATTTCTTTGAAAATGATGAAGGATATGTCTGATTTGGCAGGGTAATGGCGCAGCCAAATGACAGTCACTCTTTCTGACACAGTCCGGATCGAAAGATGACGATATTCGTGAAATGTATTGATACTTCTAAATATAGGATCCTATCGAACATCCCTACTGTCAAGATGTATAACCCAAGATACCGACGGAGCTATTTTGCGGCGTCATGGAAATAATTTTAAATTTTCATTTGCATTTTTTGTGCAGTGACTTTGGGAAAAATGTCACGAATAGTCTTATAAAGCATAGTAGAGTATATTTCAAGAGTTGGCGGAACTTACTTCATTGGGACCAGGAGGGTGAAACGGGATATTAATGCACAATCTGGCAACCCTGTCGCACCCTCAAAAATGGCGGCTGACAACCACACAAATTACCGTGTTGTGATTGAGTAGCATGGAATTAAACCTTCAGAGTATATATGTTTTGTGACTGGTACCAAGAGTCGACAGATCCCACACATGTGTCACTCCGTGAAATGCAATAATCAGCTGTATTCAAATAATGTCTAATATAAATATAACCTAGAATGTGTACTCGTGAAAAAAGAAAAATATGGCAAATTTGTAGTTCTTTTTGCAGGTTTTATAGGTTTGCTGGTAGCTTTAAGGCATATATTTGGGAATTACTTAATCGCTGTGAATATAGTGTGGATGTTTGTTCAGTTCCTGAACAACGAAAAATATTCAACTTTTTGGATGTATGGATATCAAAAAATCTGAATGGTTTTGTGGGAATGTCAATCTAAGGTGCCATAATGGTTCTGAAGAACGGCAAGTAAATGAATGAATGTTTGGAAACGAGCAATATCTTTTGATAGAGCATGTCATCAAGTAGGTGCTTAATGGCTATCTGCAAGAGGTTTATAGAAAAAAACACCCAATATCATATATCAATTAAAGAAAATAATATAAACATGAATAAAAATTCAAAAATGGTAATTAAAACATGAATTTAATTCAAAAATCAGACATTTCTTAAAATTTTGACTGAATTATATGTAATTTCTTAATATTCAATAAGCTGGTAATGTTTCAATGACAAGTTGTCATCTCATACTTTGACAGTATTTTGTTTTCAACATTTCATAGCTATTGGTTGCTAAAATTTGTTGATTGTAACTTGAAGCTCATTCGCTGTATCTGACGGTCAGTTACCCTATAGGTGGAGAATAACGGACTGTTGTTGGTGAAACTGGGCCTAAAGTTCTTTTTCAAATAAGCTTAAGTAAGTTAAAGCCTGTGTCCACTTATTTTGAATGCGCCCTGCTAACAAATTTAATGTTTTGATATACAGGGTGACTTTGAAGTTGAGTCATTAATTTTCAGATAATGATTGTAGAAGGAATATAAACCAAAATATGTGTGTAAAAATAAAAAAAAAATTAAAAAAAATTTTTACCTTGTTTTATAAAGTATCCTCCCGACAAGTATTTCAGTGCGGACCTGTATTTGATCGTGAGGTCCCCTGTGAGGTCTTAAGTCACCTGATTCACGAGCCCGTTGTACTACATTAACAAAGGCACGAGGGGTTGGTTGCACTCGATTGGGAAACCGATTCGCATAAACATGTGCCATTTTTTATTTCGTTTGAGCCACGCAACAGATACAACTATTCACTGACACTTACTGTATACAAATGAATGAAATAATTCGTTCCAAATTCTTTCGCTTTTTTGTTTCCGATGCGATGAACCGATACGACGGATTATATCCGTTGTCGCCAAACACGAGCACATTGAGACAGGGCGGTACTCAAACTTCCAAAGGGCTATAACTTTGTTACTTTAATTTTACCAGAAAAATGGTAAAGGAAAAAAACATTTCTTTTGATCAGATCTACTCACTGTTAAAATAAATGACTCAACTTCGAAGTCACCCTGTATGTACTTATACATATTCTTCATCGTCAACCGGAGTCACGACCAAAAATAGAATCAACAAAAAAATTGACTAAGCGCTTATTTTGAATGCCTCCGAATGCTGAGTGCTCGTTCGAAAAAATCAATTTGACGAATCCAAAATGGCGACTGAAAGCAGAAACAATCTCGAGTATTCACCACAAAGTGGTTATAAAACTTAGATTTGATACCCGATCAGGTCCTTTTGGCTGAAAATACTTATGATCGACACTCTTAAAAACCGGATTGGGTAGGTTGACGAAATCCAACAACGCGAATTCTAGCCAGAAGTCCAATATAGAGCCTAATCTTTTTAAAATCATTGGATGCTAACAAAATTTGTTATAGAGGTGTTTTGGGGTCACTTATTACAAACCGAATGAATAATTCACAAAATTCAGACTGGCGGATCAAATATGGAGGCTGAAAGCAGAAGAAATCTCGAGCGTCCGCCAAAAAAGGGTTGTAAAATTTAAGACTATTACCTGTAGGGGATTGCAAATTTTGCATCTTTAGTATCATTGAATGACGTTATATTATTAAAAAGTTTCTGATCTCCATAAAATTGGGTACCTACCAGACGTAATATTCAACGGATAGTTACCAATGAACCAATAATTATGATATCATTTTTGTATTTACAAGTATGGTATAGATGAAAGCAAAATTTCAATCGAGAATAATCTTTACATAATTCTAGTCAAGCTAGGACGCTTCTTGTGTTTTTTGAATGGACTTGACCCATGCTTTTTTCTAAGAAAGGCCAGTTTGTCCCATTTTCGCTTTGCAAGGTCATATAAACTGATGTTAAGTTTTTGGGAATGGTTCTAGACGATAGGTTAAATTTCAGAGCACATTGCGACTACCGGGTTTCGCAACCTAACTCTCTCTCTCTCTTTTGTTTAAAAACTTGACCTTGGTTCTCTCTGAAACCCAGCTGGTTGGAATATACTACGGTCTAGACTCCGATATGGTATTTGTTTTTGAGCTGCTCTGCTGCGGAACAACATGTTCTTATTGCTCAGAAGCGAATTGTTAGCTGAATGACGCAGGTAAGTAATACCCTCAGTTGTAAAGAAATTTTCGGAATAAGACCAAAGTTACTCTCAACAAAAACATACACAAAGTTGCCTTGAGGCAGACTAATGATATACACGTCAATTTTCTAAATTTAAAGTAGGAAATAAACCGCCAGATATACTTGGTCCAGAAATAGCAAATCGCAATCGCCTTAGGTATTGTTTGAAACGTTTTTTTTTTGATACATAAGTGTTTGTCTGTGTATCAGTGTGTAAATGTTATTTATTATTTTGTTTTATTTATCGTTTTTTTATGTCTCTGTATATACGAGTAACTGCTTTATTGACGATTCCTTACAAACTTTGTCTAAAGAAAAATAAATTATTATTCCACGTAGTGACAGCAAGACAGATAGTAACGCCACTTTCCTTAGCTCCCGCACATCCACGGTCCTAGGGGCATAGTCTCTAGGACAGAGGAAAAGGTCGAGGTTTTCGCTGATGCAATGGAAAGTCAGTTCTCTCCCAACTATGACCTTGATAATGACCTCGACGAGGAGCAACATATTGTAAGATCCGTCAGGAGTTTTTTTTGGGGCCAGCGGCGTCAGTGGCAGTAGTACCTCCCTTAGTGATTTTTCCTCAGAGGAATCTACAGAAGATTCCTCAACTGAAGAGCTGCACGGCACATCAGCGGAATCTCTTGAGACTCCGCATTGCACACCAGCAGAGCTCCAAGGTCATATTAAAGACCTCAAGGTGCGTAAAGCACCTGGAGAGGATCGAATCACTAATAAGGCGCTGAAGCTACTCTCGCGGAAGTCCTTAGCTTATCTCGTGGCAATAATCAATGCCATGCTAAGGACCCAGCACTTCCCAACGGCGTGGAAGACCGCTGATGTCATAATGATTCCAAAGAAGGTGGGTTCGATATTCCCCCAGGATTACCGCCCCATTAGTCTACTGTCAGCTCCTTCTAAGCTCACTGAAAAGTGATTCTACGTCACCTTGAAAATTTCTCGGCAGACCACAATGTGATTCCTGACGTGCAATTTGGCTTTCTGTCTGAGCATAGTATAGAGCTACAGGCCATAAGGCTTGTTGAACGAGTAACCAGAGGGTTCACCCGTAACGAAAGTACTGACATCTTGCTTCTGGATGTCTCAAAGGTATTTGGTCTAGTCCACGACAGGCTGCAAAGTGCAGTGGACGAGGTATTGGAATGGGCGAATCGGAGGCTGATCAAAATTAGTCATTCGAAAACGCAGGCAATCTATTGTACTAAAAAACGGAGCGGCGCCTCGTCTGAGGTTTTAGTGAATGGAGCTCGGGTACCATGGGAAAGCTCTGCTTAGTATCTCGGTGTCACTCTTGACAAGGGGATGACCTGGCAGAAGCACACTGAAGCGTTAAAAACTAAATTCCAAATCTCGTTTCGGCAACTCTACCCTAAGCTATGTAGAACATCAAAATTAAGTTTGATTAACAAAGTTCGGCTATACAAGATGGTTATTAGACCAGCGATGACTTACGCAAGTGCGGCTTGGTGTTTTCTCGCCAAAACGCATTTGCGTAGCCTGCAGGTTTTGCAGAACAGAACCTTGCGTACAATAACTAACGCCCCATGGTATGTTTCCAACGAGACCCTTCACAGAGACCTTGACATCCCTTACCTAAGGGACTACATCAAACAACAAGCGCAGCTACGTTATAGTTAAGCGGAATCGCATAACAACCCTTTGTTGCGCGAGTCAGTAGACTACACAGTCGAGCAAGTTTGCAAGCTCACAAGGCCGCGACTCGCACTGTGAACTAAATTAAATCGTGCGACTTTAGGTCCAACCAAAATTTCTTCAACAACCAATCCCACAATTAATTTTAGGATCAACTTAAAATTGCCGAATACTAACGCCAAGGCACTCCTCAAATTGATGCATTTCTTTTTTCTTTGCCCTCCCTTCTTCCTTCCTTCCTTTCTTCTTCCCTTCTTTCTCCCTGACAGACCTACTGACTTACAAGACCTCAACCAAGAGCAAAGGTCCTCCGGACCGCTCTGACAGACAATGACGAATAGAGCCACTTGATTCATGATTGTGTAGTGCCTCCATGTGTATGTACACCGTACAGAAATACGTCAACATGCACCTCATTTATGGGGATGTCGATGTAAAGCTAGTGTTGCAGCTAGGCTTTATCGTGAGTGGTACCCAAATGCTGCTCGTCAACCGGATCACCGAGTTTTAGTAAGTTTTACTCCTAGAGGGATGATTCACAAATCAAGCACATGCTGAAGGAAACATTTCCTTTCGTGACGAGAGCGTGGTACTACAAGCAGCCGATGAAGACCCGAGTACTTCAGTACGTCTAATTGAAGCAAGCAGACGTTTTCATACAAGGTTAAAATTTACAAATTTACAGTGCAACCCGCTTATAATGGACTCGGCGGGACTGTGACAAATAGTCTATTTTAGGGGGATGCCCATCATAAAATGGTAAAAGCAGCAGAAACAACATATTAAAAGCTAAAAATGTGTTTGTTTAACGTGTATTCCATAAATAGAGATACATACAAAAGTTATACGTAATTCTGAAATTTGGATTTTTTCAGAATCTGATACACATATTATACATACTGTGTAGAGGTATGTGTAATAACCGCAAATTATTTGGTAAAAAAGCTAGTGATTTTCATTTGAACAGATTTTTTTTTTGTATAATTATTTAGAATAGCAAGTTGAATTTTATTTAATTTGGTAAGTGTGGCTGTACTGTCTTCTTCTTGCTCAAAATAACGTTGCAACTTTTTCACGCAGTCTAATGCCTCCTTAGTTGTCACTGGAAGCTCTTCTTCATCGTTGTTTTCTAGTTTGCTTTCCTGTTTGTTATCAACGGATCCTTCATTAACCAAATTGGAGTCTGAATTTCATCTTCTGGATTAAAATCGTTGACTATTTCAGTTATGTTTCCCACTAAACCAGCATGGCGAAAACAATTACGAATCGTTTCTGTAGTAACCAATTCCCATTCAATAGTAAGCAAGTTTATAGTATCTAAAACTGTGATAGACAGCTTTGGTAATGTTGCCATCTTCTTGAAGCTCCATAATTTTCATCAACATATGTTTCTGATACATTTAAGACTGCAAATGACACCCTGGTCCATTGGTTGCAGAATTGATGTCACATTGGGTGGAAAGAAATGAAGCTTGATGTTATTAAGTGAAATATTTGGATGAGCGGGGCAGTTATTGACCAAGTGCAAAATTTTACGATTTTTCAGCGTCCCACTTTATTAAATATTCTTCAAAAATTGATGAAGTCATCCAGGCATTATTATTTCCAACATAATCAACGGGAATTGTTTTAGAATTTATGAAACACCTGGGATTCTTAAATTCCACTGAAATAAAAAAAGGTCATAAGTTCTTTGCAGCACTGCCATTGAGTATCAAATTTCTTTTCATTCACTTATCTATTATCAATAGTTTCCGTTTTTCAGTACCAGAAGCATTAGCACAATTCATAACAATTATTCGCTCTTTTGATAGTTTCCCTCCTTTGGAAGTTTCACCTTTTAATTTATGAGTTTTATCTGGTAGCATTCTATAAAATATCCTGGTTTCATCTGCATTGAATATGTTACTATCTGAATAATCATTGGATATTACGGGCCAAACTTGAGAAATCCAGTCACCGGTAACGTTCTTGTCAACTGAAGCTGACTTACCACACCCTTATCCAAAATCAATGTTATGTTTTCCTTAAACCTGTCTAGCCAACCGGAACTACATTTGAAGTAATCTCCAATCAATTTCCCAAATTCTTCAGCCTTAATTTTTAGCATAGGTCCACTTATTGGAAAATTATTAGCACGCTTTTGTTGAAACCATTTAAACAGCATATCTTCGACTTGGGGATGCAGCGATAACCGCATTTTTTTCTTTTGACTATTTGACTTCCAGTAATTTTTAATTCTGTCACGATTTTTCCAAATATTTGACATATATTTGCTTGAGATGAACCCTGCTCAAGCTCACTAATTATTGTGAACTTTACGTGTAAAGTGAATGCACGTTTCGCACTTTTCGATATGTTTATAACTAATAAATACAGTATAACACTGGAGGCCAAGTTCGAATGCACACTGTGAAGCCAAACCGCCATAAACGATTGCATCAGCTGAATCTGCTTCGGGAAACTAACTACCAAAATAGCTCGCAAATAATATAATATCCGAGGATTTTACATGCAATTATTTATAGGACCTTAAATTGTTTCCATTATATACGGGTTTCCATTATAAGCAAGTTCATTATAAGTGGATTCCACTGTAGTATATTTATTCGCTCCCAACCTCGATAGTTCTCCTCGCCTATTAGTCGTATTTCAGACATCATAAAATTCCCATACATTTGTTCTTAAAACTTATAGAGGAACGCCTTCGATACGCGTCTCTGCTACTGCTGTCTGAGATCACCCGCAAGCATGCCGGTCTTGGTAAGTGTTCTGGACTTACTGCCGCGCTGTCGCGTCTGACGCGTTGTGCCTCCATGTATCGGGGAAAGGCGACGTTGCCAGATGGTCTACCGGTAGAGTCGAAGAAGAATGCCTATGGACTAGTTGAGTGGACCTGTTTGACCGACTTTAAAAATTCTATCAAATTTCAATCATTACCTTTACTGGAACTAAAAGCTACCTGCTTAGCATCTTCATGGTATATCAGAGAATATATGTGGTATATCCAGAAATCGAATAGTGACGTGAGTATTATATTTCTCCATGTATAGGGTTCATACAGATTTCATTTTTGTAAGGCACAATACATTGGTTGACTTCGTCTATTTAAAATTAGTGACAATGAACATTTAAATATATCTATACTCGTATTTTCATTTACCCTTTCTTAATATATGCTTCTTTTGCGAATTTATATACCTATTCATGATAAAGCTAGGCTCAAAAACTGGTTTTCGGTACTTTAAATCATCGAGCCACATTATACCACTTCTTTATTAAGCCGATATGCTCAGAAGCAATGCCAGAACATCAAGTACAAGGAACATATTAGAACCACGCACATTTTTGAAATCTTAGAAACAGTTTAATGGTAGCCCCGGTACACAGCGCTATTAAGACCACTCAATTTTCCGTTTGCCGGATAAACACTTTATTAACTGAATTACTCAGGAACATATTTTTTTATTTAACATCTGTTAATCATACCATTCTTTGAGGCTAGCATTTTGCATGCAATCGACTGTGTACACTACAGTATATTCAGATAAGAGATAGACCGGATGTAAACAAAAGGTTCTGGTGATTTTCACGCTAACGCCGCCGTCTCGACGTAAAACAGGAGCCCTCATTGGTCAATTCGCAATTAAATGCCTATGCCGAGCGGCTGAGCAGTCGTATCAAGGCAGAGTCACATTCAGGTTCAGACGTGTTACGTATGTCGTGTGCATCATTGCAATTTGATATTTCTTTGGACGTTTTCGTTTGTTATCTTATTAAGTTGTTGAGTTTGTCGTTGTTATTGTTATACTTTGTTATTGATTGTTATTGTTATCAACTGCTTGCGCAAAATGCCCAGTAGTACAGATACTGCCGATGAAGTTGTAAACTCCTGTAGTCCACCTAGGAAACGCTCTAAAAAAAGACACCTGAGTGCAGAAATGAAAGAGGTCATTTTGAATATATATAAGATCGAGCGCAAGGAGAACGAGGTATCAACCATCAAAGAAATTGTTGTGAAGGTTTCTCACAAAGTTGGGGTGTGTCGCGCATCAGTGTTTAATGTGTTAAGACAATACAAAAAAAATCACACCTTTTCTGAGCCAATGACCAGTAAACATCGCAAAAGTATTGTTAAATCATTGGATGAAGCTGATAAGCATGCGATTAGGAGGAAAGTGCATGAATTCTTCTTTAGGAATGAAATACCTACTATAGATAAAGTACTGCAGGAGGTAAATGGAGATACAACGTTGCCAAATTTCAAACGATCAACTTTCCATGCGTTACTGAAGCATTTAAATTTCAAATGGAAAAAACGGGGTCGTAATAGTTTACTACTGGATAGAGAAGAAATTGTGCTATGGAGGAGGGATTATTTAACAAAAATTGGGAAATATAGAAATCAAAACAGGAAGATTTATTACCTTGATGAAACGTGGGTAAACGCAGGACACACTACAAGTAAAGTATGGGTTGATGATTCTGTAGCTTCATCCAGGAGGGCCCTTCTAGATGGACTGTCCACCGGATTAAAAAATCTAGCAGGTAAATATGAGTAATAGACAACAATCGGATGTTTTTCAAACCTTGGGAACAAGGTTCTAAACATTAATTCCAGGGGGCTGATAAAACATATTACAAGTAACAAAACTTTTATAACTTTCGATAAAATGCGTGGATGCTTTATTGACATTTTCATTTGTTAGAACTTTTTTAAGCCATGTTTTTATGTGTTTTCGATATTTCAATAATTTTTTAATATAATCTTAAAATATTAATAATATTTCTAATCATTTTAATTCATACTTTAAGCTTTATAACGTTATAATTTGTTAATATTAATATTTGCGCGTATTTCAGGTTCCTGATCATTAATTTTTTAAAGGTTTATAACTTTAAATTAAATTGTGAAGCGCTGAGTAATCATACGACGTTCAATATTCTTTCTTTCAATATGACTAAATAATCCCAATTATAGCAATCTGATACTCATGTCTCAATGTTTTTTCGCTGAATGTGATGAAAACATTTGAAAAAGGTTCGCTTATTGAAATAAATCTACACCAGTTAGTACTTCGATTTCCAGGTAAAGGGAAAAGGCTCATTATCTGCCATATTGGCAGTGAGGATGGATTTGTTGTTGACGGTCTGTTGTGCTTTGAGTCTAAGAAAACTGGAGATTACCACGAGGAAATGAATGGCGAATCGTTTGAACAGTGGTTTTCAAAAATTTTACCGAACTTAGAGGAAAACGCAGTAATTGTGTTGGATAATGCGCCTTATCATTCTCGAAGAATAGAGAAGGTCCCAACAACGGCTTCAAGGAAAGTTGATGTTCAAAATTGGCTCCGCTCGAAAAATATCAACTTTGAAGAAGCAATGCTGAAAGTACAATTATTAAGAATTGTCAAGGATCACAAGGCGGAATATCAAAAATACGCCATTGACGAAATGGCAGCAAGTCAAAATAAAACTGTGCTCCGTTTACCTCCATACCATTGCGAGCTCAATCCCATTGAGCTCATATGGGCAGAGGTTAAAAATTATATAGCTAAGCACAATACAACTTTTAAATTTTGTGACCTCAAAGGACTTTTCAAAGAAGCACTAGAATTAATAACAGCGCAAAAATGGGAAAACTGTATTAAGCACGTGCAAGACAAAGTTGAAAAGAGAATGTGGGAACTGGACAATATTTTAGAGGAACAAGTCGAGCCATTCATTATTGACGTTGGTGCTTCAAGCAGGAGCGATGATGAAAGCTCATCAAGCTCATCTTTCCAATAAAAGATGTCGTTCATCAAATTCGGTAAGTTATAAGTAATTATAAAGCTACTGCATTTTTAATTAATTATTGACATTTTTGAACCCATTTTGGTAAAACCTATTCAAGAATCTACTTTCTGACAATGTTCAACCATGCACATTTGTTTACGTTTTGAACGTTTTAATTTGGTTACATATTTACCTAGAAATCAAAAAATATACTAATCAATATTCTAAAAGCAATTTTAAGAGATATACGATTATTTTTAATCTAGGCTAATTTAAACGCCATTTTGAGATTATATTCGACTGTATTTCACCAAACATCAGGCGGCATCCGAAGCTGGAAATCGAAGCGAAAATTTTGAAACCCTTATGTATATTTACATCATTATATATTTCTTACCCCATCCCCACATGATCCTATATCCATCACCAATCGTATACACATCGAATTGTGCTAATTTACTACAAAGTTACACAAAGCAGCATCTACTATCTAAAATATGTACTGCGTGACTCTTAATACGTCCCTGCCGAATGTTACAGCGTTCGATGATCACGTGGTCTTGTTTATGTCCGGTCTATCTCTTATCTGAATATCCTGTAATCCTGTATGAACAGATGACTACGGTGCGTGGGAAGTATGGAGTCAACCTTCTTGACACCAGTCTCTTGTTGTTTAAGTTATGGCTCCAAATTGCGAAATGAATAATGATACTAATTATATACACGTTTGACTAAGGTTTGAATACCTCTAATCATGTTTACATACCCTTTCGCTAGGGTGTGAATGTATACTGCGTACACACAATTCACCTGAAACATTTCCGGATTCCTAAGTAATGTTGATTTTGAGATTTAATATGCTAATACATAATACCGCTTTGGATTAGTTACATTAAATTCAGCTTACCGAATGAACAAAGGTACAACGCGGGAACTGCGAGATCCGAGCCGCAGCGTTTTAGCGCAGTTTGCTTGAGTGTAGCGGTTGCAGCTTTAGCTAAATGCAGTTGAATAATCATGATAGAATAATCGTTCCCTTAACCCACTTAGGTAAAATGCCAATATATGTGGCGTGATTGACCATATCGTCGGTCTTCGCACGTACAGGCGAAAATGATAAATAATCTAAAATCGAGTTACGCCGGAATTTCACATATTTTTTTGTAGTCTCTCACGTCACGAAATGATGTAGAGTTCGAACGGTCTTAGAATATGACCGCTACGTCATCGTGGGCGGGTCCGCTCATCACGCGGTCGTCGACAGAGCGCAGTGGCGTTCTATTTTATTTGAAGTATAAAATAAAGTGAATAGGTTGTGTAGACATTGATCATTAATTGATTTTTGTATTATATTCATTTAGTATGCGCATTAAGTTGTTCGGAAGCAAATTTGAATTAGAAGAGGGAGCAAACTAAAGACGGTTATAATTCAAATTATATATTATCATTACAAAAATCTAATCGCTATCACATGATAGTGTGTTTAGCTCCAAATCTTCATCTGAGTCGCTTTCGTCACTATCTTCTGATGATGGTCTTCACAGTGAATTGATACTTATCCATTTGATCGTCGAGAAGATGTTCTTTTTCCATTTGTGCTTGCTCATATTTTTTCACGTGGTTACAAATTTTCTTCCACTCATCTGCTCCAATTTCTTCAAACCTGCTACGGGTCAGATGCTCCACATCAGACAACCTAAATGTCACATTTCGTGGAGCAACCCAGTTTTTTAGGAGAGCACAAATCTTCTCGATTGGGTTTAGCTCCGGATGATCTGGAGGCAGTCGTAAAACTGTATGCCCGTGCTGTTCCATTAAGGCATCTAGCTTGTATTTGACTGGAAATCTTCTTTTATTTTCCTGTATTTTTTTATATAGTTCGGCCTTAGTCAATGAGTTTTCACTAGGAATTTGATGTTTTTCTAGCCAGTCAATCATCTCTGATTTCAGGCTAGAAGAGGTTACATTTTTTTCTTCCAGGACATTGTGATAAGAAGCGTTGTCAACTACAAGCACAGAATTTTCAGGCAAATTTGGGATCAATTGGCGTTCTAACCATTTCATGAAGTTCAAATGATTCATGTCGTTGTGGTAGTCCCCAGATTTTGAGCCTGAAAATAAAATACATACATTCTAGCTGTATATCAGTTCGCTGCTAAGGAATAAAATTTTCAGAAAATTGCGTAAGTTACAAAATTCCGAAAACAATTTTCATGGACCGGCTTAAATAGATTTACGCCTCTGCGTTAAAATTGGTTCATTTTAGTCTAACAAAAAAAAACCGCCACGTGCAGACAAAAAAATCAGTATATCATTTTCAATCTTATTTATTGCTGATTTTCGTTTTCTAGCTCCCCTGTAAAATTTGTAGAATGTTAGTTACGGCGGTACGTGCGGAGACCGACGATATACAATACACAAATTTTTGGTGCCTCCTACTGCTGTATACATGGCAATTATAAACCTGTATAGATTGTAAAATACGATTTTCCAATCATGAAGGAAGCAAGTAGGGATTCCGGGATTTCGCGCTCTTCAAGTCAATTTACAATGTTTTTCGTCTATACCGTGGTTGTTACTTTGTGTCATAGTTTCCCTACAATCCAAGAGATCCAGAAAAGGGAGCAACGGTTATCAATTTTTCCACGATAACTGTATTTTAACTGGATTCAATTTCATATTTGTAACGTATTTTGTTCTCGCTATAGTTGTAACTATTGCCAAAAGTATATCCACAAAATAGAGTAAAGTAGATTAACTTCCTGCTGCTGCTATATGAAACAAGCCTGGTCCAAGATTCTTGAATTAACTAAAATAAAAATTTGACTCCTAGACGGATTAGAAATTAAATAAATAGTATAAAAAACTAAACAAATACGCTTTTATAGCTAACCGAACTAAACATTAGAAAATAATTTTTAATTACAAAGAGTTTATATTACAGTAGTAGATGGTCGAACAATCAATCATAATTAATTATAATGAAACTTAAGTTATTAACAGAATAATTGGATCCAGGTTAAAAAGCGTGGCGTGCTTGATATATTTAGGGCCGATTTCACCAACATTAATATTATGGACCAATGGGAAAATACCTTATCGAAATGCAATTTGACGGAAGCTGTCAAAGGTCTCTGAATATCAGTGATTTCTATTGAAATATTGAATAAAATCGTGAAAATTCGACTGTGTTATAAAGAAGATCACTTTTTGATTCCAACATGATCCTTTTGTACAGAAAAAACAGGACAACTTTTATGTATTTTGATATATGTTATAGGTTTACATTTAACAATCCTTTATCCCCTCAGCGAATGGGAATGCGGCAAATTACTGGACAACAAATTTTAGTTTTTTAATTGTATCTTGTGGGAAAAGTGCACTTTTGTTAATTTTGGGGCGCTGAATCCAAAAATGACAATGAAATAAAAAAATTAGTTGCGGTTTAGAAAAAAACTTTTTATTTTTAAGGATATATTAAAAAAAGTAACAAGATTCATATACTTATAAGAATCACTATATGCGCTGTCTTTTTGCTGTTCTTTTATGGATCGTTTCTGGAGCATCTCTACCAAGAGTCCAACAGTAGTCTGCAAGCATGGAAGGATTCCACTTTCCCTGGTACCTTTTTTCCATTGTTGAAATATCCTGATGAAAACGTTCGCCGTGCTCATCACTTACGGCTCCGCAATTGTCAGGAAAAAAGTCTAGGTGTGAGTGTAGGAAATGTATCTTAAGAGACATATTACAGCCCATCTTTTGATACGATGACAGCATATTTTTAACAAGGGTTTTATAGTTGTCAGCTTTTCTATTTCCCAAGAAATTAGTGACCACCAGACGGAAATCATTCCAAGCAGTTTTTTCAATACATGTTAAAGTGTTTTCAAACTGTGTATCTTTCCAAATATTTCGAATCTGTGGCCCAACAAAAATACCTTCTTTAACCTTTGCCTCACTTAGTCTTGGGAATTTTTGACGCAGGTATTGAAAAGCTGACCCACCTCTATCTAATGCCTTGACAAAGTTTTTCATTAGGCCCAACTTGATATGCAGTGGTGGTAATAAAATTTTTTTCGAATCTACTAATGGTATATGCTGTACATTTTTTTGACCTGGCTCTAGAAATTGACGAACAGGCCAGTTTTGTCTGGTGTAATGAAGAGCCTTTGCCCGACTGTCCCTTTCACACAAAAAACAGCAAAACTTTGTGTAGCCTAGCTGCAGCCCAAGTAATAGTGCAACAACTTTCAAATCGCCACAAATATGCCATTGGTGCTCATCGTATTTTATGCATGTCAATAGGTACTTCATATTGTCATATGATTCTTTCATGTGAACTGCATACCCTACAGGAAGAGATGGTAAAATATTTCCAATATGCAATAATACTGCCTTTAAACTCAATGTTGAACTGCCTATACACAATCTCCATGCTTCTGGGTTATAGTTTATATTTAAAGCCGCCAGTAAGCCGTTAATGTTACTGCAGAAAACCAAGTTATTCTCCGTATTGAAAAATGGTTCTAAGTCTTTGTGGCATTTACGAAAAACACGTACCGAAACATCGTCTTCTAACAAGTTCCACTGCTGCAGTCTTGATCCAAGTAACTCTGCCTTACATTTTGGAAGTTCTAAATCTCTTACAAGATCATCTAATTCTGACTGTGTTATTTTGTGCGGTTGGTGGCATGACGTGCTCGGTATAAAATCAGGATCTCTTGATGTTGATGGCATATCTTCTTCCTGACGAATCACTCGATCGCCATGATCTGATTCGTTTTCTGATTTGCAAGAGTAGGATTCTGGGGGTTTTGGTATAGGATTTTCGTCACTGTGAGGCACAGGCCTCATCGCAGATGGTATGTTTGGGTAGTTAATAACCGATTTTTTTTTCTTGGACATACCTGTGGCTTGTCCAACACAAGGTACCATGCAAAAGTAACAATCATTAATATAATTTGTAGGCTCTCTCCAAACCATTGGGACAGCAGAGCGCATAGACTTGAAGCACATGTATTACAGCAGATGTGGGGTGCCCACTGTTTGTCTTGATCACCTTGTTATTAGTGGAGTAATAGACCGTCTCTGAGACGCAAAAGTCACATCACCACACACGTAACAAAACTGATCTGGATTGTTTACACACTTTCGAGACATCTTGCATGAACGCTGTCAGCCAACTGAGGAAAAAATGGCTAATATAAAACAATATAATGTACACGTATGTATAACGTAACACAATCATGCCGATTGCATCATCTTTCCTTGCCGAATATAAAAATGTAGCACGTGCATTCTTGTGAATTACAGTATATTAACACTGTCACAGAAGGAACACATATAATTACCGTATCTCTAAAACTTGAACTAATATTGAAAAAATAAGTTTTAATCCGGTTTCAGCACATTAAAAATAGTAATATTTTGTTGATTTTATTTAGAATATTTTTTGGCTGTTGATCAGTGAATAGGTCGATCTTCTAGCTGTTAAATTTGGTAGCAGATTTGGACGTTTTTTAATGCATGGCACTCTCGAATCTACCAACTTCAATATACTGAAAGTTATCATTACATACCTGTTGAATAGTATGGATTTGTCTGTATTTTGCAAGAAAATAGAATATAAAATACATTCCATCCAATTCCTCATCTTCCTTTACGTCATAATAGTAATCATTTATTAATTTATGGGTTAATAAGTTTCTTCAAAGCAATAAAAACATTATGTCCTCTCCATCCTAAAACGCAGATAATATGTGTAAGACATGTCAATCCCTACATCTACCTGATGCATAATGCAATTACTATGGACCTAGACAAAAAATTATGAAAAATGTTTCACAGATAATGACTTTTAGCCCAAAAATAAAAAAAACTAGTGATGTTTATTGTTTGTCTATTTTTCTTTTTTGACTGGCGGGGATATCTATCCTATGTGACACTCGCAGGGTTGCCAAGTCTAACGACGATCACGTCCCGTGGTGGAGGGTGCGAAATGAATCTTTTACATTTGCTGGTTTTGAATTTTTTTCGAGAAAATTTACTAGGTATCATGATTATGAGCATCTTTATTTATGAAAATATTTTTGGTATCATCTAACCGTTGCAATCAGTGCACAAACACTGTGACATATGATTTATAGCATAACCCGCTGCACTATCAATACAAATTTAACATACAGGTCGCCTAGCCGTGGGGATGCAGTGGTCGGGATGAATATCACGGCAGCAACTGGTGATTTGGGCATGGCTGGTAAGAACGTATGAAGTGAAACTCGCTAACTTCACAAATTTGAAGATTTTGTACAATTTATTTGAAAATGATGAAAGATATGTCTGATTTGGCAGGAAAATGTCGCAGCCAAATGGCAGTCACTCTTTCTGACACAGTCTGGATCGATAGATGACGATACTCGTGAAATGTATTGATACTTCTAAATATAGGATCCTATCGAACATCCCTACTGTCAAGATGTATAACCCAAGGTAACGACGGAGCTTTTTTGCGGCGTCATGGAAATAATTTTAAAACTTCATTTGCATTTTTTCAAGTGTTGTGCAATGATTTTGGGAAAAATGTCACGAATAGTCTTATAAAGCATAGTAGAGTATATTTCAACAGTTGGCGGAACTTACTGCACTGCGGCCAGGAGGGTGAAACGGGATATTAATGCACAATCTGGCAGCCCTGACGCACCCTCACAAAATGGCCGCTGACAACCACACAAGTCACCGTGTTGTCATTGAATAGCATGGAATTAAACCTTCAGAGCATATATGTTTTGCGACTGGTATCAAGAGTTGACAGATCCTACACATGTGTCACTCCTTGAAATGCAATAATCAGCTGTATTCAAATAATGTGTAATATATATATAACCTAGAATGTGTACTCGTGAAAAAAGAAAAATATGGCAAATTTGTAGTTTTTTTGGAAGGTTTTATAGGTTTGCGGGTAGCTTTAAGGCATATATTTTCGAATTTCTTAATCGTTGTGAATATAGTGTGGATGTTTGTTCAGTTCCTGGACAACGAAAAATATTCAACTTTATGGATGTATGGATATCAAAAAACCTGAATGGTTTTGTGGGAATATCAATCTAAGGTGCCATAATGGTTCTGATGAACGGCAAGTAAATGAATGAATGTTTGGAAACGAGCAATATCTTTTTGTAGAGCCTGTCATCAAGTGGGTGCTTAATGGCTATCTGCAAGAGGTTTATAGGAAATAACACCCAGTATCACATATCAATTGAAGAAAATAATATAGACATGAATAAAAAATCAACAATTTAATTCAAAAATCAAACATTTCCTAAAATCTTGCTGAATTATATGTAATTTCTTAATATTCAATAAGCTGGTAATGTTTCAATGACAAGTTGTCATTTCATACTTTGACAGTATTTTTTTCAACATTTCATAGCTATTGGTTGCTAAAATTTGTTGATTGGAACTTGAAGCTCATTCCCTGTATCTGACGGCCTGTTACCCTATAGGTGGAGAATAACGGACTGTTGTTGGTGAAATTGGGCCTTGTCTTGTAACGTCAACGAAGCTGCAAAATTTAGAATATTAGGCTCACAAAAAGATATTAAAAAATTTGACACATTCCAAAACAAGCAGACTTCACGTAATACGTATTCCATTATTGAAATTATTCGATTAATTTAGGACGCAGACTTGAGATCTAATGGCACGTATTGTACGTGCCATCTCTTTTGCTCCGAATGCGTTCTCCCTTTCTCGTGTGCGCAATCCCAGCAAATCCTCATATCTCTTCCTACACTTGACGAGCTGTACTTTCATTAAGGGCGAAGCCCCTGATGGTTACCCGCTCTACATGCCTAACCGCCTGTCCTCAGATCGGAAGCCCAACTGCACGCCAGAAAATACATTGTGGTAAGATGACGTGATTACCTTTGCAGCGAGCTTAGAAGTAGCTGACAGTAGGGTAATGAGACGGTAATCCTGGAGGAATATCAAACCAACTTCTTTGAAACCATCCTGACCTCACTGGTCTTTCACACCGCTGGGAAGTACTGGGTCCTTAGCATGGCATTGATTATTGCCACGAGATGAGATGAGGACTTCCGCGAAAGCAGCTTCAGCGTCCAATTAGTCCAGGTGCTTCACGCTCCTTCAGGACTTTACGCTCTTCCAGGTCTTTAATATGGACTTGAAGCTCTGCTGGTGTGAAACGGGAGATTCCGCTGATATGCCACGCAACCGTTCAGTCGAGGAATTTTTCGGAGAAGACTGCTCTGATGAAAAATGACCAAGGAAGACACCACTACCACTGACGTCCTGGACCATAAAATATATCCTGACGGATCTTACGATATGTTGTTCCTCGTCTAGGTTATTATCAAGATCATAGTTGAGAGAGAACTGTATTTCGATAGTGTCATCGAAAACTTCAAACCCTTGTCTTAAAGACCACGCCCACAGGACCGTGGATGTGCGGGAGTTCTTGCTTCCCGTTTCTGAGCGACTTCGCAACTTTCCCGAGATGAATACTTGAGTCCCCGCCAGAAAGGCGCTCCACTGCTTATTACGGAATTCATGTAGAGCATTTCTCACTTTATGAACAAGATTCGACGCCCTGCGAATGTCATCAGGATGAGTTGAACTAAGCCATGCTTTAGTTAGTTCACGTTAGGTCAGAAACCTTAGGTCCCTCCGTATACTCCACGGCGCGACGTCGACAACTTCATGAGCAGTACGGGGGCTAATAGGGATAATAAAATTGTCCCGCCTTAGTGTATAATACACCTGAAGGTAGGGCACAGTAAGGCGCAATGCACTTCCGCTAGGTCGACGCTACAAAGAGGCCCATCTCCTCCTTGATGAAGTTTTAAATGCTAATTTAGTCCAAAGCGGAGTTCGATGGTAATTACCTCGGTGTCAACAAGTTTTATGCTACCTGGCCGCCGGCCGCGTTACCAGGCAGTTTTCCTCTGGAAAATTTGTGAGGTGAAAGAGACGACTGAGGGTGTGAAGGACAGCCTTGAATGTTGCAGAACTGGGTTTGTTATACAGGGTGTAAACGTTATGGTAGTCATTATTGTAATGGGTAGTAAGGGGGTCAAAACAAGTCAAAAAGTTCATATGACCCATGGTCCAAAAGTCAACAGCTTTTTAGTTAGTTTACAACTTTAAGTGCTTTATATCGACCACAATCACTACAGTCTTACTAATTTTCATAATCTAATCTGAAAAGTTTTTAAATTGGGTAATTAACCAATAAATGGCATTAAGTTTTTCTAAGTTTCGCCAAAATTTGTAGTCAGTAAGCAAGTAAGTTTCATTAAATTAAATATTTAAAACACACAATACAATAGCGCGTCGGTCATTCATCACTCTTATCGAACCGGCAATCGATCGCAAACGGTAACAGTAGTTAGTTGTTGTTCGCGTACGTCGTCGTGTTTATTTACAATGTTCTCGACTCAACAGTTCGCCGACATGTTGTTAGTTTATGGTGAAGCAGATATCAGCACTCGGGAATTAGGCCGCCGCGTAGGACTATCGCATACCATAATCCATAGAATCCTACGGGAAAATTTGCTTTATCCCAATCATGTACAACGAGTGCAGGCCTTGTTATCAGATGACTATCCTCGCAGACCAGCATTTTGTCAGTGGTTTTTGCACAAAAACATTAAACATCCAGATTTTTTTAGAAACATTCTAGCTACGGACGAATGTACTTTTACGCGAGACGGGATTTTAAATTTCCTTAATACTCACACGTGGGCCAAAGAAAATCCTCATACCATTCGTGAAGGTCATTTCCAACAACGTTTTAAAATAAATATTTGGGCGGGTATTCTTGACGATCAGGCAATTGGCCCTTTTGAGTTACCCCCAAAGTTGTCAGGAGAAGGATGCCTTAGCTTTCTAGCCAACATCCTACCTGAACTTTTGGAACAGACCTTAGACAACATGCCATTACAACGCTGACAAAGTTTGTGGTTTCTTCATGACGAGGCACCACCATACATTTTTAGAGGCGTCATTCAGTATTTGAATGAACATTATCCAAATGCTGGATCGGTCGAAATGCTCCTGATCCTCGAAAATGGCCAGCAAGATCTCTTGACCTCAATCCGACGGATTTCTTGTATTGGTGAGAACTTAAAGGCATGGTTTATAGGGCTGGTCCAATAACAACTGAAGCACAACTTCGCGAAAAAAAATTTTATGCGGCTGAAATAATAAATGGACAACTTCGAGGACCTAGAGTAAGAAGAAATTGGGTTCGTCGTAATGAAGCTTGTGTGGAAAGTGGAGGACGACATTTTGAGCACCTTCTTTACATACAAAAAAAGTGCAGTGTGGGTTTTAAAAAGAAAAGCAATGTATGTATCAAAATTGTGTTCCCTATTAATAACTTGATTTTTTTAGTACGTTCAATAAACTTTCACACACAAGGTGAAGCGTTGAGACTGCGAGTACATTATCAAATAATGAAATAATACCTAAGAGCCAAAAATAGCAAACCCTGGAAACGTGATCGTGAAACGTGAGATGTTCATCCATTATTACTCCTAAATTTTTCACGGATTTTATATGAGGCAAGTCTCCACCTTTCAGGTGTAATTCTACCAAGTTACTATCGAAATTACTTTGTATGGACTTAACAGTTATGGCAGCAGATTTGTTTGAATTGATAAGTAACCCGTGATCGTTATACCACTTTGCAACACGATCTAGATCTAGATCTAGATCTCCTGTTTGCCTCCAGGAAATCGGAAGGACGGTAAGACAAATACAGTTGGGTATCGTCAGCGTAAGACTGAATAGAACAATATTTAATGTCACGACTTAGATCGAACGTATACAAAGTAAACAAAATTGGGCCAAGTATGGAGCCCTGCGGTATCCCCTTCAAAATCGCACGCTTATCGGACATACAGCCGCCTACATTGACTAGCTGTGACCGCTCATGCAAGTAACTCCTAAACCACGTAACAGTACTATCAGAAAATCCGAGATAATGCAGCTTAGCAAGAAGCAATTCATGATTGATAGAATCGAAAGCTTTGCTGAAATCAACTAGAATTGACGTTGTGACACAATATTTATCCATAGCTCTGATATAGTCATCACATATGTTTATCAAAGTGGTAACCGTACTGTGACCTTTCCGAAACCCCGACTGAACATTTGGAATCAAACTGTTTTTATTTATGTGTCCTAGTATTTGCTCATAGACAAAATTCTTTCCAGAATTTTAGATAGCAATGGCAGTATACTGATCGGCCAGAAATCACCAGGTGCTATCGGATCATCAATTTTTGCAAGAGGTCCAACCCTAGCGGATTTCCAAAGGCTCGGCACGACACCTTTTTCTAGTGAAAAATTTATAATGTGTTTTAATGCATCGATACAGTATGGAATTAGGGGAAGCAAAAGATTTAAGTTTAGGCCGTCCAGACCCTTTGCACATGACTTAACTTTAGAAAAAATATCCAAAACCCTTTCTTTAGTAACAAGTTTAAAGCTAAACGGTTGAACTGCAGGGGAAAGATGATTTGTGTTATAGAATGTCCGTAAGTAGTTATTAACCTTATTGACGGGAATAGAGTCTATGAAATAATCATTAAGCATGTCAGGCTGTATCGAAGACCGGTTATCATTTTTAGAACCATGAACGCCAAGGTTTTTGATAGCATTCCACCATTTTCGACTATTGTTGCTTTGTCTCAGTTTATATTCAATGTAAGCTCTCTTTTCCCTCCTGAAAGAGGCTGTGACAAGATTTCTAAGCTGTTTATAATATATCCATTTTGAAGCTATTATTTCAGTGGGATACTTTCCATTTTTTATAGGATACATAAAAACAATAATAATAATAATAATAATAATAATAATAATAATAATAATAATAATAATAATATTTATTTACTCTAAAATACAGGGAACATGAAACGAGTAAATAAATATAATATATCCATAGGAGGACAACGCCTGTGCATGGATCATATGTATGTTGAATTGCAAAATATAATAAAATAGAGAGAAAAAAGAAATTATTGGTAAGAATGGTAGAGCATTTATTGTGTAATATTTGAGATTATTTTATTAATTTGATTTCTCCCAATCGTGTTAATAAATTTTTTAATTTTTTTTTGATGCCTAATGTATTGCGTAATTGTTTTAAATTATTTGGTAAATGTTCGTATAATTTTGGAGCTATATACAGGAGACATCGTTTCATTAGGGATTTGTTTGGTTTAGGAACATTTTTTGCGCGTAATTTATATCTGGTTTTATGACTATGTTTAATTATGTCGTGTTCACTAGTAGTTTTGTGATAATGAATGATGGTATGTAAGAAGTAAAGTTGTTTAGTATCATATACTTGTGCATCATTATATAAGTCATTAGTTGGGTATGATTTTGATTTGCCTAACATTGATTTTAAAATTCTTCTTTGAAGTACATCTAAATCGTTAAAGTATGTCGTGCATGCAGCACCCCACACTACTATACCATATGTTATGTGTGGCTCAACTAAAGCTTGATATATTATTCGTAGATAATATTCAGTTAATATATCGGTTAGAAATTTTATTTTATATGCTATGAATCTAATTTTCTTTAGTATGTGAGAAATATGTACATCCCATCTCAAGTGGGGATCTAGATAAATTCCTAAATATTTTGTATCATTAACTCTATTGATTTTTATATTTTTATCATTTACCTTAAACTGAAGGTGGTTATATTTTGGTAGATGATTAGATAGTGATGAAAATGGTAAAAAATGAGTTTTAGTAAAGTTAATTGTTAATTTTCGGTTATTAAACCACTGAATAATTTTGCAAAAGTCATTTTGGATAATATCTTTTAAGTCGTTCCAATCCTTACCTTTATAGAGTATAGCAGTATCGTCTGCAAAACTGACTATTTTACCAGTACTGTTAATTTTGAATATATCGTTTAAATAAATATTGAATAACAGAGGACCCAAAATTGTACCTTGTGGAACACCACATTTAACAAACATTTCTTTACTATACGAGCTTAATAATTTTACTGATTGCGGTCTATTTGATAAATAATTTTCCATTAAAGTATACATCTTTCCACGAAAACCTATTCTTTCTAAGATTTCCAAAAGTATATTGTGGCTAACTGTGTCAAACGCTTTTTGTAAGTCCACAGATACGCATATCGATGGTACTTTTCCATCTATATTTTGGGTTATTTCATCTACTATACTTAATACCCCATCTGTTGTAGATTTGCCCGCTATAAAACCATATTGATTTGAATTTAGAATTTTGAATTTATTAAGAAAATTAATCATTTTATTAAGGAGTAATTTCTCAAAAACTTTAGCTAAACTTGATATAAGTGAAATAGGTCGATAGTTAGTGACGTCCGTATTATCATTAGATGTATAGATAGGTATGATGATTGCTGTCTTGAAAGCTGATGGAAATACTCCAGATTGGAAGGATTTGTTAATGATATAAGCAAGTGGTTCTGTTATTTGTTTGGCCAGTATCTTTAGATGTTCAGTTCTAATTTCGTCAACTCCAGGGCTTTTTTTATTTTTTAGAGTCATAATGGCATTGAAAACATCCTGATATTGAAGGTATGTTCTTGATGGGTCAACAAACCACTATTCTGAATGATAATTTTACTTTTTAGGACATTGTTATCAGTTTCGAACAATTCACTGCTAGCACCTGTAACTTTTATACGTGGATTCCGCTTTTTGGGTAACATAACAGAACAATTGCCAGCCATCTGGGATTCTATTGATGCTTTCACTTTTTCCAATGATTTCTGATTGTCACATTTTAAAACAATATCACCGTTACTGCCTACCTTATGGATCTGCAAACCAACCTGTAGATATTCAGGATTTATTTTAGTAAGAAGCTTCTGTTCCAGTGAATCACCCTCCGCATCGTTTGCAGGTTTCACCAATAGTCGTCCAGTTTCTTGCTGAGTTCCTATACAGTTACTGGGAGCTCCTCAATCTTTGCGTTCTGACCATTGATGATCTTGTAGCACTGATCTAGCTTCTTCTTAACATCGGAAAGAATTTGAGCAAAACTGGCGCACTCACAAGCCGAGTTCACTGAACGCGAAGTCGTCCTTTTCGATTCACCAAGCGCGCTACTCATATCGTTGAGGATATTCTAGAAAGAGCGGCAACGTTTCCACATTCCAGCTGTACAGCTAGCAAATTCCTGCAGCATTCCTGCAGTGACTGTGTCGAGAAATCACTTAAAAAATCAGAAAAAAATGTAGCTACTTATCACATACGATTTATAACTGTTAACCAACCGTATGTAGATACTTTTCCTAATTTTTTAACATTTAATTCTGGAATAAATTCACACACACGCCAAGAGCGACCACACTCCACGAGTTCACGTGTTCGCCTTGTACTCTTATCTATCTGTATTCTATCTTTAAATTTCAATGTCTTCCTTGAGAACTTCATAATCGCTACTTTTGAAAACAAGTTTAGACTCCATCCACACGTATTGTACGAAAGCTTTCGACAAACTTTGATCTGCTTTTGGTTAAATTAGAAAATTTGGCAGTCAATAATCCTGGTTTAAAAGCTACCTGTCAAGGCAGTGTGTCAGATCATTATCTAATCCCATAAATGTCTTTTCAGGTGTAACACAAGGCTCCCACATTGGTGCAGTTTTATACAATCTATTTGTTGGTTGGGGATCTATATATACTAAGTGACATATAAATCCGAACACCCAGTTTTAATGGTTTTATTTTAATAAAATTTTGTATAAATTCTTAATGAAGCATAACAAATAAATGATAAAAATTTCAAAATGATTGCACTGCTTGACCTCTAATAATGTGTGGATGCACCCTGACGTGCTACGCATTCTCCAACTCGCCTAGGCATGCTTCTGATCAGGTGGTCAATGTCCTCCTGTGGTATCTCATTCCAGGCAACCACCAACTCCTCTCGAAGTGCTTCTAGAGTTTGAGGAGGACGTTGTAAATTGAGTAATCTCCTACCCATCATATCCCACACGTGCTCAATTGGGGATAAGTCGGAATATCTTGGTGGCCATGGTAACAATGTGACATCATTATGTTGAAAGAAGTCTATTGTGACTCTTGCAACATGTGGTCGGGCATTATCTTGTTGGAAAGTTGGATCTGCCAGGGTGTCAAGATGGGGTAAAAGATGGGGTTCTAGAACTTCGTGGATATAACGCTGCGCGTTCATGTTACCTCTGATGAAGATTAAAGGTGACCTGGAACCATAAGCTATAGCACCCCAAACCATAACTCCAACAGTGTGATGAACATGTCTCTCAACAAAAAACTGTGGATTCCTCCTTTCACCACGTCGCCTTCTAACCCTGGCACGACCATCGTGCATGCCTAAACAAAATCGAGACTCGTCACTAAAGACAATACTGTTCCATTCCTGATCCCAGAGTGACCGTTGTCTGCACCACTCAAGGCGATTACGTCGGTGTACTCGAGTTAAAGGGAGGACCCAGTGTGGCCGGTATGAAAACAAGCCAAAACTTCTCATTCGTCGGTAAACACTTCGCATGCCAATAAGTCTTCCGTGTTCTGCAAACCATTCATTTGCAATTGACCTGGTAGTGGAGAAACGGTCCCTTAAGGCCAATAATCTTAGGCGGCGATCTTCACGGTCTGTTGTTCTACGGCGGCGTCCAGTGCCCCTTGCTCTTTGAGTACGGCCTTCTCGAAGCCATGCCTGACAACACCTAACCACAGTGTCTACACTTCTTTGCACTCTAACTGCAATTGCCCGAAAAGAAGGTCAAGCTTCCCGAAGTCCCACTATACGGCCCCTATCAAACTCACTAAGTTGACGAAATCGTACAGGTCTCCGTACTCTAGGCATCGTAACCGATCGTAAAAGATGTCAAGAACCAAAATCCGCCAACGTGGATTCTTTACTACGGCTGAAATATCCATTCATTTTTAGAGCGTTAGTGAATTGAAAGAAAGCAGTATAAAAACCGGAATGTCCAACCTATAAGGCTGAAAATTTTTCACTTGTTATTTACAGTAAGATAAATACATTCACCAACTTTTATTAAAATAAAACCATTTAAACTGGATGTTCGGATTTATATGTCACTTAGTATAATATAGCCGTTATTTGTTTTTTGCAGATTATCAGAAATGATTCAGAACAGAGAGAATCCACGATGAGGAAGCCTTATAAAGAGATCTCTCTAATCCTACTCGGTGGTGTAGTACTAATAAGATCAACATCAATTTGAATAAATGCTGCCAGATGAGCTTCAGCGGTATTTCAAATTCTCTCATGTATGAATATAAAGTTGAGACCCGTGACCTCTTGACAACTGATACGGTTAGGGACTTAGGCATAACTTTTGAAATGAAATTAATTTTTAAAACCCTCATTAGAGATTGGCATACAATTTCAGATCTGTCAAACATCTCTGCAGAAATTTTCCGAATTTTGTGCTTCTCTGTGGTGGAATATTTTGGAAGTGGTATGGTCGCCAATTAGTGACATTAACTCCATTGAAGCAGTGCAAGGTGAAACTTTAAAACAGGCAGCTATTCAAATGGGTCGAAGTCATAATACTTCACGACTACTGAGCACATTGAACACAAACTTCTTGAAACACCACAGGGAAATTTTTGATTTACGTTTTCTGTTTTAAGTAGTTAATGCTGGCATAGATTGGCCAGAGTTGCCCTCACAAATAAATCTTAGTGTTAATGAAAGATGAACTCGTATAGCAGAACTGTTTACTATTCTACATGATTCTACTATTTATGGTTTGAATAGATTTTCAGTGGCAATACTAAGCACATAAAAAAGAACATTAAACATGTTTATATGTAACCTTAGTTTGTTAGGTTGTTAGTTCTTCTTTAGTTTAATAATTTATTACAACCAACAGGTAAGAAAACAGGCTATAACAGGAATATGTATGAAACGTGAAAAGGTTATTACACTTTAAATTATTATTTGTTTCCAGTCATTTCAATTTTATAGAAATTTATTTTGCGATGTCAGGTAGAAGATACAAACAAGCGCCTAGATGTGAGGCACTGCGGAAACGTTTTGTGTGGATGAGTCATTCCTAATTTTTGTGTGATGTGCACCACACTCAGTAATAATTTTCTCACACAGCAAATATCACTGGCTTCATACACATGCAGACCAATACATACAACCATCCAATCTTGCTATTCTGCTAGTCAACCAATGTTCTTCCTGTCACATCTTCTCAGAGATATACTCTACACACTATTTCGGCATTCTGCAACCAACAAAGCATGCTGGTGAACTGACTTGCAGCATGGTTGTTGAGCATAGATAGATTATATAGATAAGGTATCTAGTCAGCAAGTTGATATTTATTTATTTTTGACATTATATAGGTTTTTCACTTAATAACCTTGCGGGTCACCATTCGCCACTGAACAAATTAGTAATATAGCTTTCGTTCGCCGACCACAGACGACCAACCATAGACAGACAGCTGTTTTGTGCTATTTGAAACCTCTTCAGCATGGTCTCAGGTAGGACAAGTGAACATATCTACTATAGCACCATAATTGGTGGCAAATAGAGGCCACACTGGTGATCCGGCTGACAATGCCAACTGGGATACAGACACCTGGCTGTTTTCATTTTCGCAGTGGTCGATTCTGGTAACAGATGGTACTTTGTGCTGTCTTATTTCAAGACACACTATACTGGGGACAGCTTTCGTTCGTTATTCTACTTAAGATCAAGTCTACACCGCGCTGAAGAGTTGTCATATAGCACAACACGGCTGACCATGGTCAGATGGACGAAAGCTATATTACTAGTTAACTGAATCTATTTCAGACACAACTAGTGGTGGTGTATATATCATGCACTACGATTTAGTAACTTATATTAATTTATAAATCACGAATCACGACTGTTATCAAATACTGCAAAAAACGTGTCGTGGTCACGACTTCGGGAACTAGTTACCTCACCGCACCGGCAAACGGGATCATGGGATCACAGCCCTAACGATCGAATGTGCGAGAATGTTGTAGCAACTTAAGGGTGGATTTCACCAAGGTTGTCAAATTAACAGTCCGTTATTCTCCACCTATAGGGTAACAGTCCGTCAAATATAGCGGATGAGTTTCAACATCCAATCAACAAATTTCAGCAACCAATACTTATGAAATGTTGAAAACAAAATATTGTCAAAGTTCGAGACGACAGCTTGTCCATGAAACATCACCAGCTTATTGAATATTAAGAAATTACATATAATTCAGTCAAAATTTAAGGTAATGTTTGTTTTTCGAATAAAATTCATGTTTCAATTACTGTTGTTGATTTTTTATTCATGTTTATATTATTTTCTTCAACTGATGTGCAATTATACTGATTCAGCATCACCTACTGCGTGTTCTTTTCCTATAATCCTCTTGCAGATAGCTATTAAACACCTACTTGATGACAGACTACCAAAAATTTCATAGATATTGCTCGTTTCCATTCATTCATTTACTTGCCGTTCATCAACCATTATGGCACCTTAGATTGATATTCCCACAAAACCGTTCAGGTTTTTTTTTTTTTATTTATTTAACCGCATCGACCTACTGGCCATTAGCGGGGATGGTTATAGTGTCACAGTTTGTACAATAAGTTATTTTGTTTCAAGAAGCGAAGTAAGTTGTATACGTTACAATTTGGTCCTAAGATGTTTTCTAGAGTTAAGGATAAAATGTTACAGTCAACTCTATAAAAGTCTAGTAAAGGGCACTGCACCAGTATATGTTTAACACTCAGTGTCACTTCACATATTTCACACATAGGTTCTGCTCCTTGGGTGATGAGGTATTCATGTGTAGCCTTGGTATGTCCTAGACGGAGTCGGGTGATCAGGGTTTGATGTCTTCTGTTTGTTGTCACTGTAGTCCATGGTCCTAATTTAGGTTCCAGTTCGAGTAGCTTCGATGGATGGTTTTGCCAGTTGATATTCCAGTTTTCAATGAATTTATTTCTCAGAAAGACCTTGATGTCTGAAGCTGGAATGATTACGTGTGATGGATCATTAAGGTTTCCTGCAATTTTTGCGTATTTGTCGGCTTTTTCGTTGCCTTTGACTCCTACGTGGGAAGGCGCCCATATGAAGACTATATTGCTATTCTCCAACTGCAATGCATATAGGATTTCTTTAATTTGATGTGTCAGATGATTGTTTGTGTATATCTTTTCGATAAGCAAAAGGGAGTTGAGCGAATCCGTTATGATCAACGATTTTTGAATGTGCTTATCTCTTATAAGTTTTATTGCTTCTAGTAGTCCGTGCAATTCTCCTGTTAGAATAGTAGCTGCGTCTGGTAGTTTCATTGTTAGGGTGTTGCTAGTTGTCACAACAGCTGCACCTACTTTGTTGTCTATTTTAGATGCATCGGTATATATTTCTTCATATGTTTCATAACTATGAAGTATTTTCTGGAAATGTTGAATGATTACTGGTCCAGGAGTTTCTGTCTTATTTATTTTCAGCAGTTCTTTATTGATATTTGGCTTATCTATAATCCACGGTGGAATGTTTGTATTAGTTTTCGGTGCTATACCAGCAAGCTGGGAGATTCTAATATCCCTTAAATATCTAATGGTTCTCGTGAAGAATGACTTTCCGTGTAATGTATTGGTGTTGCTTGTACTTATATGTGTATTAGCCTGCATCATGCTCCTGTGGGCCGGTATATTTTTGTTAGATGAAAGTTTGGTGGCGTATGCTAAACTCAATATCTTTCTTCTGTCATTTAATGGTAGTTCCCAGATTCGCAATATAAACTTTGGATAGGTGTTGTCCTGAATGCTCCCAGTATCAAGCGAATTGCTCGGTGGTGTATACTATCCAGCGATTTGAGGGCAGTAGGACTAGCTGAAGCGTAAACTATGCTACCATAATCTAGTTTTGATCGTATTACTGATCGATATATGCTCAAGAGTGTTTCACCCTCAGCTCCCCAATGTCTGTTTGATAAGTATTTTAGAACGGTCATCCTTTTCTCGCACGATTTGACTAAGTATGGAATGTGCATCTTCCATGTCAGCCGCTGGTCAAATATGAGTCCTAGAAATTTTATGTCGCATGCTTGTTCTAGTATTATATTGTTTAGTTTTAATGGCGTTCCACCTTCAATTGTTTTTTTCGAGAATACGATGTATTTCGTCTTTTCTGGTGAAAATGTTAATCCGGAGCGTTCTGACCACTTTTCTAGATATTGTATTGTTTTTTGTATCAGGTGAATATTAGTTGTTAGGTTTCTACCTCTCACAAATATTAACATGTCGTCCCCATATAGTCGTACGTGAATTGGTTTTTCTATGTGATTCGATATATCGTTGACGGCAATTAGAAATAACGTTGGACAGATGATCGATCCTTGAGGAATACCGTTATCCTGTGATCTGGGCTTAGACAAAACTCCATTCGACCGGACTTGAAAACTTCGGCCTTTCAGAAAATTGGAAATGAAGGCAATCATGTTCCCATCGTATCCCCATGATTGTAGTTTTGAGATTATATCTCTCCTCCATGTAGTATCAAATGCTTTTTTCATGTCGAAATATACTGCGAGGCAATGTTGCTTGTTGCTAAAAGCTTCGTGTATATGTGTATCAAGGTCGATGATATTATCTATAGTGGATCTATTTTGTCTGAATCCGGACTGCTCGTTTATTAGACGATTTCCTTTCTCTAAACCCCACAGCAGCCTTTTGTTGATTATTTTTTCTAGTAATTTACACATAGCACATGTTAAGGATATCGGCCGATATGATTCTGGTACGAGAGTTGATTTATTAGGCTTAAGTATAGGTAGAGTGAATGCTTGACGCCATATATTTGGAAATAGGTGTTCAGTCCATATTTTATTATATATATATTTAGTAGGTGTTGTTTTGCTGTTGCTGGGAGTTTTTTCAGAAATATGGAGGGTATATCATCAGGTCCTGCAGAAGTTTCTTTTAAGTCGTTCCTCCATTTCGTGCTCAGAAATTATTTTGTTCATTGGGTCTTGGTTGTTCTGGATTAATATTTTTGTTGCTTCTACGTTGGTCTTATGTATTAGAAATTCTTGATTGTAATTCTGGTTGCTAGAATTTTTATGGTAAGTTTTACTGAGTGCTTCAACTATTCTTTCGCTATCTGTATGTGTTATATTGTTTTCTTTTAAACATCTGATTGGAGAGTATGATGGGGCTCCAGCTACACTTTTGATTTTTTTCCAAACTGTCGCTAGTGGTGTTGAGCTATTTATACTGCCAACAAAATTCCTCCAGGAGTTTTTTTAATTCTTTTTTGTTGTTAGCTTAGCTTGTGCTCGTTTTTCTTTAAGTTCTATCAAATTTTCGATAGTTCTGTTTCTTTTAAACTTGTTTACTGTTTGCTTAGTTGCCTTGATTGCTGTATTACATTCTTCGTTCCACCATGGAACAGGAATTTTATTCATAACTGGTTTAGTTTTACCAATGCTGGTGTGTGCTGCATTTATAATAATATTATTGAACTCGTGTATTGTTTCATCAATGTTCTCTTTTATTTGAGTTTTGTGTAAATTGTGTTCTATATATTTCGAGAAGTGTATCCAGTCTGCTTTTTTCAGGTTCCACTTTTCAGGTAGTGTATCACTGTTCAATTCTCCTGGGTTAGATATGACTATAGGAAAATGTTCGCTTCCATACAGGTCATCTAATACGCTCCAGTTCAGACGGGTTACAAGATTTGTCGAGCTTAAGCTCAAATCTGTTGCTGATGTTGTTCCAGTTCCTAGATCAAGTCTTGTTTCAGTACCATCGTTTAGCAAATTAAGATCTGTTGTATCCAAAATATCTTTTATTATTTTTCCTCGAGTATTGTTTCTTCTTGATCCCCAGGTGTGATGATGGGCGTTAAAGTCACCTTGGATAATTCGAGGTGATGGTACTTGTCGGAGAAGTGCCTCTAGTTCATTTGTGTCTAAGTGATAATTGGGTGGTATGTATATATTGCAAATGCTAATATTCTGAGAGCCTTCTATTGTGACTGCGACTGCCTCTAGCTGAGTGTTAAGGTTTATGGGCTTGGCTTGACTACTTTTGATATAAATGGCAACACCTCCACTAGCTATATAATTAGAGCTATCATTGCGGTTCTTAAAGAATCCCCTGTAATGTTTTGGCGTGTGTGTTTTTGTTTCGTGGAATCGAGTTTCTTGTAAACAAATTATGTCAGGGTTTTGATCTGAGATGAGTTTATGTAACATGTTTAAATGGCTGTGGTATCCATTTAGATTCCATTGTAAAAGCGACCTAAGACCAATGAACATAGTATATAATTTAATATGTTGTGGAGTCCATTGAAGAGGTGTCGCTGAGACATTCGTTAATGTTGTTATCAGTATATCGTTCTATTTTTTTCCGTAGTCTAGTACATCTGTTTTTCACTGCTCTATCTGCTATGTGAGGGTACACCAGTAGTATCATTTCAATGAGCCCTTTAGTGTCTAGTGTGTAGTCTTGGATTATGCCCATTATATCATGGGTTCCGTGAGTGTTTTCTAGGAGGCTTTTGAATTGGTCACTATTCAAGGTAAAAGCAGGGGTTTGGGCATTTATGAATGTTTTAACGCCTTCATATGCCTCTTGAGTGATATATGACGGCTGACTATTTGTCTTTTGTTTCTTTATTCTTGTGTTTTTGGGTTTTGGAAATATAGGGGAATTTGTGAGGTCTGATGAGGGATCAAGTGTTGGTGTGGTCGGCGAAATTGCTTCTGAGAAATTTCGTTTGGAGGTTTGTGTATCCGTTTGATAATTATAGGTTAAATCATGTAATGCAACTGTGTTTTGTTGTTCTGGTTGAATTGGTTTGATATGGCTTTCAACCTCTGCTTCTTGTGTGTTGGTTGTATATTGAGATGTTGCTGGTTCATGACTTGGTGCTGTGGTTATTTGTTGCTCGTTTACTTGTTGAGTGTTTGCCGTTTCCTGTTGATTGGTAGACTGTGGTGGTGTTTCGATTATGTTTGTTTGCAGTTGGGTAGAAAATGGGCACTGGGAAGCTATATGTCCTTGTCTATTGCATTTGAAACACTTCTGGCTGTCTAATGATAGAAAAATGCGGTAGGTTATGTTATCATGCGTTATTTCTAGTGACTCTGGGAGATTTGCCGAATCTTGATTGGGTTCAATATATACTTGTCTTCTAAAACTGAGTATATGGCTATACTCAGGCAATGGAGCTCCAATTCTCAAAAAAGTAAGTGGTGAGACCAATTTGTAATAATTTTTCATTTATAACTGTGTGTGGGACTGTAGGACTCACATTCGAAATTACTAGTCGATCGGATGGTGTTATTAGTCTGCGTGCCTTTATGATCTCACCATTGAGTTCTATTTGTCCAGGATTTTCTAGAAATTTATCGACTATATGTTTACTTGCTAAGTATATACAAATTCTGTTATTCGAAATTCTAGAACAAAAAGGTATATTTTTAGGGCTGATTTTATTGGACCAAGTTTGAGTAAGTAGTCCTGCAGTCTAGTTCCATTACTAGAATTAAATATTATTGCTTGATCTTTATTTGGATATCTGAATGTATTTTGAGTCAGTACGTTGGAGTATGATTGAGCTGTTGTGACATTTTGGGATGCATTTTGGTGTTCAACGGATGCTACTATTGAATTTCTATAATCGCTCCAGGTGGCCGTCGTATCATTTCTCGATACGGACCTGTCTCCTCGAGACTATTTGTTTTGGAGAGTTTTTACTATGCTGTGCTGCACGAGTCGGCTGTACGGTTTATTATTTATTTCGATTCCTGATATAATTAATCAGATAAAGATTGAGTATGTACTCACAGTGTGTCCGTATAGGCTTAAACTGTTGCACTGGTGCTGTTGCAGAAAAATTTCGTTTGATTTTCACTACTAAATTGTTAAAATTTGTAGAGGTTCGCTGTATAGCTAACAAGGCAATTTCGGTCAGGGCCGAACCCTGTTCAGGTTTTTTGATATCCACACATCCATAAAGTTGAATATTTTTAGTTGTTCATGAAATGAACAAACATCCACGCTATATTTACAGCGATTAAGAAATATATGTCGTAAAGCTACCTGCAAACTTAAAACCTGCAAAAAAATAGAATTTGCAATAACTTTCTTGTTTCACCGAGTACACCTTTTAGGTTATATTTATATTAGACATTATTTGAATATCAGCTGATTATCTCCTGATATTTTAAAACTAACCATATCGACAAGTGACACATAATTCTGTGGGATCCGTCAACCCTTGGTCGCAGTCACAAAACATATACACTAAAGAAGATTTAATTCCATGCTATTCAATGAAAACTCGGTGACTTGGATGGTTGTCGACGGCCATTTTTTGAGGGTTTGACATGGTTGCCAGATTGTGCATTAATATCCCGTTTCACCTCCGTGGTCCCAGTGGAGTACGCTCCGCCAACTGTTGAAATAAACTCTACTATGCTTTATAAGACTATTCGTGGAATTTTTCCCAAAATCGTAGCGCAACACTTGAAAAAATGCAAATGAAAATTTAAAATTATTACCATGACGCCCCATAATAGCTGCGTCGTTACCTCGGGTTATACATCTTGTTCGATACGATCCTATATTTAGAAGTATCGATACTTTTGCTTCCCATACCCGATCTTTTTGATCGATATTTTTATATACGACACTTGGGTGTATCGATACATTTCACGAGTATCGTCATCTTTCGATCCGGACTGTGTCAGAAAGAGTAACTAACTCCAGATTACTTTTCTTCTTTGTTTCCTTTCGCTGGATATCGATAATTTTATTCCAATATTCTAGAGTATCGGTACTACCTAAAACGATAACAATCGATACATAACGATACTTTTCGTGGATCTAAACATGCCTGATCTTGACAGCTTGTCGTTTTTGTGAACTGGGCTGCAGGGTGCGGTGTTGCCTTTACTATCTTACATTTTGCTAAAATTTTATGACAAATAAACCTTCAAATGAAATATTGACGAATATGAACGGATATGCATAGAATTTACAATATAAATTCATATTGCAAATTTCAGATTGTCTATGCATGGACTTGAACCGGATTTTTCGGTATCTTTACCGAAAAGAGAATGTTTACCGATTTTTCAAAAAGAGCTGAAACCAAAAAATAAGCTAAAAGTTAATTTTATGGAGTATTCATAGTTTTATGCCCCATATCAATCATACATATGCATACCCACTCAGGCAATCGGGCACATGAGAGGCGTAGATTTGGGTTGCCTATGATTACGAATGCACATACTCATCCCTTACTCTGCTTGCCCTGAATTGATTTTTGTGCATAAAAAAAATACAGACTGGTAGATTACCGTCATTACCCCATCAACCGACAAGCAATAAAGAATCGAAACCTGTCTGTTTTCAAAATAAATATTTAATTGAAATGAGAGGTTACTTCAGGGGTAAAACGGAAAAATATTCACAATCCCATAAGTAAGAATCGAAAAAGGAGTTTTCAGAATGGTTTGCAAAGTACTTTGAAAGAGCGACCAGTATGCACATTGTAGAAGTTGTAATATAGAACTATGCACTCAAAAAATATGTTGTGTGCGCGCCCAATACAATAACAGACGTTTTTCATGACTCAAAGGTCCTTGATCTACCACTGATCTTGGGACGGCATTTACCTTATATCGAACTCAACGACACTATTTGCCGATTCCGTTTCTTTTCGGTTTGGCAACACTACAGATCACTTTGAAAGCAATTGATATCCCAGACGTGTTATAATAATAAAAATAATAAGAAAATATAATAATGTTTGGGGATATATTTTCATAAATAGCTACTTTTGATTCTGAGAAGATGAATAATAGGTGGATGCCGATACTTTTACAAATATCGATGTTTTAGGACCCAGAAATGCAGAATGTGCTGTTTGTTTACATTTGGTGTGGATTTCTAGATCATAAATTGGCAAAAATTGTTTTTGATGTAAGAAAAGATGATGAACCAGTTGTAATACGTTTTATATCCTTTTTTTGCAAAATAACAAAAATCGGTATATTTCAACAGGTACGTATTATGTACAACACCCTTTACGTGATATACAGACAAAACTAGATTGCCATGCATGAACAGTCGTCAAAAACAGTGAAAACATCCTACCAAATATAATAGCTAGAAAATCTATTATTTGCCGCATTCCCATTGGCCAACTTGAATAACTGATCGACCTTTCTGAAATGATAAAGATTTGAAATTCTATGAAAGTTATCTTAATTCTAAAGCACAAAGACATAATATCACATCTATAATGTACCCTTATTTATAAGGCAACCGTTTTTTCAGGATTTTATTCAATAATTCAATAGAAATCACTGATATTCAGAGAGCTTTGACAGCGTCTGTCAAATTGCACTTCGATAACGTCTTTTCCTATCAGTCCAACTGACCGTCAAATATTAATGTTGGCGAAATTGGCCCTAAGACTACTATGGACTGCAAGCGATATGGTGCCTTATATAGGCTTTGGTAGTTCTCATGCGTTTTCATAGCGGTATTTCCCTCAGGATATCAGTATACCTACCCATAATGTCATCGTTATTGGAAAGTAGTGATCACGTCACAGTTTTGAATCACTGATATCAAAAAGTAACCTCAGCAAGAGACATTAAAAAATAACGATATCGGCGATTTCTAGTCACAACCTCTACAGGGTGACTTCGAAGTTGAGTCATTTATTTTAACAGTGAGTAGATCTGATCAAAAGAAATGTTTTTTCCTTTACCATTTTTCTGGTAAAATTAAAGTAACAAAGTTATAGCCCTTTGGAAGTTTGAGTACCGCCCTGTCTCAATAATAATATTATGTGCTCGTGTTTGGCGACAACGGATATAATCCGCCTTATCGGTTCATCGCATCGGAAACAAAAAAGCGAAAGAATTTGGAACGGTGTTTTTACAATTATTTCATTCAGTTGTATACAGTCAGTGTCAGTCGGTTGTGAATAGTGGTGTCTGTTGCGTGGCTCAAACGAAATAAAAAATGGCACATGTTTATGCGGATCGGTTTCCCAATCGAGTGCAACCAACCCCTCGTGCCTTTGTTAATGTAGTACAACGGGTTCGTGAATCATTTGACTTAAGACCTCACATATGGACGGCATGCCGGTGCTCCAAGACCTCACGATCAAATACAGGTCCGCACTGAAATACTTGTCGGGAGGATACTTTATAAAACAAGGTAAAATTTTTTTTTTATTTTTTTTTATTTTTACACACATATTTTGGTTTATCTTCCTTCTACAATCATTATCTGAAAATTAATGACTCAACTTCAAAGTCACCCTGTATATCCGTCGAATTTGAATTCCGATATTGTAGTAAATGATCGATGAGCGTAGTTTTCACGGTGTCGCGAACAACAAGAGGCATCTGGATCGTTATAACTAATCAAAGGACCAATTAATCCATGAAGACGCTGTTACGGTTGCGGGTGCGGAGCCTCAACAAGCAAGCGCCTGCCTCCGTGCCTGCCTCTGGAAGTGTTATCATGACCGGTCGTCTCTAGGACAGAATATTAATTCGCAAAGGAAAGTCATAATTTGTCCCTTGGCCGGAACAAGTCCCGATTGGTTTATAATCGAGTTAGTATGCCATCCGGTTCTAGCATGGATCTTTCACTGTTACCAGATTTATCGTAACTTCATCAGATCGAGTGCTACTGTCTACCTAGACTAGTAAATCGATCTTTCATAATTGAATGTCAATATTCAGGGGCAATTTGTGGGACCATCTCAAGAAGAAAGCAATACTGAAGTAATGGACGGTCAGGGACAAGTTGATGTCATCTACACAGATATTCAGAATGCCTTTGATCAAGTTGATCATTATGCACTTCTGGATAAGCTTAAAACAGTGGGTATGTCTGATGCAATGCTGTCGCTCATGAATTCATATTTGAGGGATAGAAGGTTATTTGTCGAATATGGGGTCATAGGTCGAGTTACTATCGGGCCACGTCCGGGGTACCTCAAGGGTCAAATCTAGGTCCATTATTGTTTTTGATATTTATTAATGACTTGCCTTTTGAACTGAAGTGTTTCCATTTGTTTTTCGCTGATGACCTTAAAATCTGCACGTCAGTCAAGACAGTCGAGGATTGCGTCATGTTGCAAGATGACTTAGCTCTAATTTCGTCATGGTGTTCACGAAACTGTCTCAGTCTGAATGTTTCGAAATGTAAAGTTATGACTTATACAAGAAAGGTTAGCTATTTAATTTATGATAATTATAACATCAATGGTCAGGTTATAGACAGATGCACCTCTTATAGAGACCTTGCAGTCATTTTTGATACCAAGCTAACGTTCACTGAGCATATACTCAATATCTCGTCGGCTGCCACTCGACTACTTGGTTTCTGTATCAGAAACTGGAAGGGTTTCTCCAATGTTGATACATTAATGACTTTATTTTTTACTTTTGTCAGGAGCAAGTTGGAGTATGCAACTCTGATCTGGTCTCCTATATACCAAAATTCTGTCGTGATCCTTGAGGTCATTCAACGTAAAGCTTTAAAGGATTTTCACCTTAAATGCACAGGTTCTTATCCAGAAAGAGGTTCTGACCATAGTGCCCTATTAGAGTTTTTCAATTTGGATTCACTCTCAACAAGACGAAACATATTTGCTTTGTCGTTTTTGTATGGCCTCATTCACAATAAAATTGACTGTCAAAATTTAGTTGAAAAAATATGTTTCCGCGTTCCAAGGCTAGCGAGTAGACAACAAACGGCATTCTATTGCCAAGTTGGCCGTACAAATGTTATGACAAAATCGCCAATTAATCTCATGTGCTGCGCCATGAACAGTGTTACTGAATCGTGTGATATTTGCAGTGACAGTTGTGCATCGATTATTAACTGCTATAGATCATCCAATCTTATGTAGAATGTGTGATACTATAGATTTAAGTCCAAGAACCATGTCTCTTTAATTGTTATTGTTTTCAGCATTTCCTGTAATTGGGTTTCACCTGTTGGAAATAAATAAATAAATAAATAAATACCGGGTGGCAATGAAAATTGTATATTTTTGGTAAATAAGGATATCGCTCAAGATAGGGACATTTTTGGTCAGTCATTAAGAGGCATTTCTGGAAAGTTGAATGGGTTATCTCTTCGTTCCGGTTTAACCTGAAGTGATCTTGACTTTCATTTTTCAATTGGAAACCGGTATATGTTCTTCTATAATCGTACTCTATGCAAAATTCCCTGTCCAGCGATATCACAAGTGACATTTTCGTTTTAAAATGGCGGTCCTATAAAAGGATTTGTGAATAAGCTAAAATCCGTCATACTGCTTACAAGACAAAAAGATGAGATCGAAATAAAAAAATATTACTTCGGGTAACCAAATAAGTTCGTGCGGTAGCTGTATATCGCACATTGCCATGGATGTTATTAATCGATAGCGATTGTTTGTTACCTGTTGTCACTTTAGTATGAATCCTTATTTTCTCACACACATAAAAAGTTGCTGAAAATTGTTACATACCTAGTTTTAATAATTGAAAATGGCGACAAACAAAACCGTAAATCGAAGTTGTTTACTGTATGAGTACAAACTTGGTACAAAAGCTGTAGCGCTGGCGCGAAAAACATGTACCGCATTCAGAGATGATACCGTTAGTGATCGAACAGCACAGAAGTGGTTCAAAAAATTTTCTTCGGGAAATCTGAGTTCGAGCGATGAAACGCGCTCAGGGAGAGCAGAAGCCATGAACCACGAGGTTCTGGACTCAAATTGCAGGACAACGTGCCAAAAACTTGCAGAAATGTTCAGAGTGAGTCCTGAAACTACTCGTTTGCATCTTCGTCAGCTAGGTAAGACGTGGAAGTTAAGCAAATGGGTCCTACATGAACTGACAAATGGTAACAAATTAAGTCGTCTTACCATTTGTTCGGCAAACATTTTACGCAACGCTAATGAACCATTTCTTAATCGGTTATTAACCTGCGACGAAAAATGGATCTTGCATTCGAAGTCTAAGCGTTCGTATCATTGGTTGTCGCCTACTGATTCCGTATCACACACGCCCAAGGCTTCCTTGCACCCAAACCAGGTTTTGTTCTGTGTTTGGTGGACAGCAACTGGTATTGTCCATTATGAGTTTTTGGAATGGGGTCAACCCATAACTGCTAACTTGTATTGTGAGCAGCTTCAACGAGTACAAGCAGCACTCATCCAGAAACAGCCTTCTTTGATCAATCGGAAGAAAGTGATATTCTTGCATAATAACGCCAAGCCTCATACCGTAAAAGTGACCCGAGAAAAAGTTTCTGAACTCGGCTGGGAAATGCTACTGCATCCGCCATATTCTCCCGACATTTCGCCCAGAGATTATCAACTTTTTTTGTCCCTTGACAACTGTATGAGGCACCGGCAGTTCACAACTCGAGATGGTGTAATAAATGCAGTCCGTCAATTTTTTTACTCCAAATCCAGGGAGTTCTACAATACCGGCATACAAAAATTGGTTCCATGATGGCAAAAGGTCATTGAATGTGATCGTAATTACTTCGACGAATAAATAGTGTCATATTGTTTCTCAATAAAAATTTATATTTTTCTACTAAAAACCGCACGAACTTATTTCGTTACCTGATATTTTATAATATCAGACTATCAAAACAACTCCCTTTGATTACTACAAACTGAAATTATTAGTAATATCCTCTTGTACCCTATTCTACCTATTTTGCCTAACTATTCTAGTTATAAAAAAAAAATATTATAAAATTAAGGACTAAAAACTATTAAACATTAATATTAAAGCTAATACAGTTCAATGCGCCCTCTATTATTTTCGAAACATTCATTCACCCTTAGAGTTTCTTGGTCATTGCTTAAAAAATCTTAGGATAAGCTGATAATTGGTACCGTTATTCACGGAATCCACATTTCTTCAAAATTTGCTTAGCTGACTCACAATTCACATTTGTTGCTTGTTTCCATTGCCTAGTAGATAGCGTTGGGTCAAGGGAATATATGCCAAAGCACTTTTCTCCGCTTTTTCCCTTACTACGAAAGAGTTCTCTTCATCACCATTGACATCATCATTTCTAAACTTTGCCTCTAAAGGCTGCTACACACAGTGCCGGCGGCAGGGCCGCCAGGCAAGCCGCCGGCTAAGCCGCCGTACACCCGGCGGCATACAAAGCCACCGGCCTTGCCGCGCAAACGAGCCGCCGGCATTGCCGCCGGGGTGTGCCGGCGGGTTACGCGGCTTGCCGGCGTTACTTCGTTCCTGGCATTCGAGCGATAGTGTTGTGCGGTTTGTGTGTTTAAACAAATTAAAATGTCGTATAATTGGGACGACGAAGCTGTGCTGCTCTTAATTGAAAAATTTCATGAAAATGATATATTATGGAATCTCAGAAATGCAGCACTTCATTAGCTTTCTATGTGACTGTCACAACCGGAATGATGCTTGGCGGCTTTGCGCGGCTTGTATTGCCGGCGGCATAGCCGCTCGGCATAAACCCGGCGGCATTGCCGCTGGCACTGTGTGGCGCAGCTTTAACTAGAAGAAGTATGAATAAATAATTTGAATGTCTTCTATTAGGATATCGCTGAGCGTACAAAGCACAAGCATTTTTTCTTGTAAAACTCATAGTAATAACAAACTGGTTAAGGCTTTCGTGGCCAGTTGATAAACTGCTGTCTTATTTCGGGTCTAAAGGCTGCAACACACAGTGCCGGCGGCAGGGCGGCCGGGCAAACCGCCGTACACCCGGCGGCATACAAAGCTACCGGCCTTGCCGAGCAAAGGAGCCGTCGTGGTGTGCCGGCGTCACTTCGTTCCTGGCATTCGAGCGGTAGTGTTGTGCGGTTTGTGTGTTTAAACAAATTAAAATGTCGTTTAATTGGGACGACGAAGCTGTGCTGCTCTTAATTGAAAAATTTCATGAAAATGATATATTATGGAATCCCAGAAATGCAGCACTTCATTAGCTTTCTATGTGACTGTCACAACCGGAATGATGCTTGGCGGCTTGTGCCGGCGGCATAGCCGCTCAGCATAAACACGGCGGCACTGTGTGTAGCAGCTTTAAAGGCCGTCGTCGGTTGGAATTTCTTCCTAACGTTTCGCTAGCACGAGTGGCAAGCTTATTCAGAGGTCCTTCCATTCCCGATGCTGAATGTATACTGACGATTTCCCTTGCGTTGTATTAGTGCCAAGAGTCACAGATAGGACTTTCAGAGTCCTGAAGAGACATGACATTAAAACAATCTTCAAGGCTTCGAAGAAGATCCAACCGACCATTAGATCGGCAAAGGACAAGAAGGACCCACTCTCATCTGCAGGAGTCTACCGCATACCGTGTTCATGCGGCAAAGTATACATTGGAACCTCGAAAAGATCAATGGGAACGAGACTCAAAGAGCACAAAGCAAATTGCCGGCTAGGACAAACTGAGAGGTCTGCGGTAGCTGAACATGCACTAAGCGATGGGGACCACAGGATACACTTTGGGAGCTGCAGGTTGCTGTCATCAGTCAACGGCTATCACAATAGACTGGTCAGGGAAGCTATCGAGATTCACAAACATCCAGATAACTTCAACAGGAAGGAAGAGACCCTCAGACTCAACCCGATCTGGCACCCGATCCTCAGAAATGCCCGAGCAGTGCCGATCGACATCCCGAAATCAAACGAAGCGGAACAAGCCACGTCACCTACCCTCCGGTAAAATACAACCTGCGCAAGAGAAATCGTCAATCTACATCCAGCATCGGAAATGGATGGACCTCTGAAGGAGCTTGACACTCGTGCTAGCGAAACGTTAGGAAGAAATTCCAACCGACGACGGCCTTCAGACCCGAATCAAGACAGCAGTTCATAGTAGTAAATTCTGTAGGTTTACCTTTTAGGGAATATGAATGAGTGAAAATAAATTTAATCGAAACAAAAATTCTAAAATGTCTAATAGCTAAACAATAATGGATACGCTATGAATTAACTTTCATTTGTTTTCCACAGCCTACTATCCTGTTCAAATAAATGTTACTGGAAGACATCCTAAGTTTTCATAGCCTTCTTACTTTTTTTACGGGGATTGGTAGCTTCTATGAAACAGTTGTAATTTTAATTTTCTACCGATAGTAGCTTGCAGAACATGATTTTAAATGCGTTTTCAAATACAGCCAATAATAAGAAAAAACTACTTTTTGTCTTGTTACAACTATACCCTATAGAGGTTAAATTGCAAATTATTTTATGCAGCTGTCATTTGGCAACAAAGGTAATGCTTGTTATACATCATAGAATAGAGAACCTTTCGTAAAATAAGATTTCTGAGAAAGGTATGCAGGGTTCTATCTATCAAAAGTCCTGAGTTGAAGATGTGGATTCCTAACTTTTTTTTCAAATAAGTATACTAACACTAACAAGACATAATTACAAGCTGTCATCTACGAGCCAGTTCCCACTTCAGTTGGCCCAACTATTGAAATTCTTCGTTTTTTTCTTATCAAACCCAAATAGTAAAAATGTAGCAGGGTGTTATAGGTTTAAAATATTAACAATGAATATTTTGATAATACATATATAGTAGAAAACACCAACTTTATCACCCCCTAATCAAATTTGCAGCATAAAAATAACACATGTTGCAATTACAGCATATCAACCTATTTGCATTTCAATGCAAAATAAGTCTATAACGCATAGGTGGCTGTGAAAAATAAAAGCCATGACAACTGTTTTTATTAATCACAGCTGTCAGAATACGTTTAAAATAGTTTTGGGTGGTTAAGGTTTTCAAAATGGGTAGAGGAAAGGTTATTAGTGAGAAAATTCGGTTACTCTGGGAAATTAAACTCAGAAATTGCAACTATCGCGGTACAGTGTGAGAAATATTGTTAGAAGATATAACGTAACTGGTTCAGTCAATATTAAGCCACGATATGTGAAAAAGAGTAATATCACAAATGCCGACCGAAGAGCATTAAGAAGAATAATCGTGAAAAACAGGCGTGCCAATTATATACAATTAAGTGCTCTGTGGACTGACGCTGTTGGAAGGAGAATTTCGAGGTCCACAACTCATAGAGATGCTCACAAACTGGGATTTAGCACTTGCAAGCTAAGTTTTCTTATAAAAAAAAGTGAAGTAAAAACCCTAAAGTTGCACAACTTGTTTATAGGCCAAAGAAAAGCCACTATTAACTACACTGCAAAATAAAAATCGGCTTAGATGGGCTAAAGAACATAGACTATGGACACCTCAACAATGGTGTGCAATATAATGGAGTGATGAGGCCCGATTCGACGTTTGTGTTGGTGACAGTCGCAGTAGAGTTATTCGCAAAAAAATTAAGCATTCCATGTCGACCGTCTGAAGAGAAAGTGAAATTTGCAGCATCTATTATGGTCTGGGGCAGTATGTCATCAAAAGGAGTAGGAAAACTTCATTTTATTGATGGAAATGTGGATACAAACAAATATTTGGCAATTTTAGAAGAATCGCTTTTACCAGTCATGGAAGAATGTTTGACATCCGGCCAAGATTTTGTGTTTCAAATTTGCACAGTCGGTAGAAAAAAAGTTAACTGTCAACTTCGAACCTCCATTTGTCACGTCAAAGTCATTCCTAGCATATTTTTCGTTGTGCCTGCTACCGTAAAAGAATTTGGTGTCGCAAATGGATCAGCGAGAGGAACCAGGGTATGGGTGTGCCCTATATGCTGAGTAAAGAATCTCTAGCGTAGGATCACCTGGCTTATAGACCCAATTGGTTCTAAAGTCATCCTTAGTTTATCCAACGCAGTTTATATTCCCGTTCTTATAGGTCTTGCTTTTTACAGAAAATAGACAATCATAGGTCCATGACATCTTTCAAGTTTTTCGATCTACAAATACAACAGCATAATCAGGGGAGTTTCACGAAACTGATGAACACAACTGATCACAACCACCGATGAAAGAGTTTGCGTTTAGGTTTGTTTCTGTCAACCAATTATCATCTCATCTAACCGTTGCAAAACAGCAAGAAAATATGAGGGAGTTAATACAAAACATGTAATTCTTTGCCACGTAGCGCTTCTAGCAGCCGCTGTACTGCTCCAAATGCGCAGTAGGCGTTTGCGCACCTTTGGCATGATATTATTTAAAAAAGGTTCTAAAAAAATTAGCACGCAATTTGTTCATACAAAATTATGTGCTGAATGCTGACAATCATTAACTTTGTATGAAATTTAGTGTACTAAATTTTGCACAAAATCTCGTAACGTGACAGATGGCCTTATGCTTGAAATGTATATTCTTTGCAATATGACCTTTGCTTGGCAATGGTTGCTATTAAAAGCAGCTTCTAGCTGACATCTACCAGGTAAAATAAGAACTATTTACTTTTATTATTATCATTATTAATTTGAAAAGTTTACAACTCACATCCATTTTGTTTACCAACACTTGGAAGAAATAATTGAACGAACGAACGAAAAAACGAAAGTCTTGGATATATCGATAAGTGCATCTAATAACACTGTGACAAACAACTTGTTAGGGAGCTTTTTCAGCCTTTGCGCAGCTTTAGCTAAACTTTTAATACAAAAATGTGGCGTAAAGTCTGTGCACCATTGTAAATTGATTAATATCGTTTTACAAACTTGAAGAAAAATTACACCAAAAAGCAAAAATTATGTTATTACGATGTGAGCAATTTTTTCTACTGTATAGTCATTGTAATAAATTGAGCAATGTTCCGTTATGGAACGTTACCAACTTCTGACGCTGTTCTTAATATAGTATATAAGTTTCCAATTGTTCCAAGGTGCAAAATTTGATCTTGTTATGGAGCTAGATCCTAATTCATATCAGTCAGTGATAGGGGAAGGGAAGCTGAATATTGGATGGGATAGATGTGGTATTTATGAGCATTTGTCAGTGACACGCTGTTTTAAGTATTGTCAGTATGGCCATATTCAAAAAATTGTAAAAATGCATTTGTATGCCCTATTTGTGCTGGCAGTCACGAACAGAAGCAGTGTAAAGGCAAATCGTCATGATGTACAAACTGTCTGTCTATTAATGAAAAACAAGATAAAATGGTAGATACGAACCATGCTGTGCGGAATAGTAATTGTCTGTGTTTGCAAAAACATGAGGGCCTTATACGAAGTAAGACAAATTACTTCGAATAGATAAGTGCATTTTATCTAATCTCTGTTTTAATTTTTACTTGAAGTTTATCCCATTTCAACTTCAACTTTATCTCAAACTTTTTAAAAAACTTTCCATTTTTTATCCTTTTATCTTTTTTTAATCTGTTTTTGTGTTTTTTTGCTGTATTTTTAAATGACTGTATTATCAGAATTTGATGTCATCGAAGGCGGAGAGCATAATCTGATCATAGGATGTGTAAATATTAGATCACTTACTAGCTGTTTTTGTGATTTTAAAGATTATGTCGTCGCCTTAGTAAGAAAACCGCGTAACTCCATTTTAGGAAATTTTACAGGAGAAGGAAAAAACGTTTTGTGAGAGTTACATCAGTGATAAAATATTTTTGAATTTTGCATAAATATAGAAAAACACATTAGATTTAACATTTCGGGTAAAAATATAGAAATTATGTGATTGTAATGATTTAAAAAGGAGTTACGCTACTTTCTTATGAAAAATTGTAAAATAATTGGAGATACATGGTTTTCACAAAAGAAAATAAATACTAGGTAACTACACAAAACTTGTTTTATATTAAACAGAATACGTATTTTGAATCCAGTAAAAAAATTCATAACGTTTAAACGAAAAAGTAATCTTACAAAAAAATCATAACGATTAAACGAAAAAGTAACTTTAAAAAACCTATTCATACGGAAGTTCTTCATAAAATTGATGATAATCTTGTAGAAGTCCTGATTTCAGAATTTGGAGGTGCTCATATTTCTCCTTCTTAATTTTTCTGCGTTCTGTGTATAAATATGGCAAATCGTCAAACTTGCACGGAACCATTTTTTTATTCATTCTTTGGTTTAATGTACACCAAGCATCTTTATGTCAGTGACAACGGGGTCGCCAGCGACCCTACTTGGACATATAGAAGTATACAATTTTATAGTATCCATTTTCTTAAAGAATGAATGAGTGAGATATTTGACATTATATGGAGATGGACTTGATTTTGCCTTCTGGCAGTAGTAAGCATAATCGGCGGGAAGGTTTATTTTCCGATTTCTAATTTGTATTTCAATGGTTACATGCACCGAGTCCCCCTCCATCTGAGTATGACCTTTGAACAAATACTTTTGAATTAACACGATTTTGTGCTGTGCAGGTAAGTTTACAAATGCGTTAGCCAATGTTGAGTTGCGGTTTTGACCCGTGCAACCATCACTAAAAAAAATCATTTCACGTAAACCTTCATTCTTTCTTATCTCGGGGGGACCTCGGTTGGCCGCGTGGGTCAGAGTGTCGTGCTACTGATCGCCGGCCGGCCGGGCCGCGAGTTCGAATCTCGCCTTCGCCATGGATGTTGTGTGTTTGTTTTAGGCAGCCGCGGTGGCCGCAGTAGTAGACTCTTCGGTCTCCTGATCAGTCGCCGTGCGCTGTGCGGGTTCGAGTCCCGTCCCAGGAGAAATTTTTCTCTTGGCTATGGATGTTGTGATTGTCCGTAGGTGGTAGATGGTCTCTGACTGTCGAACGCGCAGGTACCACCCGGCGGTTCTCGTAGGCGGAGCCAGAATGTGTGCATGTTGCATGCACACGTGTCCCCTCGTCAGAGTCCGTGTGGCGTCCCCCCTTTCCCATGTATCCCCCTATAGCCCCACGGTACCCAATGGGTGCTTAGGCCTTAGGCCTTCGTGGTAGTTGGAGTATAAAAAAAAATCTCTTGTTCAACAAAAACAGAAATTATGCTGGAAAATTCGTTTGCAGTCGAGGCCCCTTCGCTTTCAATCCACAGGGAACAAAATGCTTCTTTGGATTTCAGGTGATAGATAGTGAAGTTGTGTACTACCAGTTTGGTTTTGTAGTACATTGCAGCGACTGTCGATTTGGAAGCTAACAACACGCTTTGTAAATCCATTGGATACACGTTTACTGTAACATCGCTGGTAGATTTGTCTTTTTCCTTTTCTTGACGTGCCTCTAGCTTTGAAGTTTGGTGTAGGTTATACTTATCTTCAGATAAGTTCTCCGTTTTGTATGCCTCGCACACGTCGTACAGATCTTTTTTGGGTTCAGCTCTCCAAATATCTTCATGAACGCTGCTATGGATGGAGGCTCTAGATTACGTTCGCAGCAATATTCACTTTTGAAAAAATTATAGAGTGCTACATATGAACGCCAAAGTGGCTCAAGATATAATTTTTTCGAGGAAGATCTACAATAATGGCTTTCCATTTTTGGTAATGATTGTAAAAACTGATACACAGCCGTATTTTTTTCCACAAATTTCGCACTTCTTGTTTCACTTTTTCTGCTTCCCTGGTGGTCATCAGGCTCGCTATTAAATTCTTTTATCCAAGACAATATCAGTGTTTCTTTTAAACCTAGTGTACTACCAAACATCCGCTTACACACTCTAATTCTTTCCAAATCCACTTGTAAAAAATATTTCATAGAATACTTTCTTTTAGACACTTCAAGTTCTCCTCTCCTTCTTTTAACATTGTCGCAATGCACTAGAGCCTGTACCTGCAATTTTCTTTCATTCCAAGTCATTGTATTCCAAAACTTTTGGAAAATTTTTAAACGGTTTTCTTCCGTCATTTTTTGACACTGAATTGCAGATTTTTGTCTACTAAGAGAACAGATGCACGGATTTTCCAAGAACTTCCCTAAAACAAAAAAAAATATTTTTTTATGTTTTTTGTTGCATAACACTATGTACATACCTGGTTTGTTAATGTTGTAATTCCATGTACCGGTAATTTCTGTTTTACCTTGGTAAGGCTGACCTCTTAGACGTTAATATTTATTGATATTGTAGTTCCATGATTCAGACAATTTTCTCTTCACTTCGAGTTCTTGTAGTATTTAGGCTGGTATCGGGATCGTTTCTTTCTTCGTTGTAATTGGGATTATCTTCATTGGCAGAGTTACTACTATCAGAATCGTTTTTCTCAGGAATGTAAGAAACATCCAAGTCATCGACGGCGCCGTCGTCGTGTTCAGAAGAAGTATTCGTGATAGTATTATTGGTGTTATCTCTTCGTTTTGCTCCGTTCCTAGAATCTCTGGATTGTCCAGTTCATTGTTCATGCTAATGGCATCATTTAAATCGGTCTGCAAGTCAAAGTCGGTCGAAATACTAGCATCTTTTAAGTCTGTCGGCACTTCTAAATGGTTAAAACTGGTCGAGTTATCATTGTTTATGCTAGCAGAATCGTTTAAGTCTACCGGAAATTCTATATGATCAAAACTGTTTAAAATCTTCGATGGCGGAACCTCATTACTATTTACAAGAGTTTCAGTTATTTTACTAGATGGTTGTGCGTGAATAGGAGACAAAATTCCATCTTTTTCAACCTCGTATTCAACAATATCCACACAAGACTGGCTTGCTTGTTGGTTACTCAACTTCATTATAAGTTTTGTGCGAGACGACATCCTAAAATTAAAAGTAACTAATGTAACTAGGTATCGTTTTTGTTCTGAGGCGTTATTTCTAATTTAACCGACTTTTTGTAACAAATTTACTCATCAGACTTTAAATTAAAAAATAACTAGGATTAAGAAGTTATACGAAAAAAGAACGGAAAAACGCGTAAGTACATAATAAACACATTTAATTGAAGTTGGAAAAGCGCGTATGACCATAGCCAGTAAAAAAGTTATAATTGAAACAAATATAATACATCTTTTAAATCAATTAAACTCTTAAAAGTACCATAACAACCTTATCTTTATATTAAATTAGTTTTTTTACTTCAAAACGTATTGATTTTTTTTCACTAAACTTTCACCAAACTTGCAAGCACCTGCATACACGCTGGAACTATGCGAAAACTGGGAGTTACGCGGTTTTCTTACTAAGGCGACGATGTGTTGCCGCAAAATTTTGATATCATCGGATTCACCGAAACGTGGCTTAAACCACACATCATTGATAATGATATCCATGTTCCAAGACTTCAGTTGTTTAGATGTGACAGGAAAGATACGAGAGGCGGTGGAGTCGCTCCCTATGTGAGAAAAGGACTGCATTGCTTCCAAGTATCTGATTTTAACTTTGTAACACAAGAGGGCCTTGAACAACTTAGGGTTAGGGTTAAAATAAACAAAAAAGCATTTGCTGTGGGTGTTGCGTACAAACCTCCCAATGTTAATTATACAGCTTTGACAGGCCTGGAAGACTCACTACTTACTGTTTTCACATCATCTGATCATATAGTATGCATGGGTGATCTAAATATAAATGTTTTGAATAAACAATGCCTGGACTATTCATTCATGTCAACAATTTTCGAGGATTTCAATTTGAATCAAATAGTAAGTCAGGAAACAAGAGTAACAGATAACAGCAGAAGTCTGATAGATGTGGTATTCGTAGATAAAAACTTAAACATCACAAAAATCGGAGCTGTAAATCTACCTTTCACGGATCATTATTTGGTATACTTTTGTACAGATTATCCAGCCAGCTTCTACAGACAAACATATATACGTATCCACGATTTAAGGAATTTAGATACTAACTTACTTGCTGAGGTAGCTTCATCAATGTACTGGTTAGGAGTTATCAACTTCGAAGATCCTGAATCCAAGCTAAGCTACTTGTATGATTTGATCAATATTTTGCTAGACATATGCGCGCCCGTTAAAATAGTAAAAGTAACAAAGCCACGCTATTCTTGGATCACCCAAAACATTAAGTTCATGATGAGATTGAGAAACAATGCATATATGAAATATAAAAAAGGGGTAAGGGATGCTCTTTCTGCAGATTTGATCAATGTCAAATGGGTTTATTATAAACAACTCAGAAATTTTGTAACAGCTTCCATAAGAAGAGAAAAAAAGCCTATATAGAACTGCAGCTTAAAGAAAGTAGAAGTTCCCGTGATTAGTGGCGAACCATCAAACAACTATACTCTAGGCGCTGAAGAAAGAAACTAAACCCAAACAAATACACGCATATTGCTCGTGAGTGAGTGTTTAGGCGCAGGAGACATTACAGGACCGCATCAAGATATTATGGGTAGTCATCAAAAATTTCATACAAGATAATTATTATCTTTTACAGTAAATTTCAGTTAGAGATTAACTACACTTTTTAGTTATTAGTAAGTAAGCTGCGCGCACTCATTCAGAAGAGGAACTTGAATCTTCTGAATCGTTTAAATGAATTATTAGAGGTTCAATTTGGGTATCGATGACATTGTCCAAATCCCACATTTTGACCTCAACCTTCTCCCGAACGTGGCGGATACAGTTTTTCCATTCCTCTGCCGTAACTCTATTGACTGCGATGTGAAAGAGATTTTTAACATCAGAAAATTTATAAGTATTATTATTCGACGCCACGTATTGCTTTATGTTGGCCCAAATCAGCTCAATAGGGTTCAGCTCACAATGGTAGGGTGGCAGTCTCAAGACAGTTTTATTTTGTTTTTTGGCCATTTCGTCGATCATTTTAAAATCGTATTTGTATTTATGTCTATTGACTATACTTATCAATTCACCCTTGAACATTGTTTCATCAAAATCGATCTGTTTTGAGGCCAGCCATTGTTGTATGTTTGCTTTTTTAGTTGCCATTGTGGGAATTTTTTCTATTTTTCTAGAATGGTACGGGGCATTATCCAGTACAATAACAGCGTTATTCTCCAGCTTTAGTAACATTTTGGAGAACCAATTTTCAAAGGAATTGCCGTCCATCTCCTCATGATAGTCCCCTGTCTTTTTTGATTCAAAGGCCCACAGTGCTTCGGGAACAAAGCCGTCTTCACTACCTACGTGACAAATGATCAGCCGTTTGCCTTTTCCTGGAAATAAATTATTCCTTACACTATGGATTGATTAAATTTGAAGGAATGAGGCAATTGAGTTCATTTAGCTGAATTTAAGAGTCACGGAATGCTGATCAAAAACTGAAAAACGTAGAAAATTGAAGTTTGCAACTTCTCAAAACCCATTCAAAGCAAATTGACTGCACCCAAAGATGATAATAAATTTCAAAATAACGCTTAAAAGAGGGTCGAAGTTTTTTTCCTAATGACTACACTGCGAATGCACCATTTTTGGAGAATATCACACATTATCTGCTATCACAGCATATTATTTGCCCGAATTTATCAAAATTAAATTGCCGGATAGATGAAGGAGCTTACCTGCAGGATTTTTCAATCCAGCCGAAAGACCGTCTAGAAAAGCCTGCCTTGATGATGTTACTGATTTGTCGACCCAAACTTTCGCTTGAGTATGTCCAGCATTCACCCACGTTTCGTCCAAATAGTAAATTTTTCTTTTTTCATCGCGAAACTTCCGAATCTTCCTAAGGTATTCCCTTCTCCACACAACAATTTCTTCTTTCTCTATTAACATACTGTTTCTTCCCCGTTTCAAGAATCGAAAATTAAGTTCCTTCAAAAGTTTTCGGAATGTGGTTCTTTTAAATGATGGAAGATCCTCATCAGCATTAACTAATCTTAATATCTTATCTACTGTAGGTATCTCATTTCGGAAGAAAAAATTATGCACTTTCCTCCTGATGGCAGTTCTGTCAAAGTCATCTACTCCGTCCGTTATCCTTTTTCTTGCAGGATACGGTTTTGGCTCAGAAAGTGAGTGAGTGCTCCTATATTCCTTAATGATCCTATAAACACTGGACCGACATACTCCAGAAATATGTGCTACCTTACATATAACTTCGTCCACGACCAAATCGGGTTTTTCTTGAATTTGGTTTTTGTATATATTTAATATTATTTGTTTTTCATTTGCACTTAAATGTAGCTTCTTAGCCCTTTTTTTGGGTGGGGTTGCGCTGATGTCAACCACTTCGTCGGCTGTATCTGTGTCAGACATCGTATCTTAGGCAATATATAAACAAAACGTTCCACTCGCGAAAAACGAGTATACGCTACTGAATGCGTAATGCGTATGCAATGCAATCCTGTGCGTGAATTAACTGTTAGATGCCTGTCGTGTCATCTACAATCACGTTTACAAGTCCAAACCTGTGCAGATTCGTAGAGCGCCGACGACTGCTAGTGACCTTGAATTTGTCTGTAGATCGATGTTACTCCAGTCAATTTAGGTTCAAAGTGGATGTTTTCTAAACCAATTTGTTGTTCCTACATCAAAAATATATCGATGATGTTTTGTACTGGGAGCTCATGAAAGATCAAGGTAACTTATTTTAACAGTCATCCTTTTTCTAGTCTCAAGATGACACGAAAAAGGGTCTGTGGATTCACTAGAAATACACTGCCGATGTTGTTTAGACCTAAAGTGACTGGAGTATATCCGTGGATGCTTTCGAGGGATCTGTTCACGTGCTGATCACTGTTTACGTTTAATGTTTTTCTTCTGCGCCCAGAGTTTAGGTATAAATAATCGTGTTAAAGATACTTTAGAATGCACATTGCAACCTGATTTAGTGAATAAATATTTCCTAAATTCCATTCCAGATAATTGTGTGGATACCAGTATTATTCATCATTACAATAGCAATGTTTTGCCATCTATAGACAACTTGTTTCAGTTAAAGCCGGTCACGGAGGATAAAATATTACAGATTTTCAATAAAATAAAATCTCGGGCAGTTGCACTAGATGGTTTGAATATAAATATGTTAGCTCTAGTGTTTTCTTTTTGTTCTAAAGCGATTACTCGTATAATTAACTATTCGCTTGAAAAAGGATTAGATCCTAAAATTTGGAAAGCCGCATGCATTAGGCCTCTTGCTAAAATTGATACTCCGGAAGGACCTGATGATTATAGACCAATTAGTATCTTTCCAGTGCTATCAAACCTATTAGAAAAAATTGTATATGAGCAATTGATGCAGCACGTCATTACCTTTAAGATAATTCCATCTACGCAGTCAGGGGGTCTCGAAAAAACCACGGCACCGTAACAACTCTGCTCGATGTCTGTGACGACTTCATAGGGGCAATAGATAATTCTAAAGTTACTACTGCTGTCATGATAGATCTTAGTAAGGCCTTTGATTGCCTCAACCATGAACTACTTTTTGCAAAATTTCATTATCTTGGCTTCTCCGATAGTTCGATTAATTGGTTTCGCAGTTATTTTCATGAACGCATTCAGCAGGTAAAAATCGGTGACATCTTATCACAGGAGGGTACTATATCCAAAGGTACACCACAGGGGTCTATTCTTGGACCTATTCTGTTTTCTCTTTATGTACCGGACTTAGATCAAGTCACTAAATACTGCAAATTACATACCTACGCCGATGATACACAGATTTATCTATCTTACAACCCTGCTATGTACACTGAAGCGAATGAGATGCTGTCTAAGGATTTAAATAGTATATGTATGTGGTATAACAAACATGGCTTATTTATTAACCCTAGAAAGTCGGCTATCATAACTATTAAATCTAAATTCAGAAAATTCAATAGTGAATTAATAAAGCTGTGTATTGGAGGTGATGAACTTTGCTACAAGACATCGGTTCGCAACTTGGGCATCACATTTGATGAGAACCTGTCACCAGAGCTGTTCAGGGTTCCTATGCTAAGTTGAAGTCAATTTATAGCTATAAAAATGTATTGTCCAAGCAGACCAAGGTTAAGCTGTGTGACTCCCTTATCCTAAGTAAACTTGAATACGGGGACCTTGTCTATGGTCCATGTCTAATACAGAGCGAGGCATACAGACTTCAAAAAGTGCAAAACAGCTGCATGAGATTCAGTTTAGGTATTCAGAGGCGGGAGAGGGTATCTGATCATATTAAAAATATTCAATGGCTTACTATGCAACAAAGGTGGATACTGCATCTATTATCATTGGTCCACAGTATTCTGATAAATAAAATGCCTCTTTGTTTGAAGAACAAGCTTAGCATGAGATGTGATCATCACTCAGCGAACCTGCGTTTTGTAGGATATACTCTCGACTTGCCCCGGCACTGAACAACCTAATTCAGAAAGAGCTTTTCATATGTGGCGCCCGATTTCTACAATAAAGTACCTCTAGCTTTGAAAACTCTATCTGTGTCCAGCTTTAAAAGAAAAGCTCTTTGATGACATGTAGCATGTATTTTTATGTAATTTTATTTTTATATTTGTTTATCTGTGCATGTTTTCTCACTTGTCACTTTTCATTTGTTTGTGTTTTGTTTACAAATTTGTTACAGTTTACTTTTAATTTTTATATCTTCCGTCATATACCTGATATTTTCTTTACGTTACCTCTAAGCATGGTTTTTGATTCTGCTACGTACTCTGTTGGTTGCACGTTTCTCTTTTGGTCTTTTGGTCATTATACCATGCATAGGCTAAGATTCTGTAAAAATTTTTTTGTTTCTGCTTTAAATTTTCTTATTATCTTCAGTGTATTTTTTGTATTTGCATGTACTTGAATTTTTTTAGCCCTGGTTGGTTCTGAAAAACAGCTTGTGGTGATGTAACCCGTCAGGTAAAATAAAGGCCATTTATTATTATTATTATTATTAACAGTATAATCGAATACAATTTCTGTAATGATTATATTCTACCTGTAAAAACTTTCTAAAGATGCTGACCAGCATTGCAATGTAATGGTTTTATTTCTTTTACTTCATTCCATATTAATGAATATAATATTTTCTTTGACTATACCCCTACAGTCGTTTTGTATGTGAGCGTCTTTTATTAGGTGGTATACGAGTATATGAAAATCTCAGGGAGCATCGCATGGAATCCGGACATTATACCGCGTAGATAGAATTCCAGCATCCGGTTCTAATTCAGACGCAAAATAAGCAAAAACAATTAACTACCCAGCAGCAGCCTAAAAAAACGTTTCACGCCCCGAGCAGTTTCCAGTTTAATTAACAGTTTCGAATAAACGTTTTTCGACGTCATTGCACTACCTACTAAGATAAGATTTATTACCTTTATCTGTTACTTTTCAATTGTTTACGCAGACTTTTCTCAAATAGGTTTCGAAGTTTAATTAAAACGGAACTAAATTACGAGGATTTTTTTGTGATGGTTGTGGGAATAACAGCCATCGAGGCAGTGACGTCACAACGTCACATAACGACAGTGATTCACATGGTTGCCACGTTAACTAAAACTACTAGATCCTAGGACATTTTACAAAATCTACTTTATGTGTTATGATGCCTTAAAGCAAACAACATTACGGAGCGTATCTTTTGTCAACGCGAGAGCTAGTATAAATTTTATTTACTACCTAATACCTCTCTTACGGAATGCAAAGGCAATAATGGAGCTCCATGATCTCGATCGGTCTTACAATATTTCATCAAAAAACTGACGAATTATTTTGCTTGTCGACCCAGAGGTTTCGGCGTCTTAGGGAAATGCGTGAAAGGACACCACAAACTTTTCAAAAAAAAATCGCTTTTACAATGCAAATATTGAAGCAAAAAGAAAGAAAGTAAACCACAAATAAATGACAGCCATTGGCGTAATTATCTGACAAGCTTTGCGACAATGTTACAGAAAACTGTCACCAACATAAATGTACCCGGGAGATTCAAACTATACGTACCACTTTAGGATCTATTTTTGGCTTTCAAATTTACTAAATATGACGTAACTGCTTTGTTTCAGTGAACAAACTATAATTATCATCAGCAAAAAATGAATGGGATCAATTATAACAGGTGACGCACAAAATAAATCTCATCTATATTAATTGATGCTCCATCTATCAACCTAATAACTAGCAGTAAGGTTGACTTGTTTATGATTTGATCTACTGACTAATGTCTACCAAATTTTGGGTGAATTGAGAATAATTATGAAGAACAACTTAAAGCTCGTCAAATCTTAATGAAGGAACGGGGCAATATATTTATACATTTTGCTTTTTTTTTAGATATTATATTTAATATCTCAGGAAAGTGCCTATCACTGACAATACCTCGAGGTATTGAATTTAATCTCATATGGACAATCAAGGGGAAATACCAGATAACGAACATGGTGCAAAGAAGCTCAAAGCTGCATACATAATACGAAATCATATACAGGGTGTACCTTAATAATGTGCGAGTATTTAAGGGTGTGAATGTACATGAAAAATTGGTGTTAGTTTGCTTTATAAACTTTGATCCAAAAATGTTTCCTTACAAAAACTCGGGGTGTGGAAGTTTTCGGAAAAAAATGGAAATTAATTAATATTTTCAGAACCGCTTCAGATATTTCACTGATATTTAGTATGCAGTGAAAGTTAATGAAGTTGCATATTTTTTAACAGTGGCGTGCATACGGGTATTGACTTCGATATCTTTTAAGTAAAATATAGTACGCCAATGGTTTTTTGCCAAATAAAAATTATTTTTGAATTCCCCGTTCAATTTAAAACAACTGATCTCTCTTACATTGGTTTCCTTCGATGCGCCATTTTTGAGTAAAAACAAAAACCATTCTATTGTCCTAGGAAATTGATGTAATAATTGAAGAATGCAATTTAGCAATAAATATCTAGTTGCTGTGGAGTATGTCACTGGCTTTTTACATCTGACAAGTCTCTGTTAATCAAATCTGTTCGCTGTGACATATTTTTAATTATTTAGTTTTTACAATCTTTTTAATAATGGTGAATTTTTCAACCGCAGAAATGGCGGAAATGCATTACGTATATGGCCTTGCCGACGGTAATGGTGAGCAAGCCAGATGGATTTATCACCAGAGATATCTCGATCGTGTTTTGCCAGATAGTCGAACCTTTACTAATATTCATCGTCGTCTTGTTGAAACTGGTTCTGCCCGAAAAGGAACATCTGAAGGACGAAGGTCGAAGAACATCCTGAAACGAGTACGAGGAAGATCGCAATTTAAATCAATGATTCTGTTCATGGACGAAGCTAATTTTTCTCGAAATGCCAATCAGAATTTCCACAATCATCATTTGTGGGCAGAAGAAAATCCCTATGCCGTAACCGAAACCCATTTCCAACACCAATTTTCGATTAACGTATGAACAGGAATTATTGGCAACCTCTTTATTGGCCCATTCTTCTTGCCGGGACGACTTGACGGATATACTCACCTCAATTTTCTTCAACAACAGTTGTCTTTGCTGCTTGATGATGTTCTGTTAGTCATAAGAAACAATATGTGGTACATGCATGATTGTGCACCAGCGCATTTAAGTGTAGCGGTTCGTAATTATTTACAAGCTGTTTATCCAAATCATTGGATTCGCCGCCGTGGGCCCCAAGAATGGCCACCAAGGTCCCCACACCTCAACAGTTTAGATTTCTTTTTGTGGGGCTATCGTACATAAGTCCCAAAAACACAGTACAGGAATTAAGAGAAAGAATAGCTGCAGCTTGTGATACAATAAAAACACTCCAGGGATATTTCAACGAGTGCGCAATTCCATGAGAAGGAGGGCGGAAGCATGCATACTAAGTGAAGGGGGTCATTTTTTGTAATCATTTCATTGGCTTTAATGTTATGTTTATGTTGTCAGTTGTGGTTGTTCATTACCCCTAATGTGTTTAATTTTTCCATTTAAATTAATAATAATTCTGCAAGTTAAACAACTGAACGGTTTTTATTTGTTTACTCAAAAATGGCGCATCGAACGAAATAATTCAAGAAAGATTATTTGTTTTAAATTGAAGGAAGAATAAAAACATAATTTTTATTTGGCAAAAAACTATTGACGTACCATTTTTTTCTTAAAAAAATAAGTCAACACCCGTACGCACGCCACTGTTCAAGCTAAAAAAATTTTATTTTGAAAAACATGCAACTTTATTCACTAACACTACGTACTAAATATCAGTGAAATATCTAAAGCGGTTCTGAAAATATTAATTAATTTCCATTTTTTTCCTAAAACTTCAACACCCCGAGTTTTTGTAAGGAAACGTTTTTGGACCATAGTTTATACAGCAAACAAACATTAACTTTTCATGTAGATTCACACCCTTAAATATTCGCATATCATTAAGGAGGTCCCTGTATACTCAGTAACATTAGTAGTGTTACAACCAGAAAAAATGTCTCCAACTTGATTCTTTGGCAATGAGGTAGTATTACAACAAGAATGAAACGGTAACATTCTCACGAAATTTTATTGACAAATAATAAGGAGAAAAAATTAAGTCTTGTGTAATGCCTCCCAACAGCAAATTCAATACCACGTCGTTCTCCACGGCGGCATTTTACCCTTCTACGACCATCGTTCGTACCAAGACAGAACCGCGATTCGTCGCTGAAGATAGCATTATGCCATCCTGCTCCCCAATGTTGCCATTCTCTGCTCAAGTGTTGACGAAAGTGGTCCGCAGTCAGAGGAAGCACTAACCGTGGACTTTATAAAAAAAGTCCAAAAGCTCGAACGCGGCAACAGAGCTTACGCATAGTAACAGGTCTACTTTCTTTTTCAAACCATTCGTCAGCGATCTGATGAGTAGTAGCAAAACGGTCTCGTAGGGCTACGTATCTGTAGCGTCATTTTGTTATGCTTAAAACTAGTAACTGAAAGGGCAATAACTGAAAATATCTGTACTACTTAGCCCTCAGAAACTGCTTGCTCCACAAAAACTAAGAGATAGCATTTTAACAAAGGCAAACAAAAACAAAGATAAAACGTTGAGATTGTTGTCACAGCGTGCTTTAAGTATAGACATCATACTGCCAAAAGAGGAAGTTAAAGAAGTGTTTTTTTCTGGGTGTAACACTTTTAATGCCACCGAGTATATTATAATGGGTGATTTTGTTGCTAGTATCTTTTTGGCAACACTGTTTTTGACAGATGACGCGTGAATCGTGTCTTGTGTCATTGTCAAACTTGTTTAGTTTGGTCTATAATTTAACCATGAATCGACTTACGAACGAACAACGCTTGCAAATTATTGAATTTTACTGTCAAAGTTCATGCTCGGTTAAGAGAGTGCATCGAGCACTGATTCCAACTTATGGGCAAATTGGTCGGCCTACTGAGGGAGCTATTCGGAAGCTTGTGCCTAAATTTCGAACCCAGTTTATATTATTGGACATTAAACCACCAACACGCAGACGTAGAGTGAGGACTGAAGAAAATATTGCGGCTGTATCCGCCAGTGTTAGTGATAACAGTGAAATGTCGATTCGCCGCCGATCGCAGCAATTGGGCTTCTGTTACTCCACTACGTGGAAAATTTTGCGACAGGATTTGGGTGTAAGACCTTATAAGATACAGCTGGTGCAAGAATTGAAGCCACACGACCTCCCACAACGTTTCCCATTTGGTGAATGGGCGCTGGCAAAGTTGGAGGAAGATCCACATTTTTATCAAAAAATTGTGTTCAGCGATGAAGCTCATTTCTGGTTGAATGGGTACGTTAACAAGCAAAATTGCCGCATCTGGAGTGAAGACCAGCCAGAAGCATTGCAAAAGCTACCATCCCGAAAATATCACTGTTTGGTGTGGATTATGGGCCGGTGGCATCATCGGGCCGTACTTCTTCAAAGACGACAATGGCCGGAACGTAACTGTGAATGGCGAGCGCTACCGTGCGATGATAACAAACTTTTATTTTCCCAAAATGGAAGAGCTGGACTTGGCTGACATGTGGTTTCAACAAGACGGTGCCACATGCCACACCGCACACGAAACAATGGCCCTATTGAGACGCGAGTTCGGTGAACCGTTTATCTCACGTCTGGGGCTCGTCAATTGGCGGCCTAGATCGTGTGATTTAACGCCGTTGGACTATTTCTTGTGAGGCCATGTTAAGGCTAATGTCTACAGGGATAATCCAGCAACGATTGACGCACTGGAAGTCAATATTGAAGCATTTATTCGTGAGATACCGGCCGATATGTTGGAGAGAGTGTGCCAAAATTGGACCTTGCGCATGGGCCATCTAAAGCGGAGCTGCGGCCAACATTTACGTGAAATAACCTTTAGACATTAAATTATATCGACCGTATCGACTCTAATAAAGATTTAATCGTTTTTTTCAAATTTTTTGTGTTTTCTTTGAAAATCAAATCCTATACCTCTTAAAAAATCACCCGTTATAAATAGAAATAAAACTTCAGTATGAATATTTTACGTTTACAAACAGATGAAATTGATTAATCCATTTCCCGTTTTTGTGTGTAACAACAAAAAGTCTTATTCGGTACATGTTGCAAGCAAGCATCAGCAAATATCAAAACCCATTCGTGATCTCAACTGGATGCAAATTGATTACATGTATGAATATCAGCTCCCAAGTACAAAATAAATTGGTTCGCTGAGTTAAGGAAACTCCTAGAAAACGATTTAACTCATTATAACGATACTGAACCGTGACGCGACTGGATGAAAATGAATCGTCGACGAAGATATCTCATCCAAAAAATAATCTGGCAGTCACCAAAACCATCGAGTAATAAAGCCGGTCTTGAAAGATGGTGCAAGAAACAACTATGAAACAACAATCAACAAAAGACAGAAAAATTAGAGTGAAGTTGCCTTACTGCACAGTGAAGGTGGATGGAAGGAGCCAGAAGAAACAAGGAAAAGCGGGAGAGAGAAGAAAAAGAACAAGTAAAATTGGATAGAGTAGAGAAAAAAGAAGATTAGTGAAGGAATAATAGGAAAATAGGAAATAGCAAAAAACCGAAACCTAAACATGAACGACAATAAGATAACATGAAACTCCTAAAAAAGACTTGAAGTTTTGTATCAACAAAGCGAATATCTCCTGAATGCATCGAACCACAAAATTTTAACTTATGTTTCAAAAATGGGGGAATTGGGGTAAGTAAATGTTTATGAATATAACATAGTAAATGAAACTTATATAGACTAGGAATAGATAACCAGTCTAATTTTATGAACAGAGGAGGCAAGGCGGTCAAATTTTTTCAGGTAACAGATTTATCTGCAACATGAATTTTGAATTTCATGCAAGCGCGGATGTTAAGCAATATTGCAGTAAGTAATTTTTTAAATAATGTCTCATAGAGAATTTTTTTAATTTTGTAATCGAGAATTAGTTTGTTCAAGAATAATTGCCGAAGTACTAAAAAATTACTTTTTTAACATTGTTTACATGAGTAATAAAATTCAGACATCCATCAAGAGGTATGCTTAGATTTATCACACAGATATTTTTTTAATCTCACCATTTAATGATGTAGTGAAATATTTATTAATTTGACTTCTAAACTTTTTAGGGGAGAATATCTTAAATCTTCAATAATTTGAGCCTTAGCAACTATTAGATTGTCAGTATAAAAATTATTGTATAACTGCGTGCCATCCGCAAAGAGCTGATTATTGCACTGTTTAACAACCTTTTCAAGATCGGAGATCTATAAAATAAAATTACTCGGTTCAAACTGTTCATTCACTGGAGAATGTGCCTTTGTTCCAGGTAAATGCCATAAGCTTATGAATAAGAACACGACCAACCATTTTCTAAAATATACGCGGTCCTTTGGTGCCCAAAGCAAATGTGAAACGATTAAGTAAACAGTTATCTTGTTTCAGGACCTCCAAATGAAATCTTGAAATTCAGTTACTAGTGCCACTATCCTATATCGTACTTATAAGCAATTATTATCCCTCATCTAGATGCTATGTTCCAAAACACAACCTTCAAAAAACAGGGCATCACCCGATCAAGTCTGGCGCGGACATTTTTCAATATGACCTTACTGAATAATAATACGGTACACTCCATCATCACTTAAAAAAATCCATAAATATGCAAATAGTCCAGACGCCACTTAATTATATCCCTATCCCTATCTCTCTCTCTCTCTCTCTCTAGGACGGGACGGTAGCCAGGGATGCGAAAAAATTGTAAAAAACGATCGGCCAAAATTATATACGGAATATATTGTGAAATCTTCCGCAATATTTGCATAATATGATGCTAGCGTGCTTGTATGAGCGTACCCAATATGCATTATAGTGGACTGCTGCTACTTTTATTTCACCAACTGTTCAATGCTCGGCAAACATTTATTTATGAATGATTTTTCTGTTATTATGGGTTCAATTCAAGCTATTTAGATTTGAAATATACTAAGTGACATATAAATCCGAACACCCAGTTTAAATGGTTTTATTTTAATAAAAGTTGGTGAATGTATTTATCTTACTGTAAATAACAAGTGGAAAAATTTTCAGCCTTATCAGTTGGACATTCCGGTTTTTATACTGCTTTTTTTTTAATTCACTAACGCTCTAAAAATGAATATTTCAGCCGCAGTAAAGAATCAACGTTGGCGGATTTTGGTTCTTGACATTCTTTACGCCTAGAATACGGAGACCTGTACGATTTCGTCAACTTAGTGAGTTTGATAGGGGCCGTATAGTGGGACTTCGGGAAGCTGGACTTTCTTTTCGGGCAATTGCAGTTAGAGTGCAAAGAAGTGTAGACACTGTGGTTAGGTGTTGTCAGGCACGGCTTCGAGAAGGCCGTACGCAAAGAGCAAGGGGCACTGGACGCCGCCGTAGAACAACAGACCGTGAAGATCGCCGCCTAAGATTATTGGCCTTAAGGGACCGTTTCTCCACTACCAGGTCCATTGCAAATGAATGGTTTGCAGAACACGGAAGACCTATTGGCGTGCGAAGCGTTTACTGACGAATGAGAAGTTTTGGCTTGTTTTCATACCGGCCACACTGGGTCCTCCCTTTAACTCGAGAACACCGACGTAATCGCCTTGAGTGGTGCAGACAACGGTCACTCTGGGATCAGGAATGGAACAGTATTGTCTTTAGTGACGAGTCTCGATTTTGTTTAGGCATACACGATGGTCGTGCCAGGGTTAGAAGGTGACGTGGTGAAAGGAGGAATCCACAGTTTTTTGTTGAAAGACATGTTCATCACACTGTTGGAGTTATGGTTTGGGGTGCTATAGCTTATGGTTCCAGGTCACCATTAATCTTCATCAGAGGTAACATGAACGCGCAGCGTTATATCCACGAAGTTCTGGAACCCCATCTTTTACCCTATCTTGACACCCTGGCAGATCCAACTTTCCAACAAGATAATGCCCGACCACATGTTGCAAGAGTCACAATAGACTTCTTTCAACATAATGATGTCACATTGTTACCATGGCCACCAAGATCTCCCGACTTATCCCCAATTGAGCACGTGTGGGATATGATGGGTAGGAGATTGCTCAATTTGCAACGTCCTCCTCAGACTCTAGAAGCACTTCGAGAGGAGTTGGTGGTTGCCTGAAATGAGATACCACAGGAGGACATTGACCACCTGATCAGAAGCATGCCTAGGCGCGTTGGAGAATGCGTAGCACATCAGGGTGCATCCACACATTATTAAAGGTCAAAGGGCTTTACAGCAGTGCAATCATTTTGAAATTTTTATCATTTACTTATTATGCTTCATTAAGTACTTATACAAAATTTTATTAAAATAAAACCATTTAAACTGGTTGTTCGGATTTATATGTCACTTAGTATACATAATGATATGGTGGGGTAACATTTTTTAAATTGATCAGTGATCAGAATAAAAAATACATTTTAACATTATTCTTATTTTATTCATACCAGGTGTACAAAAAGTTTGCTCTTATTTTCTAAACACGAATATGATCTAACAGTACACATTTGCTCAGTTTCAACAGTATGCTGATATACAGTTTACCTAGTTGATATCTCACAGTTCTCAGCAACTATATATAAAACACTATTCTGAGTGTCCTCCCCTTCACTTTTTTGACACGTAACAGGCTTTTTGAATGAGCCATATTCATTTAAATTTTGAGCCAACTCTAAAAAAGTGGACTTACTTGGCTGCCTTCTTTCGGGAAATTTATCAAGATAAATTCCTGCAGTATTTTTAGTATTTTTGTAGCACAAAATGTAGCACGTCAGCATGTCTAACTTTTCTCTATTGCTAAAATGGTCGCCTGGCATCTTTGACGATAACAAAGCAATATTATCAATACACAATAATAACAATACTCGGCGACAACGTGCAACGCCTACTTGAAAAAAAAAATCAGAAGAAACGCATTTTCCCTTATAACTAAGAAAATAAATGTAACATAAGATACACTACAGGGATACAGGGAGTACTTTTTTCGGGCCATATAAAAAAATAAAGTTGATGATGGTTCCTCAAAAACGAACCGTCGCGTCGGGCACAACATTCAAAAACGCCATCATGTAGTGCCTAAAAAGTGCCAACGCATTTTTTTTTATATTTGTCGAAATGAAATCCGAGAAAAAAATGTTTTGACCAAAATAAAGTCTCGACATCTTGAAAATTTAATATTCGACCCTGCAATTTTTGTATGTAGGTTTTTTCTAAAAAGTTATACATGAAAATTAGAGGGGTTCAGTCCATAGTGGGATACTCTCACGTTGCTGCGTTCTAGAATTCCTACAGTAAGCTTTCGTGAATCCCCGTCATCGAATTCATCAGCAGACCGATCACTAATCTCTCCCCGCCACATTCCCGTTCACATGTTCAGTATGTCTTTAACGCCTCTCCATTGTATAGGAAAACAGTTAAATCCAGATCTCCTGTACGTGACATCCGCGACTGCAATAAACTTACGCAATCCACCGAGGACTAACAAATGACATGTTTCCAAAGACGCTACGACGCTTCTGACGTCCGACATCTATACAAGATGCCCTGTGAGGGAAGAGAAGAAGAGGATACAACATATTTAATTTTACACAGCAATACGACTCGAAAAGCTATGCTGAACTTTTGGGCGAGCGACCTTGGCAGATCAACATACCACATCCTAATAGTAGTAGTAGTATTTTATTCGGCCTAAATACAAACACATGGTCCAAATTGTAAGTCACAAAGGAGGATGAATTTAAATTTGAAATTGTATGTATATAACACATTAAAATAATTGACAAAATTAAAAATTATGTAAAAAGTAATGTTCAAAAAGATCAATGTTTAACGGTGTTAACATCCACAACTTAAAAATGCGTCAATAGAATAAAAACATTTATCAGTTAGATAATAATTGAATACCATTCTTTTAAAACTACAGTAGCTATCAATATCCCTTAAATCGCTAGGTAGACCATTATACATTGCTACAAAATTATACTGCGGTGACCTAGTGTAAGATAGAGCCCTAAAACGATTTCATTTTAACTTGGTGATTCTTGTATTATCGTGTCCATTTTGCATTTAGAAGTTGTTAATGTTACATCTGATTTACGCATTCATATATAAAAGCTACTACTACTATTTTGTTCACATATCAGTAATTTTAATTTCTCTCTATTAATATTAGGGTGATAATTTCTAGGCCAAATCTTTTTTCAATTATTTTCTTTTGGCAAATTTCATAGTTTATTGATTGTAGAATATCCACACTATATTCACAGCGATTAAGGAATACCCAAATATATGTCGTAGAGCTACCAGCAAACCGAAAACCTGCAGAAAAACTAGAAATTTGCAATATTGTTCTTTTTTCACTGAGTACATATTCTGGGTTATATTAATATGAGACGTTATTTGAATCACAAAACATATACACTGATTTGAATAACAGCTGATTACCTCCCGATATTTTAAAACTAACCATATCGACAAGTGACACATAATTCTGTGGGACCCGCCAACACTTCCCCCTGGTAGTGGTGTTGGTTATCGTTACTTTCGAGTACTCGTTACTAATCGTTACTCTTCTACAAAGTAATCGTTTATTGTATTCGTTACTTCGATTACTATGAGTACTTAGTATGAGTATAGTGATTTGGCAATGTGCGTCGTGTGATTAATGTCGAATTTAAACAAGTTAAATGGAACCGAATCTTGTAAGAAAATAGACGACCTTAAAATTTGCAAAATGTTATAAGCATAGTTTATTTAAGACTATCGTGTTTAATGCAAACATTGTATCTTCAAACTGTATGCTTATCGAGATGAGTTATCTTAGGATGGAGTGTCATATGACAGTGTCATATGACTCATATGAGCCTACAAACTGAAAATACTTTGTATTTACTAGAAATACTTAAAAACATGTCTTTTAGTCAGAAAGATGATCTGTATATGGGCTTAAGTAAATTCGGAATGGCATGTGACTTTTCGAAGCATTTCAATTAAGCATAATATACCTGTATAAAAAATTCGACGTTGAGCTTGGTCTACACATACTATTGGTGGTCATACTGAATTATATTTTTTTTTAGCAAAACAGTGCTTGGAATGTCAAATTGACATAACTTTTATTATTGCGGTTTTCCTGAACGGTGGTGTTACCTTGTTGTTGCTTTTCTGACTCATAATACTGCCAAACTTTGATCCGATCCAATCGACTACTTATTCCTTTTCAGGTTCCCAAGATCACAACAATAAAAGCGAATTTGTGTCACGGTGTAAATAGGTAAACTTCAGATTTAAAAACAATTACCAAATTCCATGTCCGCCAATAAAAAAAATCAGTTTCCAGGTTTCCATCTGAATGCGGGATGTCTGGCAACCCTGGTGCATGAACGGCAGTGCTACAGTCTAACCAGCATTACCACTCAACGATCAACGATTGTACAGGTACCGGGTAGGGATACGGAAAACAGAGCAATCAAAGTAATCATTTCGTGCTCGGATTGGTACTCGTTACTTCGGGTATCTATGAGTAACGAGTACTCGAGTTTCGTATGATTACTTTTTCAACACCACTACGCAGTGGAGCAAACTCTGCCAACTGTCGAAATAAACTTTATTAACCCCAAGTCTTATTTTTGTCTTACTGTGCCTGCTTATATATTCAAATACGGCCACGAATTATTAGCGAATGGCTATTTTAGGCCTTCAATAACTCCTTATTGTAGATCTCTCCTTATTTTGTTTTTTCCACGCATTCATGGTAGAAAGAAAAATATTTTATCGAATATCGATACCGTATACCGTGCATGTCAAAGTGACAATCGTTATGTGTTTCTGTCTGAAATAGGCAAGTAGGCTTTGTGTATTCATTTTTATTTTTATAGCATTTCCAGAATTTCATATTTCGAAACGATTTCAAGGGCCGGCAGGTGAAAATCTTTCTCTATCGTCGCCATCCCTATATTGTATCCCCACCAGTCACCAGTCAAAAACCTTAACCACCAATATTTTATCACTATTTATAATTCTTTTTAGCTCTTATTTTTCAGTAATTACTAATAATTTTAGGTCTATGTAAACAGTAATTGCATTATGCACCTCGGAGATGTAGGGATTAACATGTTTTACACATATCGGTGTTTTAGGATGGGGACGACCATACTGTTTTGATTGCTTTGAAGAAATTCATTAACCCATGAATTTATAACAAACGATTACTATTATGATGTTAAGAGAGATGAGGAATTTTTTAGTATACATTTTATATTCTATTTTCTTGCAAATGCGCACAATTCAACAGGTATGTGTAGCTATAATGATCACATATACACACAGTATATTGAACTTGACAAATTTCGAGATTGCCATGAATTAACAAACGACCAAACCTGCTGCCAAATTTAACAGCCAGAAAATCGACCTATTATTTCTCCCATTCCCATTCGCTGAGGGGATAACGGATGGTCAAATGTACACCTATAACATAAATCAAAATACATGAAAGTTGTCCTGTTTTCTCTGTACAAAAGCATCATGTTGGAATCAAAAAGTGGTCTTGTTTATAATACAGTCGAATTTTCAGGATTTTATTTAACATTTTAATAGAAATCACTGATATTCTAAGACCTTTGACAGCTTCCGTCAATTGCATTTCGATAAGGTATTTTCCTATTGGTCCATAATATTAATGTTGGTGAAATCGACCAGTAGTATATTTGGTGATGCCGCCTCACCACAGGATGTTTTTTCCTTAATATCAGTGTATGTGGCATTTAGGCTTCTGGCTGCGCGGCTGTTCTGGCAATGGAACATTTTGTGATCGATGTTAAAAGGATTCTTATGTTATTCTTCAATGTGCGTCTACTATAGAAATATGCAGTGCGTGAACATGTCACGGAGGTCGCGCTGCTGTGAAGTGCTAAATATGCTTTGTTGTCGCCTTCTCTGGTTCACCGAGAGACAAAGAAGGGACTTGACAAGATTTATTTTCTGGCGCGGGACCGACCTCCGGGAGAATAATTACAGTCACGTATTACACGAGGTGACTGTAGTTGGGAGACGACTCACTTCTCTAATGTCACGTCGAAGTCAACGACTCAATCGAATCGATGTTTAGACTACTCGGGTGTGGGGTTAAAGTTATTTTGGTAGCCCTATAGGGGGGAAATGGTGTCAAGTAGGTTGATGTTGCTGTTATCACGTAATGTGACGGTTCTTCTTTTCATCCCACAATGTCAACACTTCAAATTGTAAAATGTGCCAAAATGTTTCCATAAGCATTGGGAGGGTGGCTTACTTTTGCTGACAAGGGGAGGGGGGTTAATAGTTGTAAAAAATGTGGTTATATCTCGAAGATATATTTTCTGAACTTTGCGAACTGAACTTGTTTGGATTTTGTTTGGTTACTGTAAATTTCTGTTTATTTCAGTTGGAGATTAAGAAAGCTGAGCCGCGGGACGGCAGTGGCGGAAACAAGATGGGCGGGTCTGATCCGTCTTCGACGTTGGGCCCGTATACAGTACTGCCGTATCTGGTTTCGCTGGATGGACAATATCTACCAAAAATCAGTGAACACTTGATCTAGCACGAACAGATATCGTCAATTGTGGCAGCTGCTGAGATGAAGACAGGCTATTTGTTTAGATCTAAGAAGTACTTTTCTCTACATGACCTCCTCAGTCTATACAAGCCCCAGATAAGAGTAATGCTCACATGTTTGGGATGCTGCTGCTCCGACTATACTTTCCATGCTCGGTGGTGTCCGACTGATCGATGACTCTTCTCTAAACGTCTCGGTATCCTTTCGCACCGTCGAGCCACCGGCGGTCTGGTTCTCTTCTACCGCTATGTTAACGAGCTTTGTTCTCCACAGTTCTTCTCTACATTGCGATGAACCTGTCCAGACAAGCTCGCTAGACTTCGGCCTCCCACCCTGACCGTGTCGAACTTCGCACATCCAGGTACGACCGCTCCTTTCGCCCTAGGCTAGGCTTTCGAGATTGTGGGGCAAAATGCCTGAGAAGGCATTTTTGAGATCAACTAATTTTAAGTCGTTCAAAAACAAGACTAATCTTTAAGCTTCTTATACGGCACGGGTGTTATGTATAAAACCTATAAAACGTCAAAAAAAAAAAAGCTATAAGATGTCAACTTGCAGACTAGGTAGTTTTTAGGGCACAGTCATTCTGCGTTTGCTCACTAGGATCGTTGTGAAAGTCCATCTATGGAGGAATCACTCAACTAAACTACGCATTGTTGGTTGCATAGTTTTGTGAGGCTGAGTGATACGGGTCTGTAGCTTTTATCTCTGAGAAGAAAGTTGGTTGAATAGCGAGATCCTATCTGGATGATTGTGTGTATTGGTCCATGTTGACTGTCTGAAGAGAAAAGTGAAAATTCCAGCGTCCATTATGTTTGTGGTAGTATGTCATCAAAAGGAGTAGGAAAACTTCATTTTATTGATGGAAATGTGGATACAAACAAATATTTGGCAATTTTAGAAGAATCGCTTTTACCAGTGTTGGAAGAATGTTTGACATCCGGCCAAGATTTTGTGTTTCAGCAAGATGGTGCAGCGTGCCATACCTCAAAAAAGGCTATAAAATGGATGGAAGAAAATAATGTACCACTTTTGAAATGAGTTTCTAGCAGTCCAGATCTGTCAGCTATTGAAACTTTGTGGCACGAGATGAAAAAGGTTCTACGACAAGATCCTGCTCGTACAATCACCGAACTGAGACAAAAGCCTTAAGAAATATGGGATTGTTTTACACCAAATTTTTGCCAAAACTTGGTTAACACTATGCCCTAAAGAATTGCAGCTGTAATAAAAAATACAGGTGATGTTACCCAATGTAATCTTTCAACTGTTGCTTTGTTAACTTCGCGCATTTATTCGCACATTGTTTATTTGTTCAGATGTTCTATTAGTTATAGGTCAAATATGTATTTTTTACGACTAGAGTGTATCTAAAATGTTTTTGAGAAAATAAATTGTCTTAGAAGTAAACGGTTTCGTCATGTCTAGTTTATAAAGGCATATTTTGGTACAAATCTTGAAGTGGGCCAACTGAAGTGGGAAGGAGCTCGTATGTTACTGAATGCATTTGTATTACTATAGCTACATCCTTACCTCAAATGTTCAACTGATTTTTAACAAAACGATTACGAAAACGTTGCTTAAAATCATCAAACTTGTATTATGAAAAATTACTGTTTGAGGCGAAAAAACGGTAAGCCTAAAAAAAGAAGAAAATCTAAGGCAACTGAGGATTCCAAATACTCGTACGCTAGGAAAGCTTCAAGAGCTATCACCGGGGGTGACTTAGAAAACTTTGTCAACTTAAATGCCGTTTCAAACGCTCTATCATGTCACTTCTGTCCAGAAACATTCACTTCTCATGCCGCGCTTGCTTTACATTCAGTGGATCACCGGGAAGATGGAAGATACTCCTGTCACCTCTGTGATCACCACGAAACATTCCCAAATAACATCGAGAGACACCTCAAGAGGCATGATTCGTTTGGCTGTCTGAAATGCAAGCGCGTTTTTAAAAATAAGCTTTCTGCTTACAAACATTCCAAGCATCATCCGGAAGAATTTGTGCGAGATATGCGGATTCAAACTCAAACCGATGTATATGAAAAAACATCACGAAAGGAGGCATACGAGTAACCCCAAGAAAAAGATATATACGTGCGAGGTTTGTAAAAAAGAATTCCTGCAACACGGGAACCTCAGAAGACACTACTCTCAAAAACACGAGGAACTGTGTATCAAATCAGCGACATTCGCTGTGTGAGAAAATCATTGCTGAATATGCCGATATATGACGGGTTATTTATATGTTGTACTTTCTGAAGAGAGGTTCAAAGTTATGAATTACGAAAAACTGAGAATTACGAGAAATCATCACCGCGCCTGTGTGTGTAATTACGGATAGCATAATTATTTCTCATCTCTCTCATTTTTGAAATTCAGCAAATTTGTATATGTAATTTCCAGAATGGATAAGAAAAAGTGGATGCGCAACTAATTTCAAGCTTTGAATCTCAATTAAGTGTATTTGAGACGAGAACCCAATGTAATTATCATCAACACATATTAGCACACAAGTCCTCACTTTAACTATACACGTATGCCCTGCCGTTTTCTTCCAGTTTTAGTCTATAGTATAAAACTTACAGCTTAGACCTCCAGTAATGCCATCTCAGAAGCAGATTTTACATCACATCAGAGCCAAAGATTGATAACAAGCCTCATGACGTTTAGGCAACAAATATAACTAAGGGTTAAATTAACATCTTATAGAATAACCTACATAATGTCAAAAAAAAACAGCATAATGTCAAAAATAATCGGTATAATGTCTCTTTTCAAGATACGTGATACCCGTGCCGGTCGCGGTGCTTCGGGATTTAGGTTTCTGTCTACGCGGCTGCTACTATATAAGAAAATATCAGTTCAGAAATGACATTTTAGGGTTGGAAATGAAATGAGTACAAGCTTGTCATATGTTTCTGTGTAGCTCACGTCATTGTTCTAAATATATGTCATATTCTTTCTCCAGTTTGGCTGTGACGCTCATATTGATTAATACAATTGATCTTGAAACAAGATAATCAATGCAAAGTATTAAACATTAGTAATAATAGTTATAGTCGCTATTGACTTTAATAAGGTACATTATATGGGGAATTAAGTAGTCGGAACTTCAAACTTCGTTTTTAAAAAAACTTCATTTGGTTCCAACAATAGTGTACATCGACCGAACCGGAATTACAGAGTGTGTGTTCGCTGTGACTGAGACTGAATGACTGACTCATAATTAAGATAAAATCGTTAATATAAACCAAAAGTGATGAGCTAGTAAAAAGGAATATACAATGCAATTATTATACCAATTAATAAAGTGCTAAATGGCAGCAACATAATTTCTCCACCCTTAGGATGAAGTTTTGAAGGGCGCAAACAAAACTTCGTGCCTCTGGGGTTGAATTTCGATTTCTTCTAAATGCTGGCTTCTTTAAACCTACTAAAAGTGTATGCAATGCATGACTATCATACAGTGACTTTTTACTAGTTTTAATAGCATCAACTGTTTCATGAATATATGTATAAATAGTTATGTAAATGATTGAGTATGGTTGCAACTCTAGAATAAAACTGTAAAGAACTTTCATTAGAATTTTGTATAAGGGCAGTCATATCTGAGATAAGACTACTCTCGTTTCTTTGATTACCAAAATGAGCAATTAGCCAAATTTTGATGCTGTTCCAGTATGTGGAACCGCTAAGAGAAAATACTTGCCCTGCAGCACCGGTCAATTCCGAGAAAATGCGATGCAGCAGTATTTTGTTTTGGACACATCCTGTATCGTCAGTGTTCCAATAGTTATTTAATAAATCTGTGCTTATTTTTAAATATCTATATAGTCTACAAGGATTCCCATCAAATTCTGGGACAATTTGGAGTAATTCTATGTCGAACTGGGGGGCATTATTTTTACTGGGGGGTCATCGTTATTATATTCTCTGTATTTTCGTTTAGTATGTAGTTGGAACTTCAAACTCCGTTTTCAAAAAAACTTTATTTGGTTCCAACAATAGTGAACATGGACCGAACCGGAATTACAGTGTGTGTGTGTTCGCTGTGACTGAGATTGAATGACTGACTCATAATTAAGATAAAATCGTTAATATAAACCAAAAGTGATGAGCTAGTAAAAATGAATACAATGCAATTATTATGTCAACTAATAAAGCGTTAAATGACAGCAACATAACTGGGGTGAGATTCAGCACCATCTATTCTATCATCTAACCCCGTTAAAAAGGAACTTGAAAAATGTGATAAACAAGAAATAATACAATTGAAAAAATAATGCCGATTCACTTGATCAAAGAACAAAATGGCCACAAGTAGTTTAACTCTGCTCTTCACCCACAATGTTGTCATCAATTTATAAACGGTTATATTCCGTATAAGTTGCCCCTCGTATAAGTTGGATGCGAACATACATAACAAAGTAATTAAGTGAATCATGACAAACATGCTCATACAAATCCGTAGTGCCTAGTTTGACTACTTTGCGACCCAGCCTACCGCCCTATCGGCAGTACCGGAACACCCAGCAACGTGGTAACGCAGCATCGGGTTGCATTCACGAATAGACAAATTATTCTTTAGTCGTCCCTCAACATTATAAAAATCATGTCTCAATCATTGTGTTAAGGGAAAATGTACGGCAAAGTCTGTGATGTATGAAACATGACTACGAATTACAGGGGTTGAAAACACGCAAACTGTTTTTCGCCTTTTTCTCATGTGCTACTGGACCAATTATCAAAACCTATAAAGCTTTTTGGTCCTTGCAATAGTACGAGCCCCTTCCCACTTCAGTTAGCTCAACTATTGAAATCTTAGTTTTTTTCTTATCAAACACTGTTACGCCAATGGTCATTTGGCGCGCGCGCCACTGTGTACCAGCCACGACCACTGCGCAAGCGCTGCCTGACAGTTTTTGAATCCAGCCAATGGGGACGGAGACACCAGGAGATCGAAGCGCCGCGACTAAGATAGGAGGTGTCGAGATAGAACGCATCAACAGGTTCAAGAAATTTGTATTGTCACTCATTTACCAAATCAAATACAGTCCACTTTTGTAAACTCAAATAAACCTATCACCAGACTGGAACGGATGTGTCCTTGCCGCACATAACAAACACAAATAATAAAAATGTAGCAGGGTGATATAGGTTTAAAATATTAACAATGAATATTTTGATAATATATAGTAGAAAACACCAACTTTATCACTCCCTAATCAAATTTGCAGCATAAAAATAACACATGTTGCAATTACAGCATATCAACCTATTTTCATTTCAATGCAAAATAAGTTGCATAGGTGGCTGTGAAAAATAAAAGCCATGACAATTGTTTTTATTAATCACAGCTGTCAGAATACGTTTAAAATAGTTTTGGGTAGTTAAAGTTTTCAAAATGTGTAGAGGAAAGGTTGTTAGTGAGAAAATTCGGTTACTGATAATTAATTTTTTTAATTCTGGGAAATCAAATTCAGAGATTGCAACTTTGTTAGACTTATGGCGGTACAGTGTGAGAAATATTGTTAGAAGATATAACGTAACTGGTTCAGTTAATATTAAGCCACGATATGTGAAAAAAAATAATATCACTAATGCCGACCCAAGAGCATTAAGAAGAATAATCGTGAAAAACAGGCGTGCCAATTATTTAAAATGAAGTGCTCTGTGGAGTGACGTTGTTGGAAGGAGAATTTCGAGGCCCACAAACTGAGATTTAGCACCTGTAAGGTAAGTTTTCTTATTAAAAAAAAGTGAAGTAAAAACCCTAAAGTTGCACAACTTGTTTATAGGCCAAAGAAAAGCCACTATTAACTCCACTGCAAAAGAAAAATCGGCTTAGATGGGCTAAAGAACATAGACAATGGACACCTCAACAATGGTGTGCAATACAATGGCGTGATGAGGCCCGATTCGAAGTTTGTGTTGGTGACAGTCGCAGTAGAATTATTCGCAAAAAAAATGAAGCATTCCATATTGACTGTCTGAAGAGAATAGTGAAATTTCCAGCACTCATTATGGTCTGGGGCAGTATGTCATCAACAGGAGTAGGAAAACTTCATTTTATTGATGGAAATGTGGATACAAACAGATATTTGGCAATTTTAGAAGAATCGCTTTTACCAGTGGTGGAAGAATGTTTGACATCCGGGAAAGATTTTATGTTTCAGCACGATGGTGCAGCGTGACATACCTCAAAAAAGGATATAAAATGGATGGAAGAAAATAATGTGCCACTTTTGAAATGGGTTTCTAGCAGTCCAGATCCTATTGAAACTTTGTGACACGAGATGAAAAAGGTTCTACGACAGCATCCTGCTCGTGTAATCACCGAACTGAGACAAACGCTTCAAGGAATATGGGATTGTTTCACACCAAATTTTTGCCAAAACTTGGTTAACACCATGCCCCAAAGAATGTCAGCCGTAATAAAAAATAAAGGTGATGTTACCCAATGGTAATCTTTCAATTGTTGCTTTGTTAACTTCGCGCATTTATTCGCACATTGTTTATTTGTTCAGATGTTCTATTAGTTATAGGTCTAAGTGATTTTAAATATGTATTTTTTACGACTAGAGTGTATCTGAAATGTTTTTGAGAAAATAAACTGTTTTAGAAGTAAATAGTTTTTAGTTAAAATGCCCAATATTTTAAGACAAACAACGCATGCATATTGGTTTAAAAGGTATTGTCAACAGTTCAAACGGAAGATATAGATCTGGTACAAATTCTGGGTAAATCATTCGACTCTATCCGTATTTTATTTCAGAGATTTGTCAAATTATGTATAACACCTGCAAGCAACACCAAAATATTCTAATAAACCAAAGACAACATGGACGATGCCATGATTATACGTACATAACCACCAGCTATATTGTGCAAAAATATATTCCTTTATTGAAAATTAAATGCTTATATTTCAGGTGGACATTACAGATATAAAGTGATAAACATTAGTAAAGTTGTGTCTAAATATGGGATTTGTGGAAGATTTAACGCAGGTAAATTCAGTTTTTCATCTTAAAAATCTAGACATACCTACTTTTAATAATATTTTTAAAATATGAATCAAATACGAAGCCCGTAGAAATTGCGTAACTACTTTGCAGTATAATCACAATAAAATTTGTTGCGCAAGTAATTCAATAGCCGTGTATCACAGTGTTTATCATATGTATGAAATTCACAATGGCCAATATGTAAGTAAACAAGATGACTGTAATGTGTTAGTTATATATTCTTCACTTCACCTTTGCAATATATAAGAAATAGTTTGGTTGCAATAAAGTAAAAAATAATAATAGAATAGTTGTATAGTTGACAAAAACTGGATCTTCCTCTGACGCAAATGTTCTATAGCGGCTGCAAGATGTTTACACTTTTTTTGTATAAGTGTTATATGCAGCCCTTATACAACCTCTTAAATAACTGAACTGCCCTATTAGGTGTGCCCGTTCCGCTTGTATAACTGTTCTAAGAGCGTTTTGCCAATGTTCTTACAGCAAACAATGCTGTGAAAGGAATACTGTATAATCATTCTGGCAACTCTGATAGGAGTGATAACTGTTAGTTGATTTTTTTATATCATTGACTCTCGGTATTCGTGTGAAATTTGCTCATCGCATTCCAACCCATGAAAAGCATCCATTTCGACGACATTATAGAGACGTTAGTTCCTTTGAATAACAAAAACCCGTATCCAATTAGTGCCGTCTGGTTCTCTGTTTCTTTCCTTAAGTGTAGGAAATAACTGCAGATCGCAGTAATTCCCTGTTTATCTGTATTCTGTACAAGAGATACCATTACGCCGATATCGATGAAATAAGTAGTAAATCCCTTAATAAGCCAATCGAGACCCTTGAAACTTCAGTGGCCTGGAGCTTAATAAAATGTTTCAAACTTTCGTTTGTAGCTTATATACGATGTACATTACTATAAAGTGGGTAGCCAATAAATTGAACTTTCAAGTGGATACGTTCAAGTTGTTGCTATCTTATCAGTATTGAAGGCACCTGAAATATTGTACGTTGGGAAATACGATTTAGGGATTCTATTTACCGAAGATAATTGAGTTATCTCGCTAAGCACCTCTACTTATTGATTCGTCTGATGTGACTGGGTCATTTTGGCGCTGTTTTACTTTTTTCTTTTGTGTTGACTACAAATTTTGTTGTACTTATTAGGGTTAGTCTGAAACATAAAACATAATGCGGGATACTACATTTTCATGACATTTCTAATTAAGATGACCCAGGCAAGTGTTTTTTATACCGAAGCAACCGCGCAGACAAAGCCCTAAATGCCAAGACAGCGCAGCTGCTATGAGGATTCCAAAGAAATTTTGTTAATCAAATTTTTGAACTGCCTAAGGTTAGTTGAACTGGGAAAAGCTCCTTCTTGTAGATTGGTCTACAATCTCGACACCCTCGGGACAAAGGAGCGGTCGTATCAGCCAGTTCTGGATGTATAAAGTTCGAGACGGTTGAGATGGGAGGCCAAAGTCAGACGAGTCTGCTGGCCAGCACATCGCGCGGCGGCATCATGGAGGAGAGCTCTGAGGACCAAAGCCCGTTGGTGTAGCGGTAGAAGAGAGCTAGACCGCCGACGACCCGCCGCGCCGGTGCGAAAGGGTCCCAAGACTGTCTGATACAGAAGAGTCATCGATCAGTCGGACAGCCATCTCTGGACAGCATAAATAATGTAGTCGGGGCGGCAGCACCCCAAACCTGTGAGCAATACTCGAGGCAAGGCTTTGTCTGGGCCTTGTAGAGGGTGAGCAGGTCATGCGGAGAAAATTGTTTCTTAGCCCTAAACAAATAGCCTAGCTATTTCCCAGCAGCTGCCGCTATCTCGACTCCGACCAGCCGAAATGACTGGCTCTTTGGCAGAACTTGGCCAACTATCAAAATCGGATGAGCGCTAGGACGCTCTTAGTCGACAGTGTATAGAACTGTGTCTTGGAAGCACTAATCTGTACAAGATTGTTGCGTCCCCAAGCAGTGACAATCTCCAGGTCTCCCGTCAGGGAGGAAGCAGTCTCTTCCTTCTTCCAGCTCAGCAGGGATCCGGCTGTCGCTCTGAATTCCTGCATGTAGAGTGCTGTCATCAGCAAAGCTGTGGATTGAGTTGATCGTACAGGCTAAGAGGTCGTTGATATACAGCGTACCTCAGTACAAAGTCTTAGGGTTTTCGAGATATTCAGATTTTCAAATTTAAATCATAAATTAGTAACAGAAACAAAATAAACTATTTAAACATGCTTTATTATTCAAAGTGAGAACCATTGTTTCCAATACATGCTCAAGCTCTACGTCTTACTTCGATAGTTGTTGAATTTAATAACCTGTCTTGCTGCATTAAATAAAAAGCTTCTCGAATTTTTCTTATTAAATGGTCTCTTGATACGATTTCTTCAGTGTAACTGTAGAGCCCACCGCCAGACATAGAAATCCAATGGTGTCAAGTCCGGGGATCTAGCAGGTCACGCAATTGGTCTATTCAGCTACTTGGAAAAGAATCGTCCAAACATTGTAATGAGCTGGACATCCGTCGTGTTGGAAAAAAATTTGCATGTCATCTGGAATTTCTACTTCTACAAGTAATTCGAGAAGATCATTTTGCAAAGAGTGTTGTAGATAACTGTCGGCGTTTTCAGGCAAAAAATGAGGACCGATTAATCTTTGTCCCATGACGGCTGCCCATACTTAAACGGAAAATTTGTGCTGGAAATACAGCTGTTTTTTCCACTGTAGATTTTCCTCCTTCAGCCCATTGATGCAAATTGTAAAAATTTATAATGCGTTCCTTTGAAAAATTGGATTCGTCCGTCCATAGAATGCTTTCCAGGAACCGTTAACTCTCAATGTCACTATGTAAGAGAAAATGACCAAATTGGCTTCTGCGAATAGGATAACAGTCTTCAAGTCCTTGTACGCCGATACCATGAAAATGATATTTTCGTTCACGGTGCGTAATACTCCAAACCTTCCTTGTAGTGGGATCATCTTCAAACGTTTGGAGGATTAGATCTTCGGCTTCAAGATATGGACCTGGATTAACACTAGGTTGATTAAGTGTTACATTTCCAGTCTCGTAAAGACGTAAAGTATTGTAAAACACTCTGACAATAGGCAATCTTCTTCCAGGATATCGCTCTTGGTAGAACCGTCGTGCTTCTAGTCCATTACCATCTGCTCTGATATTATATGTAAACGATATCAGCGTATTCTTGGTTAGTGAAAGCGGCCATTTTACAAACTAATTAGTTCAGGATTTTTGGACTGAAATTCATGAATTACTATTGATTTGTTTGGAAAGGAGTAAAGCAAGAATGTGTGGGATTTAGTTTTATCATGCACGCAAAAACGTTCCTTCTTATCAGCATCACAAAGAGAGGAAAACATGTATTTATTATTTGTTTACAGTCAATTTGTTTTTCTTTTCTTTACCTTCGGAGAAAAAGCCACACTGTCAGGAATTTAAAAACTCCATGATCTGTCACTTATCAACCGCCGCAACATGAGGTTGCAGCTTGATGGAGCTCCCGCACACTTTGCGCGAATTGTACGAGTACATTTGGATGCGCAACATTCCCCATGGACAGGTCGTGGAAGCACTGTCGCTTGGTCACCCGATTTAATGCCCCTAGATATTTTTTTCTGAGGTACAATGAAGCTGAAAGTTTACTGTCATGTGAGCTCGTGGAACGGATCCATACCGCTGCGAACGGAATTAGAGCTGACACGGATATAGTCCGCCGCTCAACACGACACATGGTTTTAAGAGCAACAATGTGCATAGCCAATAATGTGCATAACCAATGTTAGATAGCATCTACGAGTGATATCTTTTAAGTTTTGCATATGGTAATAAAACAACATGGTAGGTAGTTTTAAATGACTTTATTGTTTTTCGAAGTATTCTCCACGAAGATTAATACACATCTGCATGCGTTCGAACCAATTTTCGAACCACTTATTCCACTCCTTTGCTGGCAGATCAAAAACGGCATTTTTGAATGCATCAACTGCTTCTTCTGGTGACTGGAACCTTTGACCACGCAGTCTGTTTTTAATTTTCGGGAAAGTAAAGAAATCGTTAGGACTTAGATCGAGACTATATGGAGGATGGTCCAATAATTCCACGTTTTCTTACGTTAAATACTGCCTTGTTTTTTGGGCTGTGTGCGAGCTTGCATTGTCTTGGTAGAGGACGATTCTTCTTTCGAGGAAATTGTCGACTGATGTGGTGCTTCGATGCCGAAAACATACGGTAACTCAGCAAGGCATTCTTGTTGCGATAATTGTCTCTGAAAGTTGTAATAAATTATGGCGCAAAAATGTTCTCGGTTGAGTTCCATTTTTCTAATGACTTGGTAACACTTAAAAAGTCACTGTAGTGAGAACACTGCACGTATTGTTGTGAAACTTTGAATTTAAGTTTAATAAATACTGGGGTTAAGATTCAGTTCAGGCAGCAGCGGTGGCCGCAGTAGTAGACTCTTCGGTCTCCTGATCAGTCGCCGTGCGCTGTGCGGGTTCGAGTCTCGTCCCAGGAGAAATTTTTCTCTTGGCTATGGATGTTGTGATTGTCCGTAGGTGGTAGACGGTCTCTCACTGTCGAACACACGTGTTCCCTCGCCAGAGTCCGTGTCGCGTTCCCCCTTTCCCCTGTATCCCCCTATAGCCCAACGTTACCCAATGGGTGTTTAGGCCTTAGGCCTTCGTGGTAGTTGTAGTATAAAAAAAACTGACGTTGGATCCGCGAGGCCTACTATGTTCCTATATGCAAAACTTAAAAGACATCCCTCATATTACTTAACCTAGAAGACTTACGATAACAAATTTGGTGTCCTTCTGTAGATAACATAGCTAGCTGTAGAGTTAGCACAAAAAAGTACAACTTCACATACCAGTTTTTGAATGGTGTGCGGAAATGAACAAAATAATCAATTTTCTTGCATATTTTTTTCTGCTTTTATCTGTTTTTATGTATGTTTGAAGGTTAGTATCAATACAGGTTTTTTAATAATCGCCAGGGCAACATGTTATCGTTCAAATGACACCAAATTTATCATTCTGTGACACTTATGTACTCAGTTATTACAATTTTTTTACATGCACTAGCGTAATCGTAACGTAAAAATAAAAATGGCTGCCATTTCACGGGTGGTGAGGTAGGACATTGTAGGGGGATGGATCTGTCGATAAAAATAGCTGAAAAATATTCCCCTTAAATATCGGTATGTCATGACCAAACGCATTGTATATCTTCATCTTCCTCATACATACCCCTATGTGTGAATGTTTGTTCGGTAAGCTCAAAGATATACGTTTTTTAGTTGTGTGTCTCCGTCTCGAAAACTTTGTCGTTACGCATGAGTGCCTTCCCAACTAACAATTATCACTCCTATTAGAGTTGCAAGAATGAGTATACAGTATTCCTTACACAGCATTGTATACTGTATGAACATTGGCAAAACCCTCTTAGAACAGCTATACAAGCGGAATGGGCACACCTAATAGGACACTTTAGTCATTTAAGAGGTTCTATAAGGGCTGCAGGTAACAGTTATACAACAAAAGTGCCTCTTGCAGCCGCTGTAGGACATTTGCTTCAGTGCAAGATTTAGTTTTTGTCAACTATACAACTATTCTGTTACATGATTCTACTTTATTGCAACCAAACTATTTCTTATGTATTGTATAGACTTATATATCGGCCATTGTGAATTTCATACACACGTATATGATAAACTTCTACACTGTGATATAGTGGTATTGAATTACTTGCGCAGCAAATTTTACTGTGATTATCGTGCAAAGTACTTACACAATTTCTACGGGCTTCTTAATTGATTCATATTTTAATAATGATCAAAAGTATGTCTAGATTTTTAAGATGGAAAACTGAACTTATCAGCGTTAAATCTTCCACAAATCCTATATTTAGACAAAATTACACTAATGTTTATCACTTTATATCTGTAATTTCGAACTGAAACATAATTATTTAATACTAAATAGAGGAATAAATGTTTGCCCAATATGGCGGGTGGTTGTGTATAATCATGGCATCGTCCATGTTGTCTTTGGTTTATTAGAATATTTTGGTGTTGTCTGCAGGTGTTATACAACAATTCGACAAATGTCTGAAATGAAATACCGGCAGAGTCGAAAGATTTACCCAGAATTTGTACCTGATCTATATCTTCTGTTTGAACGGTTGATTAAACCTTTTGAACCAACATATTGGTTATGGCATTTTAACAAAAATATGGCAGCAGAAAGTTAGGTTATGGTGAAGTTGTATACCAACATATTTATCAACAAATGTATGCCGAAGACAGCAATTTTGTACTACAAAGGTTGTAATATTGTTGCATATGTACAGCCTTTAATAGTTACTGAACCACAGTTGTATAAGTGCTTCCGTTGGGAGCAATTTGTTGGTTAAAGTAGTAAATTTGCACAGCATAACAACCAGGCACGGGTTTGATTTACAAACGTTACCATGGATGCCACAACACAACTATTTTGACTAACATGCAAATATGCCGTATGAAATAGTTGTATAAACGTTTATGCAACAGTTAAACATTTTTCCTATAAGGTGTTGTATAACCATGCTGTAAGAATATTTTAAACACCTCATTTTAGAGCAAATATGTTGCAGAAAGCAAATTTGCAATCCACACAACATTAAGCCAGCATTTTGATGTTCAGGCAACAACAATAGAGATCTTTTATAGCTGAACGGTTCTTTTACCAAAAGCTTTGCTGGTTGGGTTTCAATCATATTTTTCAGAGTGACAACTTACTTGACATTGGCGTGCAATTCGAGCTGTTATCAACCTTCAATATAAAATTGTACCTAACCTGAAAGTTAAGCAGCGATTCAAAAACCAGTCCTACATCATACTCAAAAACCCTGTGTAAGCACAAGTTACTCAGATAAAGAGCACAGAAACAGTGCAATGAAAAATAAAGCCTGTAAAATTCGCATGCTATTCTAGCAGCACTCGGGCTGCTATTGTCGTATCAGGCGGCTGGAGTTCGATTCATCATAAATAGAAACGTAATGCAGTAACTATTTATTAAAGCACAATGGCTGCGGAACAAACGCGGTTTCCTTGATTAATGAAACTACACAGGAAAAGAAACAGAGAAATGCATATTTTGAGGGCCACTGCTGGTATTGTTTGCTTTAGAGTCGATGAAATGGGGGAAAGTTTCCATTTTTCTCTGGGCACCGCACTCGATTCGGGAAGCTACGGATTGTTGAGTAGTTTTATTAGGGTGGATACGAATTAACCAGCACAGGCGATAACTCGGTGAAAATCCGGTGTAATTGTATTGTTAGAGTAGTCATCTTTGCTAGTGTCAGTGAAAGCTTCATCGTAAAAGTATTCTCTACTTAAGACATCAACGTTGTTCCCACTGTTGTTGCTCGCAGCTTCAATTTTTGCACACATTTTTATCTAACAGTTGTACTTTGTACCCTTGTTACATCCGACACTTTACGGTTCGTTACACCCACATACACACACATTTAGCAGACTGAGTGCCTCGAGCTCATACTCATTGTTGAATGTTTTTTGTGACTGGCGTGTTTGGCAATTACGATTTGTCTGCCTGAGCAAATATGGCTTTAGAATAGTCTATTAAATCACATATACAAAAATCGTCTCAGTCCCAACAGTGACCTTTTTCAAGCACAATTGACACTATTGACAATATATAGTCAACGCCAAACAAAGTGGCGTGCACGTCATCACGATAAAAATTCCCCGACCTAATGCCTAGGTTTCTATCACAAACAATTGCTCTATTGCAGTTTCATATTAATGTGATATATAAATTGTAAAATGGTCATTACTCTCTTATTATGGTTAATAGTCATATAAACATTGTTATTAAAATATCACATAAGTTGCTTTCTGATAAATTTAGACGCATTATGCGAAATAAAATGTTTTGCAAACGCTCCAATCACTTATCGACATGTAAACGCACTAAACCGATTTCGCAGCGTTGACACATTGTCACCTTGAAACTTATTTAAACTGGGAACTGACATTTGTATTAATTTTGACACTGAATCAATTTGTGGCATTTCAAATCTTTATAAATCCTTTGGCCCCGCATACTGTAAATCAACAACTGTTTGTTTCAAAACAAAATTATTCATTTTACGAGTAGATAAAGGCAATTTTGGTATATAAAGATGCCCAAACAGTTAAATAGTCGGTGTAAGGAACTCGTGGCCTCGTTAATGCACTACTTTGAGCAAGAAAGGGACAACAACGGGCCTTTGTTGCCTTTAAATGCTGTTCAAGAGGTAGGTTACTAATAATTATATGTAATGTATATTAATAATAGTGAAATTTTATTTCATTTTTTGTAGCGTGTTGCTGCTGCTTTAAAAATTAGTTTAAGGACAGTTAGTCGTATTTCCGAGGGTGTGAAAAGTGATGCAAATTTAGAATCGCCCAAGAAAAAGCGGAGTTATATTAAACGTGTAACCAACACAGCGACATTGGATACAAGTGCCATTCGAGAAGTGATCTATATGTATAATATGTATCACAAAAGTAAGATCTTATTATAATAACTTATCAGAAATTTGCATTAATTTGTTAACTAAATTATAATGTCATATTACACATGGTTTCAGAAGAACAAGTTACGATACAAACTTTATGGTCTCGATTAAGAGATAGGGCATTATTTGATGGTAGTGCCACGTCTTTAAGGCGGTTGCTTAGAGATCTTGGATTTAAGTGGCTTAAGGACAATCCGCGACGAGGGCTCATGGAACTACCAAGTATAGCTTTGAAAAGGGTGGAATTTCTAAGGCAATACAATCAAGCCAAGGTTGAGGCCTTATACCAGTTTGTCTTCCTCGATGAAACTTGGATATTTCAAAATGGGACCATAGGTCGCTCTTGGCAAAATGGAAACCAAAAAAGCGTGAAAGCTATTAAAACAGATGGTAAAAGGTATGTACTTTTACACAATTTGCACTATAAAATTTAAAACTAATATATTTTAGATACATTATATTACATGCTGGAAATGAAAATGGGTTTATTGAGGGTAGTGAAGCGATATTTTCTTCGAAAACAAAATTGAGCGATTACCATGGAGAGATGAACCAGGACAATTTTTTGAAATGGTTTCAACATCAGTTATTAGAAAAATTGGCGAGTCCATCTATGATTATACTGGATAACGCCCCTTATCACAGCATGATATTGAACAAAGTGCCCAACAATGCATGGACAAAAAAAAATATCCAAGACTGGTTGACAAATCAAAACATACCATTTTTAAACACAATGTTTAAAACAGAGCTATTGAGTATTGTTGCTCGGTACATAATCCTTCTTAATTATATATATTTTGGTCGACAGTTTATATTTCTTTTGTTTATTCCTATTCTTAAAATAACTGCTTTTTTAGAAACAAACCACCTAAAATATACGTGACTGATGAATTGGCGGAACAACATGGGCACAAAGTTCTTCGTCTGCCTCCTTACCATTGTATATTTAACCCTATTGAGTTAATTTGGGGCATAGCAAAAGGTTACTATAACAGACATATTGGTAGAGATGGTAACAGTGAAAAAGACTGTTTGGATATGTGGAACGAGGCTCTACAAACGGTTACCCCAGACATGTGGAAAAATAGTGTTCGACATACTGAGCAAGAAATTTTTAAATGGTATGAAAGAGAACGAATTTTTGATCGACCAGACATCGAACCTTTAATAATCAACTTTGAGAGTGATGAAGATTCAGATTCAGACAGCGCTGAAGAAAGAAACTCCGACTAACTTTATTGTACAGAAAAAGCTTACACCAGTAGCTTACCTAATTTTAGAATGCATTTTTCTGTATGAATTCTGTAAAATAAATACCATGCATAAAATTTGGAGGACCCCATTTGGATTTTTATTCAGTACCTTTAAGCTATCAATTAAATATGGTAGTTTCATAGTGTCATCTGATCAATAATTGTCATACTTAATGATTATGCAAGTACAGATCTATAATTTTATTATACTATTATTTTTGTTCTCATTTGAGGTTAATATTGCTTATAAACCTAGATATGTAAATAATAAATTCTATTATTTTACAAAAAGTTTGGCAACAATGTAAATTTTTCAACACACCCACCTTGATGATGTGCACGCCACTTTGTTTGGCGTTGACTATACTTTGTTTATCTGTCTTCCAGGTGACCCTTCGTTCTTTTTTCATTTACACATTCGTACAATAAAGAGGAATTCTAAACATATATGTAGCTTAATTTGAGTAGCCATAACTAATGTCATAAGGGCATCTAATTTTTACGAAAAAATCGAATAAACACGTTGCTAAGTAATAATTTATCAATATGCCGTTTTTTGTTAAAAAAATATTACTTTGCATTGTGGTTTTTCGACTTGTTTCCAAAAAATTAGATTACCGAATGGTATTTGACAAGACTATATCATGACCAACAGATTATTCTGTATTCAAATAGCTTACAAAACATACTACCTATTAAAGTATTTTTTTACGTATCTTTAAATGGATCAAAAATTATTTTAGACTTCATTAAATTCATATCTTGCATTTTTTGCAACGGTAAGCATCCCACAAACCGACGCGAAATATTCGCTTTGGCTGCGAAAATTTCGCGGCGATGAATTCGCGATCTGATTAAAACGCGGCGGTTTACGGACAGGCTCAGACTTGTGCGAAGCGAATGCGATTGTTCCAGCGTTTTTATCGCGGCGTATTTCAGTTCGCCGTTGACCGCGTTTTTTGACGCCGTTCTTCAAAAATTCGCAATGGCAAAAACGGAATTATTGATAGAAATAGTGAAAAAGTATCCTTGTTTGTATGATTTGTCGAACGATGAATACAGGAATGTGAGAAAGAAAAACAAGATTTAGATGGAAATAGGAAAAGAATTAAATACAAATGGTATGTACCTAATATTTTTTATTAACTTGTTAAATAGTTTACAGTCTACACAAATGTGAAAACGAACATTCTATATATTGGGCATAGGCATGTCAGAATTAAAATAATTTACGAATTTGTCACGAGTAGAAAATGCTAGCCTTGCTGCCCGCCGAGGATCATTTGCTATATCAGTAAAAGCTCAAAGCACGGGTTCTGGGGGATCTAAGAATTGAAAATATTTGTCATCGCCACTTTTACTTCGTAAAAAATTGTGTAAAACACATGCCGTACATACAATTAGAATAGTAGTATCTACTTTAGTTTCTAATGGCCTGTAAAATATTCGCCATTTTTGAGACAAAATACCAAACGCATTTTCCACGACCCTTCTAGCTCGACAGAGTCTTACATTGTTTTTCTCTTTTCTGACGTCTGTTAAAGTCTGCTTATAAGGAAATGGTCTCATAAGGTATGGTTTTAAAGCAAATGCTTCATCACCAATTAAGACGTACGAGCAGATTTCATTTTGCCCAGGGAGAAATGTGCAGGGACACTCATTAAATTTTGTTCAAATCGTTTTCCCATGTTTGAGGTTTCGAAAATACCCCCATCACTATTTTTTCCGAAACCACCAATATCAACACATATAAATTTATAGTCCGGGCCAACAATGGCCATAAGTACTATTGAATATTTATGTAAATAGCTCCAGTAATTGGAGCCACTGTTGTTAGGTCTCTTGATTGTTACATGTTTACCGTCCACGCTGCCGATGCAATTGGGAAATCCCCATCTATTTTCAAATTCTTCAGCACATTTTTTTCATATATTCTCTGTTGGTTCTGGTAAATATATATGTTCCATATGTCTGCATATCGCTTCACAGACTTCGGTTACGATTGCACTCACTGTTGTAAAGCCAACTCGAAAGCTATGCCCAATGGTATAGAAGGTGTCACCAGTGGCAAGGAATCTATAAAAAAAAGGTGGAAGAATAATCAGAGACACATTTGCAAAATATATAAAATCTACCAAACCAAAGACCGGCCAAGCATGGACAACATAAAGAAATAGCAGTGGGCTGACTACATGGAATTTTTCCGTCCTTTTTTGGCATTTGCCAAAACGTCGTCTAATGTGAAAGATATTGACGTCATACATTATGAGACTGCCGGATTTAACTCAAATATATATCAGGAAAGGGCTGGAAATGTAGAAACTGAAAATTTGGAAGACCGCGGCCATGGAGAAGATGAAAATGCTGATGTAGATGCAGAAGATGCACAGAACGCCTCGGCAACACAGACAGCACCACCTTCTTCATTGAACACTACAGCAGTGACTACTCCAGGCCACACCTTTCCGCAGACTGCAACTACACCAAAATATAAAACGAGCAGAAAACGCTATGAACCACCATCTTCGTCTGTACAACAGCTCATTAATTATTTTGAAGGTAAAAAACCTAAAAAAGAGAACGAGGCCATTGATTCACTTTTCTTGGCACATGCACAGACTGTGAAAACACTTCCCTTAAAGCGTCAAGCCCGAATAAAACTAAAAATAGCCGAATTAATAGCGCACGAAGAATTTGAACATATTGAAGAAATGTCTTCAGCGTCTACCCAGAATTCTGCAAGTATGTATGATAGTAGTATGTCGTCCTTTCCAAGCGGCACTGGGTTTACTCCAATAATATACCCAACAGAGGAGGCAAATTCTGCCTCGAATTATTTAGCAACATTTAATCCTAGTGGCAACATGTAGTCCAATTGTTACAATAAAATATTTATTTCACGATCCCTGAAGTTTTCGTATTCGATAAGCCTACTAATTTTAATACAAATAATTTTTTTACCTGAGTGTAATAGCAAGTCGTTCTTCTGGCGAAGTAGCTTCACGATAATTTGTGTCAGATTTTCGTATTTCATCTTTCACCAAGTTCAATATTTCATCGAAACACTCTGGAGTCATTCTAAAATATACGCAAAAGCGCTGTTCATCCAGCCGAAGTTGTGGCATCAAGGTATGGTATTCCCCAAATTTATTTCGTTCCAAGTTAATATCATGTACCCACTTCCTTCGTTTCCTAAACAAAATTGAAACTATTTGTTTTATGTACTTCGTTAAACTTAATACATACCCAACTATTAAATGGCGTTAAATAAACATAACTTACCGTGCATTTTGTTCCTCTTCTAAAGCAAAAAATAGAAGTGCCTCCTCTTCTTCTGAAGACGAGCTCATTGCAAAAGGCAAAAATAAAATGTACGCAACCTGTCGAAACCTTCACGTTCGCGGAGCGAATAAGACGCTTTGTGGTTTGTGGGATGCTGTATTCCACATTTCCTTCACAACTAGTTCTTTGTAATTTTCACCGTCTTCTTCCTTCATATTTACGCTCAATCCTTCAGGATTAGGCTTAGATGCTCTAAACTTGTAGTTTCCAAAAGCTTGACGTATGGGTTTTAACGGCACACTCTTCTCAATTGTCAGATCAACATTAGTCAAACAATCACTTCCAAAGCGACTCATTTTCTCTACATAAGCTGACTAGCACTGTTTAAAAGCAATATGACAAAAATTGTTGACAATAAAATCAGGAAAATTGTTTAGCATCATTTTCTGGTGACCTACGAGACCGTAATTACTTGTTATCAAAGATGTTGTAATTTTTGGTGACAACAGATGTCATGTTTTACCGCTGGTAAACTCGAAAAAACTGCTGACAGGTGCTGTCATACAATTTTCCCATCCAGAAACCATTTGTAATTCAAAATTGCGCGTTTGTGATTGGTAGAAATTAAGACGAGACAAAGAGTCAAGCATAAAAACCACAGAGTGAGTTTCAAATCTTGCATTAGAGTAAGTAAAGTGCAAATATTTATGTGCTTCAAGGCGTCTGAAACTATAGACGACGAGAGGTGTCTTGCAGTGCTTGCAATGATGTTTTTCATATTTATAAAAATCTGCTATATGAATTTGAGTAAATTTTGTCATATTGCTACTTATTTTTCTCACCTGGTATCTGTAAATCCACCACTAATCAAATTAGCAGATATGCCGGCGTTGAAAGCGTTACTGAATCTTTAAAATGACGGGTGTGCGGCTCGTTTCATCTTTAAATAGAGTGGATGTGCGTATACTGTTAATGCCAATACTTTTATGCACACGCACCATATTTAGATGTGCAGTTTCAACCGCCTGTTTGGATCAGTATTCTAAATCCTTTTCATCTGATTATTTCAAGACGTATACAGAGGTGACTAAAAAATAATGTTATACTAAGTGACATATCAATCCGAACACCCAGTTTAAATGGTTTTATTTTAATAAAAGTTGGTGAATGTATTTATCTTACTGTAAATAACAAGTGAAAAAATGTTCAGCCTTATCAGTTGGACATTCCGGTTTTTATACTGGTTTTTTTTAATTCACTAACGCTCTAAAAATGAATATTTCAGCCGCAGTAAAGAATCAACGTTGGCGGATTTTGGTTCTTGGCATCCTTTACGATCGGTTACGATGCCTAGAGTACGGAGACCTGTACGATTTCGTCAACTTAGTGAGTTTGATAGGGGCCGTATAGTGGGACTTCGGGAAGCTGGACTTTCTTTTCGGAAAATTGCAGTTAGAGTGCAAAGAAGTGTAGACATTGTGGTTAGGTGTTCTCAGGCATGGCTTCGAGAAGGCCATACGCAAAGAGCAAGGGGCACTGGACGCCGCCGTAGAACAACAGACCGTGAAGATCGCCGCCTAAGATTATTGGCCTTAAGGGACCGTTTCTCCACTACCAGGTCCATTGCAAATGAATGGTTCGCAGAACACGGAAGAACTATTGGCATGCGAAGTGTTTTCCGACGAATGAGAAGTTTTGGCTTGTTTTCATACCGGCCACACTGGGTCCTCCCTTTAACTCGAGAACACCGACGTAATCGCCTTGAGTGGTGCAGACAACGGTCACTCTGGGATCAGGAATGAAACAGTATTGTCTTTAGTGAAGAGTCTCGATTTTGTTTAGGCATGCACGATGGTCGTGCCAGGGTTAGAAGGCGACGTGGTGAAAGGAGGAATCCACAGTTTTTTGTTGAAAGACATGTTCATCACACTGTTGGAGTTATGGTTTGGGGTGCTATAGCTTATGGTTCCAGGTCACCTTTAATCTTCATCAGAGGTAACACGAACGCGCAGCGTTATATCCACGAAGTTCTAGAACCCCATCTTTTACCCTATCTTGACACCCTGGCAGATCCAACTTTCCAACAAGATAATGCCCGACCACATGTTGCAAGAGTCACAATAGACTTCTTTCAACATAATGTTGTCACATTGTTACCATGGCCACTAAGATCTCCCGACTTATCTCCAAGTGAGCACGTGGGGATATGATGGGTAGGAGATTGCTCAATTTGCAACGTCCTCCTCAGACTCTAGAAGCACTTCGAGAGGAGTTGGTGGTTGCCTGGAATGAGATACCACAGGAGGACATTGACCAACTGATCAGAAGCATGCCTAGGCGCGTTGGAGAATGCGTAGCACATCAGGGTGCATCCACACATTATTAAAGGTCAAAGCGCTTTAAAGCAGTGCAATCATTTTGAAATTTTTATCATTTACTTATTATGCTTCATTAAGTACTTATACAAAGTTTTATTAAAATAAAACCATTTAAACTGGGTGTTCGGATTTATATGTCACTTAGTATATAATTTTTTTTGGAAAAATGCATATTCTGCGCATTTTATTGTGCAAGAAAAGAAAATGTTTTTTTGAAGAGATTCACTCTTTGATTAAGGTGGAATATTCCCAAACAATTTTAGAGCTGTACTATGATTTGTTAACAAGTTAAGATTAAAGGAGAAATGCACAAAAATGCATTTTATAGCACAAAAGAAACTAATAACATTGTTTTTTCAGTTATCTCTGTACTCATCATGAAACAATCACACGAAAAGTATTAAGAAGTATCAGAACCTTTGATTGAGAGCCACCTGGATAGTTGAAAACATAAAAGAAAAGGCTTTGTCGGGTCAAAAAGTGGATACTTACATGATGAGACTCTGAGCTAAGAAATGATTACCCAGTTCATAAATAGCTTTTTTCAAGAGATTTTGTTCATGAAGACTGATCCACTCACGTACTATTGGGCCACTGTATAACAAGGAAATATAGCTACTGTTTTCGACTACTCTAGTAAAGCTCTATTGTATATACTACAGCCCAGGAAATACCAAAACTCTTTTCTAAATTCAAGTTCTTGCGACTTCCAATATAATTCTATCGACCCCTTTCTGATGCAATCTCTGTTCTGCAACCAAAACAAGTAAGAGGAGATCATCTTGCCGAGTCTGCTTTCTGTTCGAAACTGTCCATTATAAGAGAGCAGTCGAATTTTAAATGAAATTCAAGTATAAATATCCTCCAGTCATTTTATGTTTGTTTTAGGTTTCCTCTTTCGCAGCAGCCATTTATTTTCAGGGTATGTGTGCAGTTGCAGCGTTGCCAGGTCTTGAGAGCACTATCAACTAATTTCATGAAAACAGCAGCCCGTGTTTTGAAGACAACAGACATAATACGAAATGAACTGAATCTGTTTGCTCTCCGTCCATGTAATCGTGAACTACAAAAGATAACGTTGTTTCATGCTTTTTAGCAATTGTCAGTATGGCTTAGATATAATCGTGAGACAGACAAATCGAAAGCAAACAAGTGAGTGTGGTCTACTGAAAAACTCAGTATGTTGTGCTCAAAGACAACACTGACATTTTCCACCTAAAAATAATCCGCCATAGCTTGATACATCTGCAGCTTACAGGGTATCTGAAAAGTTCCAGAACCTCACGATAATTTGTGAACAATTTTGACCACGTAAATGAGAAGAGCGGACAATATTTTACGTTCAAATATGGTTTGGACCATTCCTAAATTTTGACCTCAGGAAGTTATGGTCAAGGTCAAACCCAGATACGGTGATATAACTTGAAAGGCAGTAGTCGTATGGAGAAACTACCGTGACAATATTTGTATGATTTTTTCCCGGATATTCAAAGGTGACTTTAACCATGGTGACCTTCAAGGTCATGTGAAGGTCAGGTCGATTTTTGTAGCCAGGTAACGGTTTTGAAAGAGCAGTGATGCCATCTGGAACTACATACACAGTTTTCTCTATTATTAAGAAATTAAGGTTGTGTTTGACCTTGGTGGCCAAGTCCAAGGTCAAGTCCCAAAATGGTCAAGAACATTTTCGAACATACCATTTCCCTGTTCTCCATTTCCACCATCAAAAGTATAGGGTCCCATTGAAAAAGAATTTACTTTCAAATGACCATGGCCAAGGTCAGATCCACGGTCATCATCTTGCAATTATCGTTTAGGTAGTATCCCTTTATGACCTCTGGCTTTAAAGTTATATTAGCGTAGCTAGGTTTGACCTTGACCATGACCTTCTAAGGTCTAATTTTAAGAATGGGAAATTTTAAGAAACGGTGCTTAGGCATTAGGTCTTCGTGGTGGTAGGAGTTTAAAAAAAATTACCTTGATGGTCGTGGTCAACGTCAAATCCAAGACCATTATTAGACAGCTGGGGAAAGTACCTATCAAGCACGGGGCTTAGTCCTTTTTGGAACGCCCTGTATATTGTGTATATTGTGCATATGCTGAAATTGAATGGTTACATGTCGATATCTCACACCGTCATTTAAAGTACGACCCATCAAGCTATGGCGAAATATTTAAAGGTGACAGTTAACAGCATTTTCACTACCAAGCCCATAACCAAAAATAAATGTTTTTTAAAGTGCGACTATGGAGTCGTTTCTGATTGTTGGCTAGAGTGGCAATATTTCCGATAACATTCATCATGGTCTATCAAGTAAAAATATCACGTTGAAATGAAAATTTGGTGACGATAAGCCATCCTTGAGAACCATCGAGTGTCCGTATTTAAATTTTAAAATGAGCCTCATTTAGATCAACAGTTGAGGCACGTCGAGGTCAGTCATCTGAAGGCGTAATTAAAAAAAAAAGTGAAACTTGTGAGACAAGCTATAATGAAGAGGCATGCGAATTACAGAATGGGTGTTCTAAATCTGATCCTCTCTATGTATATCTCTTGACAACAAGAGACGATACGTCTTATTTAAATTCTAATTATGCCATATGATATAGTAGAAAAGTGCTAACTTATGTTAGCCCCTTACCTCAAAAAAAGATCAGGCAAAAACATGTTTGGGTCTACCTCCGGAAGTATTCTGAGAGTAGAATTTGGAACACCTGGTATTATTTACTTCTCCCACGGACAAACATACCAGCTTCTTAGAAGCTGACGCTGTTGACGTGGCGTGGTCATTCCATATCATCATGTAATCGACATTCTGTACTGCGACAAGCCGAAGTGAAAGGCTTCTTGGCAAGTTCAGCCATTCATAAAACGAGATCTGTGCTTTGGCGCCTTTTGCCAGTTAATGTGCAGTGCAACATTTAATTGCACCAAATTGTAGAGACGCCAGGAAACGAGATAACGCCTAGATGTTTCGTCGCTATCAACCTTTTTCTTGCATCTAAAATGCTTCGCTATGATGTCGATCGTATTTATCTACATGAAAGGTTAGTTAGTTAGTACATTACAAACACCTTTAGACCCAATACCGATCCTTGGGGAACTCCGCGTTGACATTGCGGGATGAAGAAGATAGTAATATGTTAAATCTGAGGAATCGCAGAGGAAGTCAGCCACAGCATGGCATAGCTGACCGAGAGCTTCTGTAATATTTTTTTGTACCGCAGCAACCGCGCAGGCAAAAGCTCAAATACCAGGGCATCGAGACTGCAATGAGGAGCATAAAGAAACTTTGTTTTTTCGATTTGGACTGCCTAAACTTCGTATCATTTTGAAAAGCTTCCTCAGGTAGATTGTTCCTTAATCTCTATATCCTAGAGAAAAAGGAGCAGTCATATCGGTCAGTTCTGGATGTACAAAGTTCGACACGGATAGGACGGCACGTGGGTCAGTCTGGCAGAAACATCGCGCGGCGGCATCTTGGAGAAGAGCTCTGAGGAGCAAAGCCTGTTGGCGTAGCTCTAGAAGCGATGCCGAGACAGCCCAACTCTGAAGAGCATCGAACATGGATAATATAGTCGGGAGCAGATGTGAGCAGTAGGATAGGTCTTATCTAGGCCTTGTACAAGGTGAGGAGGTTATGTGGAGGAAAGTGCTGCTAAGCATATGAAGAAAAATGTTATCAGCTGTAACAAATGACCCTACAGTTGTGTGACGTAAACTAGGAGATGTTTGGTTAATCTTCGGTGTTGGAAACAAATACGAACTGACCTTATTTGGGCGGTGAGGTTTGATATGAGCTAACATCTCTTCAATACGATGACAGAATTCCTGCCAGGAACAGAATCGACTGGCGTTTTTAACGTTCCTGCTCTCAAGGAACTTCAAAAATATCTCCAGCATTGAAAACCTCCCAGTGACGAATTAAGTGTATATGAGTATAGTAGGCTTACCGTTTACTGTGCCATGCTGGATGGTCTGACCAAAAGTAGTTATATAGAGAATGCCATTGAAATCTGTTGCTCGACCTCATTGACCTTAGGTTTGACATTTTTGGCACTACAGATTTACAATAAAAACACATCTATCCACCAAATCAAGGGCAGTTCGCTCAGAGATGCCTGGGCATCCATCAAGGAAGCGATCGTGCTCTGTTGCCAAACTGACAAGAATGCTTTATAAACTGCGACATTTATGCTGATATGATTGAAGTAGTCAGGGCCGGATCCACAGAGACTCTTTAGGAGAGTCAAGAGAATAAAATGAAAACCGACGATTGAAATCAATTGAAAAGCAAGCATAGCTTCATTAGTACTTTTGAGAGGAGACAATGCCTTTGTGACAATTTTTTGTATATTTTCCTTTTTCCAGTGATCGTTTAGGGAAGGACCCTCCCATAGCCCTTCCCCCTCGTGGATCCACAACTGATTAGTTTTTTGCACAGTTTACAGTAATTACCTCTCACGTCACGCGAAATAACGTAGTTTTAACTGTACCACTTACACACACATCTTTGTAGTTTTTGAAAAGCGGTCCAGTAGCAGCACAGACAAGGGCTAGAGCAAAAATCGCTTAAAATTTAAACATTCCTGATAGTTTTTGATTTTTTTCAGGTGTGAAAAGTTAAGGATGAGGTGTCAGGGGTGGGGTAGGGTATATCTCAATTGTTTGATATTAGTGTGTTTATGTGCCTCTAACAACGGCAATTGTGCAAGATTATTCCACAAATGAATGTTCCCCTACATTTGCGCTTAAGATTAGATAGGAAAGAAATAGTTTTTCTGGTACGGAGGTATGTATGCATACCGGTAAGGATTCAGATGCTGACGATCGGCAAGCCTGGTGGTCTAGTCACCATAAACGTTGCCGTTGCTGATAAAGGTTGATGAGCAACAGTCTGGTCTAGTTAGTCCAAAAAATGGATTTGCTAAATAATGCAAAGCACCCTGCGAAAAGCATGAGAAGACACTTATTAAACTAATGTTTAGGTATGCATGTATTAATCTTCAGCAGCTTGAGCCTTTGTTGAGAAATTCCTATTTAAATATGTAGATCCAACTTAGTAAATCCCTTTGAAAGAAGTCACCTTGAAATGATAAAAATGTAAATATGAGGCTTGGCTGCAGCTAAAAAATTTAATCATTATTTTAGGCCATGAAGGGATCGGCACTGATACGAGTATTCAATAAGGAATAATTTAAAAACAGCAACGTAAGGTGGTCGAACTTCTATGCTAGACTAGTTGTCCATTAACTATAGACAGTGACGTTGTAGCTACGGACGAAAAAGTGAAAATACAGTGGACCCCCGATAATCCGGCCCCAGTCTAATCCGGCGCCACCTGAAATCCGACATGTCTTTGAATATGTATTACATACATACGAATTTGACAATCCTCGCTAATGTAGATCACGCAGGTTTGAACAGGTCACAACTTGTACGCGCCACCGCTATTGTGCTCGACGCGTAAGCATTGTTTTACTTAGTTTGAATTTGACTACTGGTGATAGCGGTACGGCCTAGCATGCGTTCATTATTTAATATTTATTCATTGTGTATTAAGTATAGTACCTAGTAATGTCATCACAAACCCAGAAGCGAAAGCACAAAACATTGACAATTAAAGAAAAATGTGATATTTTAGACCGCTTAAATCGCAATGAAACTTTCAGTAGTTTAGCAAGTGAATACGGCGTAGGCCGATCTACAATTTATGACATTAAAAGAAACCACGAGAAGATCAAGAAGTTCGTGTCAACTACTGACTGCGGCAAGAGATAGACACTCAAGAAAGCTGAACATCCAGAAATGGAAGAAGCTTTGTACATGTGGTTTCTTCAGGAAAGAAATAGGCATGCACCAACTTCAGGACCCATGTTGTCCATGAAAGCTAAGTTTTTTTATAAGGAAATAACAAAAAAAGATGATTCTGTGGCCAGCAAAGGATGGCCAGAACGTTTTAAAAGTCGTCATGGCATACGTTTAATGACTATTACGGGAGAGAAACTTTCTAACGATGCCACCTGCATAGAGCCTTTTAAATTAAGATTTTTGCAAAAGGTGAACGATTTAAATCTTGACCCGCCACAGGTGTACAATGCAGACGAATCAGGGCTTTTTTGGCGTGTGATGCCTAACAAAACTTTCGTTTCTTGTAACGAAAAATCCGTACCTGGACGAAAAGTTAGTAAAGAGCGTGTAACCATACTACCCTGTGCTAATGCTGCGGGCACACACCCGCTTAAGGTGATGGTCATTGGGAAATCTAATAAACCACGGGCATTCAAAAACATTAATTTACCTGTATACTATTACGGACAAAAAAGTGCATGGATGACAAAAGACCTTTTCAAAAAGTGGTTTGATGAATGCTTCGTACCTGAAGTTAGAAAATGGTTAAAAGATCATAATTTTCCTCAAAAAGCGTTGGTGCTTTATCACTGCGAGGTTTCTTCTGCCAAATTGCACTGCACTGATTCAACCAATGCATCAGAACATCATTCAGTTTGTCAAGCAAGACTATAAGAAGAACCTACTTATGAGAGCCGTATCAAAAGACCAACCAATAGACAAAACTTTAAAAGAATTTAATATGAAAGACTTGGTTTTTGCTCTTTGTTAGTCGTGGAATGCGTTACCGTCATCAACTATTAAATCGTCTTGAAAAAAGTTATGGCCAGATATAGTCACCACTCCTAGCAATGTTACACAAGTCAGTGTTACTTCGGAAGATATAGAACAAGTCGCTACTGAAACACAGATAAGTCCAGAAGATTTGGAAATCTGGTGCCGTGGAATGGATAAAGAGGAAAATGTTTTTCATGAAATGTCTGACGAAGAGATTATAAAAGAGGTTTTTAATTATACAACAAACAGTCAGGAAAATAACGACGACGTGATTACAACTGCTCCACAAGTCACAGCACAAGACGCAATTGACGCATTTGAGCTAGGTTTACAATGGGCTGAAGAGAATGGTATATCCAACAACAAACTTTTACTTTTGAGAAGACTGAGGAACAAAGCTCTGATCTCGCGTTATAACAACCTTAAACAAAAAAAAATTGATGAATATTACCAAGCTTCATAGTTTGATAAATTTATTAATGATTTTGATTAATAATTCTTGATTATTTTGGTACATATGTATGTATGTGCATTTATGCTTAATTTTATAGTAAAACGTAAGCTCTCTATTGTTATTTAATTTACTAAATTCGACATACATATACTATGTCTGATTTGTACCAACATATATAATCTTACCATTGGATATGTAATTTGTCGGATTATAAGGTACTCTTTTGTAAAAAAATTCCGGACCATAGGGGGTCTTAAGCAGTGCGCTATAATCCGACAAATTCGATAGTCCGACACTGCCCTGCATAATGTTTGGCGGATTACCGGTGGTCCACTGTCGTTTGATTATTTTTACGATGTAGGAGATCATGTTTATTTTTTGGACAAATTCGAGTGGTATACAATCAGAGGTAGGAGGAGGGTCGCAGGGAGTAATATTTTGGCATGAGTATATCCATACGCGTCTAGCCCCGGTAATTCTACTTATGTAACTATTAGACATATTTCACACATAGATTTCTCTGCTCATTTGCTCTCAAGACAAATCGATAGAAATCCTTCCAATACCCGCGCTGAGCCGACCTTGTGATTCGGTGGTATCCGCCGGGTTAGCCGGAAACACCCCTTGCGTTGGAAGTACAGAGTCAGTCTACTTGACCCCTTTTACTTAACTATTCTTTAGTCTTACTGTTACCATCATGACGCCCGCGAGGGATAGACATGCTGTAGCGGGAAACATTTCTTTTTAAAACTTTCTCGTACTTTCCATCAAGAAGCGGAAAAAGTTATTTATAGAGAAGGAAGTAGCAATGTAGCGTTTGCTCATTTGCCGCATGACCACATACCATATACCCCGAAAGGCGTACTACGTGACGCTGCGCAATTTTGCCTGCGTCAGTTTTTTCACATTTCCCTGTAAAATTAACTCATCTCGTCGTCTCCGATCCTCTCGGAAGCAATCTTCTACCTTCGCGAATTCTTGTTATTTTTCCGTGGCACGCGAATATAAGCGGGGCAAGATTAAGGGGTGATATTTGCATTCCTAGACCGACTAAGCAAGGATAGTGACGGGGTATTTGATTCTCTTGATCATGTTGGAACTGATTATTTCTCGAGACGTTATGTACCACCATGTTAAGGGTTTGTAGTGAATGAAACTCTTATACTCAGAATGTAGGATTAATTAGCTGGAAAATTGTACACGTGAACGCCTGCCAAGGTGCTACCGATGGCACAAGAACCAAAGAACCCGGATAAAATCAAAAAAAATATATATATCGCACATTGCCATGGATGTTGTTGATCGATAGCGATTGTTTGTTACCTGTTGTCACTTTAGTATGAATCCTTCTTTTCTCACACACACACACACAAAGTTGCTGAACATTGTTATACACCTAGTTTTAATAATTGAAAATGGCGACGAATAAAACAGTAACTCGAAGTTGTTTACTGTATGAGTAGAAACCTGCTACAAAAGCTGCAGCGACGGCGCGAAACATAATATTATGCACCGCATTCGGAGATGATGCCGTTAGTGATCCAACAGCACAGAAGTGGTCCAACAAATTTTCTTCGCTCAGGGATTCGACAGGTTGTGGACGAAAATGCCAGGACAACGTGCCAAGAACTTGCAGAAATGTTCAGAGTGAGTCCTGAAACTATTCGTTTGCATCTTCGTCAGCTAGGAAAGACGTGGAAGTTAAGCAAATGGGTGCCACATGATCTGACAAATGATAACAAATTAAGTCGTCTTACCATTTGTTCAGCAAACATTTCACGCAACGCTAATGGGCCATTTCTTAATCGGTTATTAACCTGCGACGACAAATGGACCTTGTATTTGGATTCTAAGCGCTCTTATCATTGGTTGTCGCCTACTGATTCGGTACCACACACGCCCAAGGCTTCCTTGCACCCAAACAAGGTTTTGTTTGGTGGACTGCAACTGGAATTGTCCATTATGAGTTTTTGGAAAGGGGTCAAAACATCACTGCTAACTTGTATTGTGAGCAGCTTCAAGTACAAGTACAAACAGGTTTCATCCAGAAACAGCCTTCTTTGATCAATCGAAAGAAAATGATATTCTTGCAGGATAACGCCAAGCCTCATACCGCAAAAGTGACCCGAGAAAAAATTTCTGAACTCGGCTGGAAAACGTTACCGCACCCGACATTTCGCCCAGTGATTATCACCTTTTTTTGTCTCTTGACAACTGGATGAGGCACCGACAGTTCACAACTCGAGATGGTGTAATAAATGCAGTCCACAAATCTTTTGTCTCTAAATCCAGGGAGTTCTACAATACCGGCATACAAAAATTGGTTCCACGTCGGCAAAAGGTCTTTGAATGTGATGGTAGTTACTTCGACGAAGAAATAGTATTGTTTCTCAATAGGAATTTATATTTTTCTACTAATTATATATATAATTCATCTTCTAATAACACTAGTTTGTTTCAGCTGGCCCTGCATGCGGAATTATAGTGAAGTGAATGTTTGTCGCATCAAACAGTAAAATCGCAATAAACTCGTGTCAAAAAAGTGTATAATCGAATAGAGGCGCACTTTAAGACAACCAGCTGTATTAAAACGTGGAAACGTGGATTGTAGAGGTGGAAGTATGTATATTATATTACTCGTGAATGGACACCTGACGCGATACGACAATAATACGTAATTGATAATTTTTCTGTAATATGTAGTGAATTCAGTTTAAAGAAGACAGATTTTGCTCTATTTCGAACAGCAGCAAGCTTATCAAACACTCATTTAAGAAATATACCAATTTTGGCTTTAGCTTACTGCAATTACTGCAACCTTGAAAATTATGCGTCATCATAAATAATAATTGGAAAAATACTTTGAAGATATAGAAAATGGCGTCAGGTAACTTGACGCTGTACGTCCCCATGCTACGCTGTGATCATTTCGTAACGGATTATGGTTGACACAAGTTAGCCCTTTTAAGAAAAATGTCAGGCCACGAACATGTATACCAAATGACCTTTACCCCCCCCCAACGGAGGACGTGCTGCAGGTGTACACATGAATAGCGTGAACGACGATATTGGCCTTCACCATGCACAGTCCACGCAGCCCACAATACCGACTGTAACGTATGACCACCAACGCCGACGCTTATCCATCCCAGGGACCGTGTCGCACGTATCGACACCCGATTGTAGGAGATATTTCCAAGTTTTGAGGGCAGATGTAACTTATAACCCTCAATTTTTAACTTGTTAAAAAATTTTTCCAAGAAAGATCAGGATCGTCGCTACCGGACCGATTTTCAAACACTTTTGCATTCCTGGCATAGTAGCAACATTGTGTAAGAATCTCATCAAAATCCGAGCGGTACTTCTCAAGATATAGGCGGTTATAAGATTGATGGACAGATCGACAGACAGACATTTCCAACACCAATTTTCGGTTAACGTGTGGTCAGGAATTATTGGCAACCACTTTATTGGCCCATTCTTCTTACCGGGACGACTTGACGGACAGACTTACCTCAATTTCTTTTAACAACAGTTGCCATTGCTGCTTGATGATGTTCCGTTAGTAATAAGAAACAATATGTGGTATATGCAAGATGGTGTACCAGCGCATTTCAGTGTAGCGGTTCGTAATTATTTACAAACTGTTTACCAACATTGTTGGATTGGCCGCGGTGGCCCCCAAGAATGGCCACCAAGGTCCCCAGACCTCAACAGATTAGATTTCTTTTTATGGTGCTATTTTAAGACACTAGTGTACACTAGTCCTATTAACACTATAGAGGAATTAAGAGAAAGAATAGTTGCAGCTTGTGATAACATAGAAAACACTCCAGGGATATTTCAACGAGTGCGCAATTCCATGAGAAGGAGGGCGCAAGGATGCATACTAAGTAAAGGGGGACATTTTCAACAGTTTTTGTAATCATTTCGTTGATGTTAATATTATGTTTATCTTGTCAGTTGTTGTTGTTCATTACCCCTAATGTGTTTAGTTTTTCCAACTAAATTAATAATAATTTTGCAAGTTAGAGAATAGAACGGTTTTGATTTTTTTACTCAGAAATGTCGCATCGAATCAAAGCAATTTAAGAGCATTTGTTTTAAATTGAACGGGGAATTCAAAAATGATTTTTATTTGGCAAAAACCCATTGGCGCACCATTTTTTTTCTTAAAAAATATCAAAGTCAATATGCAACTTTATTAACTTTCACTACGTACTAAATATCAGTGGAATACCTGAAGCGGTTCTGAAAATATTAATTAATTTCCATTTTTTTCCTAAAACTTCAACACCCCGAGTTTTTGTAAGAAAACATTTTTTCATCATACTTTATGAAGCAAACTAACATTAATTTGTCATGTAGACTCACACCCTTAAATACTCGCATGTCATTAAGGAACACCCTGTATATCGATCGCTTATATTGGATAATCTTGGGATTAAGATCCGAAATTTACTATGAAGACTAGCTAAGTGAGATTGAATTGAGAATTGGATTTGCCTTCATCATTATGAACACGTCCGATATTAGGCATTCGGTGGGCAACCTTAGTTGTCATCGTATGAGGATCTGAAAATGACCTTATTGTGCACTTATTCAAATACTATTTGTACCCCCCAAAATAATCATCAGCGCGCGATGTTTAAATTTGCATGCTGCTATTGGCTAGAGGGCCGTAAATGTCTGAGTAGGGAGAGGCAAGTGAATAGAGGAGACGATCGAGTGATCATGTTTGCTTTGACGCAGAGTAAATGAGGTTTGAATAGGATATAGACGCAATCTGCGATTATACGTATATACACATTCAAGGTTCCATATCCCTATATATCTTATATCTCAATATACAGGGTGTTGAGAAGCTTCCCAACCCACCTTCCAGAAAATACTGACCGGGAAGATTTGCAGAAATTCACTTAAGCAATCCAATGGTAACCTTGACCTCGCGTTTCGAGGTTATGTCAAGGTCAACATTATTTTCTTAAATGGTCCCGGAAATCGGAATTGACCATGACCTTGACCTTGACTTTGGGGCCATATCAAGATCAAATCGATTTTCTTTAGTGGACCCTATACCTTTGACTCCGGAAATCGAAAAAAGGAAAAATTTGGATATGACCTTGACCTGAGTTTCTAAACTGAGACCGTATACTTTTGATTACGGAAATCTAAACAGTGGAACATGAAATTGACCTTGATCTTGGTGGTTGTTCCATTTCAGAGCGATTTTCTCAAACAGGAAGCTATACCTTTGACCATATAAAGCTTCTCCTTGTAGGAGTTCGGATGTCCTTGACCATGAACTTGATAGTTCTTAAAAAAGATGTCATAGTTTCGACCTCGGAAATCAGAAGAGGCGAAAATTTTAAGTTGAGTATGACCTTGAAAAAGATCTTGACAGTAATCTACTTTTCATGGCAGGAATCAGAAGATGGAAAAGTCTTCAATCCAAATAGGATGGTCATGTAAATTCTACATTTATACGATTTTCAGTAGTTTTTAGACCTCAAATCTGCGGTTAGTTTGTCTCTATGAGGGTACCTGAAGGTCATAGCAAGGACACTTTTAAAATAAGGAGTACAGTTGATCCCAATCGCATGTCATAAGTCCGAATCAGAGGTCAATTACACTATCAAGGCATCTGAAGGTCATTTCAAAGTTACGAATTCAATAGAAGTCCACCATTCGAGTCCAAACAAGTGTCATGTAGGTTTTAGTGATCGTCGTGTCCAAATAAAAGATCAGTTTGTCTCGAGGAAGGCATTTGAAGGGAATCTTAAGGCCACTCAAGGAACAAGTTCGTGGAAGCTGGAAACCATATGCGATAATATGACAGTGTATAAAGTTGTATTTCTCAATAGTTTGCAAAGGTTAACAAAAGGTGATTAGACATTTTACCTGGCAGTTCTTTAACGTTCACAAACGTCATACATTTATTCCGATTAAAAGAATGGAGTCAACCTTATTAAAAACCTGTATGAATAATATTAATATAAAAAATGTAAAACTGAAAATAGTAATCCGTTCAATTCGCATATCTACGCAAAAAAAACAATAATGCTGCTACATCAAATAAAAGTTCGCACTCTATCGTGATCCATATTCTGATGCCCAAATATACTAAGTGACACATAAATCCGAACACCCAGTTTAAATGGTTTTATTTTAATAAAAGTTGGTGAATGTATTTATCTTACTGTAAATAACAAGTGAAAAAATTTTCAGCCTTATCAGTTGGACATTCCGGTTTTTATACTGCTTTTTTTTAATTCACTAACGCTCTAAAAATGAATATTTCAGCCGCAGTACAGAATCAACGTTGGCGAATTTTGGTTTTTGACATCCTTTACGATCGGTTACGATGCTTAGAGTACGGAGACCTGTACGATTCCGTCAACTTAGTGAGTTTGATAGGGGCCGTATAGTGGGACTTCGGGAAGCTGGACTTTCTTTTCGGGCAATTGCAGTTAGAGTGCAAAGAAGTGTAGACACTGTGGTTAGGTGTTGTCAGGCAATGGCTTCGAGAAGGCCGTACGCAAAGAGCAAGGGGCACTGGACGCCGCCGTAGAACAGCAGACCGTGAAAATCGCCGCCTAAGATTATTGGCCTTAAGGGACCGTTTCTCCACTACCAGGTCCATTGCAAATGAATGGTTTGCAGAACACGGAAGACCTATTGGCATGCGAAGTGTTTACCGACGAATGAGAAGTTTTGGCTTGTTTTCATACCGGCCACACTGGGTCCTCCCTTTAACTCGAGAACACCGACGTACTCGCCTTGAGTGGTGCAGACAACGGTCACTCTGGGATCAGGAATGGAACAGTATTGTCTTTAGTGACGAGTCTCGATTTTGTTTAGGCATGCACGATGGTTGTGCCAGGGTTAGAAGGCGACGTGGTGAAAGGAGGAATCCACAGTTTTTTGTTGAAAGACATGTTCATCACACTGTTGGAGTTATGGTTTGGGGTGCTATATCTTATGGTTCCAGGTCACCTTTAATGTTCATCAGAGGTAACATGAACGCACAGCGTTATATCCACGAAGTTCTAGAACCCCATCTTTTACCCTATCTTGACACCCTGGCAGATCCAAATTTCCAACAAGATAATGCCCGACCACATGTTGCAAGAGTCACAGTAGACTTCTTTCAACGTAATGATGTCACATTGTTACCATGGCCACCAAGATCTCCCGACTTATCCCCAATTGAGCACGTGTGGGATATGATGGATAGGAGATTGCTCAATTTGCAACGTCCTCCTCAGACTCTAGAAGCGCTTCGAGAGGAGTTGGTGGTTGCCTGGAATGAGATACCACAGGAGGATATTGACCAAATGATCAGAAGCATGCCTAGGCGCGTTGGAGAATGCGTAGCACATCAGGGTGCATCCACTCATTATTAAAGGTCAAAGGGCTTTAAAGCAGTGCAATCATTTTGAAATTTGTATCATTTACTTATTATGCTTCATTAAGTACTTATACAAAATTTTATTAAAATAAAACCATTTAAACTGGGTGTTCGGATTTATATGTCACTTAGTATATTACCAAAACACTACACAATGAATTATTCAGAAGCTCTCTAAGTTTATCACCAGGATCGACCACTTAGGCGAGCGCATGGCTGCTAATTCCTTGGAACTGTTGAAGATTTCAGTTCACGTTTAATAGCTCAGTTTCCACGTGACCGCTAAATGGTTGACGATTCTGGGTGTAAAGTAGATAACGTCTACTCGTCTTTGAATAAACTAAACACTTCGTTTTTAAATTTTTACCAGGTTTTCGCATAGATAGATCACCGTGTGCCGCCGTTAGAACATTACATTTCGATACAGTCGGACTCTGTAGTCTTTCGTGAATTATGTAGAATTACATTTATGCGGCTCGGAAGCTGCTGCCGGATATTCAGCGAACCCATCACTACAATAGAATAGTTCCACATTTATTGCAGACACACATGCAGGTGTTAATATGCGGTAGGATGCAGCAGAATTTCCCAGGCCTCAACGAGAGCTATGCAATATGCAGCACCTCTAGTGGATAAGAATGTTGTTGATTAGACGGTTTAGCTGTAATAAGACTGTATATCAAATATAAAGCTGGATTTACTGCAACATGCTCTATAATATCTGATTTGGCGTTGCAGTTTTTTCAGATATTTTACAAGTTGTTAGAACTAGACAAGGTAGTTAAGGTGTACACCAAAATGAGGGAAATGGAAGTTCGGAGAAGAGAAGCATATTTCATTCGCTTGATTCGTTTACATATTCTTATACTTGCTTGTATATACAGGATGTCCCAAAAGTCATAAAGCAAACAAAAGGGGGCGATAGGAGGGTCATTTGCAATCAGAAAAGCCATACATGTTCTTATCCGATTGTGCACGGTTTTTGAGTTATTGCCATATTTACGGAATTGTTGCTAAATCGCTACTGTTGAGCTTTTTCTTTCATAGAGCGCCAAATAATCAATGTAATGAACAATTCAATGCAAATGGTTGTATTTTTAATGGAAATAACTCAAATAGTTTAAAAATAATTCATTAGTAACAAACTACTTGAGCTTGAAGTGTTTCTAAATGAAAATAACTGTGATATATTTTGTGTTTCTGAGCACTCGGCAAATTCTGACCCAATTATGTCTTTATATATACACGAGTACATTTTAGCAACTTCATACTGTAGAAAGCTTTTTCATGATGGCGGGATATATATATACCTCAAAGCAAGACTAGAATACAATAATCTAGACTATTTGCATGATATTTCAGTTGATAAACATTTCGAAAAAGTCAATTTGGTTATTGTTTCCCTGTATAGAAGTCCTGATGCCGATTTTAAATTTTTCTTTAGAAAAACTTTGAAGACCTTTTAAATACTTTAATCATTAAATGTAAAAAATGTGGCATTGTCCTTTGTGGTGATCTTAACATAAATTTTAACAAAAAGTTTTTAGATTTAAATTGTCTGATGGATGTTTTAAGCTCATATACACTGAAGCCTGTTATCAAACAACCTACGCGAGGATCTAATTGCATAGACAATATTTGTGTAGGGGTGCATGTAAAGTGTGATACTGCTGTAGTAAACAATAATGTTAGCGATCATTTTGCTCAATTATTAACTCTATACTATCAAAAAGATGAACAGCCACCTCAGATTTCCTACCAGTACCAAGACCTGTATAATAAATCCAACATCAACAAGTTTTTAGCTCTCCTAGGTCAAGAAACCTGGGACCATATTTATCATTCCACTGGGGATATTAATGAGAAGTTTGATTTATTCCTACAAACGTTTCAGTATTACGTTGACATAGCATTTCCAGTTATAACCAAAACTGTAAAAGCAAGAGTCAGAAAATGATGGATTACAAAAGGTATCCTAATATCAAGAGATAAGCTTCACTATCTGTATGATTTGTCTATGACGGGAGATATATTTCTTATAGAGTTCTATAAAAAATATAAAAAGGTATATGCCAGAGTTTTAAGGACAGCTAAGCGACTATATTACAACAAAATGATACTAACTGCAAAAAATAAAACAATAAGTGCTTGGAATGTAATAAACGAAAACAGAAACACAGCTCAGCACGAAATCATCAATTTAAACATAGAAAATAAAATAATAACCGAACCAAAAGAGATTGCCGAAAAATTTATGCAGCATTTTAATAATATTTCAGGCTCCTATGAACGTAATGGAACCGGAAATAATGGAAATAGTATAGTCAGAAACAGTCACTCTTTCTATTTTCAACTCGCTGTAAGTTGTGACATAATATCAATAATAAATAACATTAAAAACTCCCTCTCTACTAGCGCAGATAAAATTAGTGCAAATATTTTAAAAATGTCATCTAGTTTCCTTAGCCAACCTCTAGCATTTTTTGTTAATTGTTCCATTGAGGAGGGGACATTTCCAGATAAACTTAAAGTTGCAAAAATTAAGCGTTGTTCGAGTCTGGTGATACCACGACATCTGTAGTTTTAGGCCAATTTCCCTAATTAGTCCCTTTGCGAAAGTATTTGAGAAATATGCTTCCTTACAAATTGTCAATGTTCTTGACAGTTTTAAATTATTCAATAGCATACAGTTTGGATTCAGAAAAGGTTTGTCAACCAAAAACGCTGTGCTTCATTTTCTTGATGAGCTGTATTTGAAAATGGACAATGGCGAAAAGTGTGTAGGAATATTTCTTGACTTGAGTAAAGCTTTTGACTTAGTTGACCATGTAATAGTTTGGGATAAATTGGATAGATATGGAATCAGAGGTAAGCCATGTGACTGGTTCCACAGTTATCTAAGCAACAGAAAACATGATGTTGAAGTACTGACTGCACAGTCTGACCATCACCTATATCATACAGGGGTTCCACAGGGTTCCATACTTGGTCACATAATATATGTCAATAACTTTCCCGCCAAATCCTCGATAATGTATGCTGATGGTACCTCATTACTTATTAATGGAAATAACCTGGAGTCAGTGATAAGAAGTGCCAACACAAGCTTAGCTAGTGCAGAGCAATGGTTCATTAGCAACGGCCTGGTCTTAAACAACAAAAAGACAGTGTTCCTGAGATTTAACTACTCTAATATGCATATGGATCGTAGTCTCCTTATAAAATCAAGCGGTAGATCCATAGAACAAGCAGAAACTATGAAATTTTTAGGAATAGACATATCGCAAAACTGCATATGGGATACGCATATAGAGAAAGTTAGTCAAAAGATTAGCTCTCTTTGCGATTGCATGTACCAGCTGAGTTTTATCGTTGATAAGTGGATATTGTTAATTTTTTACCATGCACATATCCATTCTACTCTGACTTATGGAATAGAAGCTTGGGGAGCATCCTCCAAGTTACAAAGGCTTCTTATATTACAAAAAAGAGCTATTAGAACTATTGCAAAGTTGGGAAGGCGCTTTAGTTGAAGGGAACTATTCACAGCTTTGAAGATTTTAACGCTGCCTTCAGTAGATATGTTGAATATATTGATTTATTTCAAAACTCACCTGGACAGTTTTAGTTCTATAAATTCTGGAATTTATAATACCAGAAACAGAGAAGTATTGGAGGTACCGGCACATAGGTTGTCTAGAACGGAGGAGAGTGCCAAATACATGGGAATAAAACTCTTCAACAAACTACCCATTGATTGTAAATCACTGCCGCTGATATTATTTAAAAAAGAATCAGGCAAATTTTACTTGACAAAGCTTTCTACTCTATAGAAGAGTTTTTAATGAGAGATAGTATTTTTTAATTGTTTTAATGTATTGTTCAATTTTAATTTGTTATTTTAATTCGATTTCATGTATATACACTTCGTGTTTTTATTTGATGTTTTGAATGTTATTTATGTATTTAGGCAATTCCGTTTATACTAATATTCAATTGACTTATCCTATATCACTTTGTGATCCACAGGAATAAATTATTATTATTATTATTATTATTATTATTATTATTATTATTATGCTATTTTTCTGAAGTTGACTTTTGTTATTTTCCAAGAAAGAACTGATCCCAAATGATGTTTCGCTGAAAAAAAGCTATGATTGAAAACTTAGTCGAATTAATCTAGGTACAGCAATAAGTTAATCTGCAGTTTCGTATGCTGTCAAAAATATTACAGCATATTTAATAAAGGCTGCACAGAAAATTAGTAGGCAAATAAAATGTCCATGGTGATGAAAAACTTCTCGATACGATGGCCTTACAAAATATCTATCAGATAATCAAATAACCTTAGTAGTTTCTGGGCAAAGTAGACAAGATGTTGCAGGTACCCCCAAATCCGGAAATTCCCATATTTTGAACTTTTTCTACCATTTAGGAAGTTTGATTATCTAATAAGTATTTTGAAGGGTCACAGTATTGAGAAGTTTTTCATCATTATGGACACTATCCGCCTACTAGTTTTTTGTGCAGGCCTCACCGAATATGCTGTAATCTTACTGATTACAGACAAAATTGCAGATCAGCCGATTGGTGTGGCTACATTAACTGGTGAATCCGATTTAAAAATAATAAAAAACAACTTCAGAAACAATGGTACAGTCTCAAACAAATCCTTAAAAATTCCGATAACTCAAAAACCGTGCATCAGATAAGAGCATATATGGATAACCTTTCCTATCACCCGATTTTGTTTTGCAATGACTGTTGAGGCACTATGCATAAACGATATGCGACACAATGTCAGCTAGAATTAAAAATGTCAGTAATGCCCTAAACATGGCGAGTGATGCACTGTCAAAATCTCAAGGATGGTTCAGAGATAATAATCTTGTTTGTAACTTCGAAAGGTCACAAAGTATCATATCCACCTTACGAGAAATTAACCCCAATCAACTAAACTCAAAGACTATTAAACTTGTTGGCGTTTACTTAGATCCTCACTTGCAGTTGGATCTCAATGTCAATAAAATTTGTACAAAGCTTTCAACTCCTTCCCGTTGAGAAATTTGAAAGAACATTCGTGAGGTCCTGAAGAGTGCATACCTTGCCCCATACTAAGTTATACTGTGCTTGTTTGGAGACATGTTACACTTACTGTGTATAACAAGTTCGTGGGATACGTTTTCTCAAATATCATTTTTAAGATCTCTTTTCGCAATTCCTCAAGGTCTATTAAACGCGTGTTAGTTACTCCACCCCATTCGACGATTCCGTAAGACATCTGCGATTGGACCAGTGCTGTGTACAGTATCTTCAAGTGATATTTGCTCAGGAAATCTTTCAGAAACCTGAACTTTGGAATCAGGCCTATCAATCTTCTGCTAATATACATACGTAGAATGTAAATTCCATCTCAAGTGCCTGTCCACCATGACACCCAGGTATTTGACGTATGGATAATCATACCTGTGTCCACCTGCAATGTTCCTCAATTGGGTTGAATATTAGTGTAAGATGTAAATGTCATATACAGGGTGGTGGCCGATATGTAACTGACTGGTTTGTATCTTGTCTTAATTACATTTTCTACCACTTTTGGCATATTTCGGGAGGAATATTTACAATCGCTTCTGTAATACTGTTCTTCAGTTGCTCTCCAGTATTTGGTTCCAAAAATCCTCATAAAAAAGTTAGGAGCCCTTAAATCCGGTGACCTTGGCGGCCAGATGACATCACCAAATCGAGAAATGTTCGTAAAAGATACATTATGTCCCTAGCTGTGTGACAAGTTGCTCCGTCCTGCTGGAACCACATGTTTTGCAGCTCATCTTGATGACATTCGCAGAGCGACGAATATTGTTCATGAAGTAAGAAATGCTATTCATGAATTCCGCAATGAGCAATGGAACGGCTTTCTGGCGGGGATGCTTGACTCGCGTAAGTGACAGTCGCGCTACCGTTGGTCATTTTTCTTCATCAGAAGCTTCTTCAACCGAAGACCTGCTTAGAACATCAGCGGAATCTCCCGCATTGCACACCAGCCGAGATTCAAGGTCATATTAAAGACCTTAAAGTGCGTAAAGCATCTGGGGAGGATCAAATCACTAATAAGGCGTTGAAGCTGCTTTTCGCGGAAGTCTTTAACTGAGCTCCTGGCAATAGTCAATGCCATGCTAAGGACCCAGTACTTCCCAACCGCGTGGAAGACCGCTGAAGTTATCATGGTTCCAAAGAAGGTGGGTTCGATATTTCCTCAGGATTATCGTCCCATTAGCCTGTTGTCAGCTCCGTCTAAGCTCGCTGAAAAGGTGATTCTTCGTCACCTTGATAATTTCTCGTCAGATCACCATGCGATTCCTGACGTGCAATTCGGTTTTCGGTCTGAACATAGTACGGAGCTACAGGCGGTTAGGCTGGTGGAACGAGTAACCAGAGGATACACCCTTAACGAAAGTACTGGCATCTTGCTTTTGGATGTCTCAAAAGCATTTGACAAGGCGTGACACGCGGGACTCCTGTATAAACTAATCCAAAAGGGCTTCCCTTTCTGGCTTCTAAAACTTCTTAAATCCTTCCTTGAAGGGTTCAGTCCTTGAACCTATCCTTTACTCACTGTACATCGATGACGTCCCTAGCCCTAGCAACTGTGAAGAAGTCTATCCCTATGCTGACGATACTGCATTGGCGGCTCAGTCGTGGTCTTTTGACCCAGTCCACGACAGCCTGCAAAGTGCAGTGGAGGAAGTATTAGACTGGGCGGATCGGTGGCTAATTACTGTACACAAAGACGTAAAGGTTTTCTGTTTTTGTTAAAACTGAAGTTATTTATTTATTTTTTACTTGAAACTTGTTATATAAGCACTCACATATATTTTTTTATATTACATTGACCTTGGACGTTTTGTTTGTATGCTCGACGCATTCTGGCAATATGACGATAGCCAGAACGCATTTTGATCTATACTAAACGGCCAGAAAGCGATTTTTTCGGACATTGGCAATATGCTGGTGGCCAGAACGCGTTCTGGTCGTTTTTTTGGACCATTGGCGAAATCGGTGTTTGAACCTAACATATGTTTATTATACATATATATATATATATATATATATACTTGGTTTTATCACCATTTATTATTAGATTGAAATAGTATTATAATTTCTACAGTATCCTTCAGTAAATTCCATGAGTTTGACGTATAAAATACAATAGTGTCATCTGCAAAGCTATTATATGACTTTGACTGTTTATTTTTTGGAGAAGAAGAATCTGTGGAAACCACAAACCGCAGTTCTCGAACGGCCAGTCACACCATTTACACAAACAACCTGGTTCTGCCTGCCATAGAACTTGTTAACGAATCTTTTTATTTACTTATACTGTAAATATTCGATAAAAGTTTTCTCTTCAGCACAGGAATTAGACACATTTCCTTGGGTCGGTATTACATTTTGACAAGTTCCTGTTTGGCAAAACTTTGTTTCTGTCGAACGACGGCTGCAGGTACGGGCAGCAAGTAAACTAAAACAGCTGTAAACACGTTCTGGAAAATATCGCGATAATTATTAGTTTCAGAAGCAGTCCGGAGAACTTTATATGAACTCACAGATTTAAAGTGTGTCTTGATTACTGTGGATTTTGGTTCTAAAGTTTCTGGTGACTTATAACTAGATATTGACAAACAAAATTCAGACTGCATGGGCGGCTTGAATATTTCAGTATTATACAAGGTTACTCTGAATATTATTATTATTACAAAATAGAAATGATAACAACCGACCATGTGGGGTCTGACAGACCATGCGATAAATTAACTTTCGTGTATTTCTTCCGCCGGTGGTAACGCCCCCCGACCAATCAGGTCATCTAATCCTTCGCCTATTGGTGCTAGACAAGTCATACGATGCTGAGTATTTTTTATTCATTTCCAGTGAGAACAGAAGCATTATTAAATTTGTAGAGGTATGCTACACCTCACATGTGAGTTTATGTAAATGATTTTGTGCAGTCCGATATGGCCGGTCCATCGAAAAGGGTTCGGCTGAGTGACAAAAAGTTGTAAGAAACTGTTCTCAAATGATACAATGAAGTTGATGACACTGCCAGTGATATAGATAGTGCTACGGAGGATGAAAATATTGAGTCACAAGATGACACGTCCTCAGACTTCTCGCTAGAAGATAATAGTGACGAAGAAAGCGGCAAAAATATACCCATCAAACGGAAAATAATTATTATTTCTATGGACTGGCGATTTGCTTGCAGTGCTAGAAATCACTCTGCAATACATGCGCGAAAAAGTGAATGCTTAGATCCTGTTGGAGGAAAATATTCTTGTTTCGTACCTATTAATAAGAATATGTAATAATAAACAGTCTTTTATTTTCAAAGAAAATTCATTATAATAAAAAATATATGGTTCCAGTGGCGAAGTCTAGCTATCAGCTACTCTACTCAACCACTGGGGGGGGAGGCTCTATAACATAGAGCAACACAGGCATTCGCAGTGAAACATACATGTACAGATTATGCTTTCAACTTTCAAGAACTGTACAGAGCGTACAAAGAAAGGAACAACACATTCTATGTTAAACGGATCTAGCAACACGTTTGATATCAATATTATTATACGCACAAGCATTTATTCTTCTTGGGTCAATTCAGTTTATTTACGTATACCTATGTTAGTTTTAGTTATACAGGGTGTAAACGTTATGGTAGTCATTATTGAAATGGGCAATAGGAGGGTCAAAACAAGTCAAAAGGTTCATATGACCCATGGTCCAAAAGTCAATAGATTTTTGTCTAAATGGCTTTGTAGTTTACAACTTTAAGTGCTTTATATCGACCACAATCACCACAATCTTACTAATTTTTATAATCCAATCTAACACGTTTTTAAATTGGGTAATTAACAAATAAATGGCATTAAGTTTTTCTAAGTTAAGTCAAAATTTGTAGTCAGTAAGTAAGTAAGTTTCATTAAATTAAATATCCAAAACACACATGACAACAGCGCGTCGGTCTTTCATCACTCTTATCGAACCGGCAATCGATCGCAAACGGTAACAGTGGTTAGTTATCGTTTTGCGTAGATAAATTACTTTATCGTTTTGTCGAGAAGAGCATCGGGCGTGTTGTTTGTTTTTGTTCGCGTACGTCGTCCTGTTTATTTACAATGTTCGCCGACATATTGTTAGTTTACGGTGAAGCTCGTTAGAATTCAAATCTTGCAGCTCAAATTTATCGCGACATATTTTTCCAACGGGAATACCCAGACGGAAGGACATTTGTGCAAGTGTACCAAAGACTTCGAGATACAGGAAGTGTTCAGCCCACCAATATTTGCACTCGTCAAAGACAGGTTACTGTAGAGCAGGAGGAACAAATTTTAAATATCGTGGAAATCAATGCAGATAGCAGCACTCGGGAATTAGGCCGCCGCGTAGGACTATCGCATACCATAGTCCATAGAATCCTACGGGAAAGTTTGCTTTATCCCTACCATGTACAACGAGTGCAGGCCTTGTTACCAGAAGACTATCCTCGCAGACTAACATCCTGTCAGTGGCTTTTGTGTGTAAAATGGAGGACGACATTTTGAACACCTTCTTTCAATACAAAAAAAATGCAGTGTGGGATTTAAAGAGAAAAACAATGTATGTATAAAAATTGTGTTCCCCATTTATAAGTGCATCTCTTTAATACGTTCAATAAACTTGTTTTTCTTTTGGAATAACTGTGATGCATTTCAGTGATTGCCTTTTAGTAATCGTAGGTATCGTCGATAATATTAAGCGGTGATCTTTTGTTCGATTTGGTAGTGATTGGTATAATTGGTAGTAGTTCGGAAATTGTCGTATGACGTCGACGCGGTTTTTCCGTTTTTTTTAGGTTCGCGAAACGTCGGAGGGAAAGAGGTACCGTTTCGGAAAGTAGAAACTCGGC